>CM034349.1:69724949-70070450 GCA_019925275.1 Mytilus edulis
AACAACGTAAAGCAAAGAAAATGCCTGTACCAAGTCAGGAATATGACAGTTCTTGTCCATTCGTTTTTGATGCGTTTTGTTTTTTTATTTTGCCATGTGATTATGGACTTTCCAAATTGATTTTCCTCTGAGTTCAGTATTTTTGTGAATTTACTTTTTTCAAATCATGTGTCTGTTAACTGCAGATAATATAAAAACTGGCGGATTGAAATAAATATTCATCAGATAATGAACTTAAACAAAAATACTTGAATATATCAATTTCAAATATGAAATGTATTTGTTTTAATAAAAAAAATTGATATACAAAGAAAGAACTATTGATTTTTTTTCTTCCACCTATTTTTTATTTTGTTTTTACGCTGTATAGTTGTTTCAAATGATTTCGCTTAGATTGTTTTGTATTTGATATTATACAGTCTATACGCTTTTAAAATTTATTCAAACACTTTGCATTGTAAGAGCTATCTCCCCGAACACTCTTATTATGACATCTCTTTCGCAACTGAAAAGAAAGAGACAAAAAAAAAATCCAAATTGCTTGTTATATCCTCCGAATTTTACGTTTAGTTTTGACCGAAGCGTTACAATGACTCCATATAAAATATTCCACTGATGTATTTGAAATTAATGATATGTGTTTATAACCTTTTAACCAGAAGTGATAGAAACCTAGGGTGTTTTGATTGAAGGTCATTGGTCCAAATAAAATTAAATGAGGTCAAGGTTCTGTTCTAAATTTTGATTTTTGATTGTTATTTCTTATTATCATAGGCCGTATAAGATATCGAAAAAGTATGTATACTTAATTGTTATATCGGGATGTCGTAACACATATTTTGTGGTTGAACGGGTACGTTCACATAACATGGGAGATTTAAAAATAGCAATATGTTGATACACCGTTACTCATTAACCATATACAGTAGAGACCTATGCTCTTTTGATTTGAGGTCCTTGTTTTTAGACCTTGCCGTAGTTATACATTTTTTAGGTCACACGTCCGTATTTCATCAGAAAAATTTAAGGTTACATTATTCTATTTTGTCTGTAAGCTGTGGAGGACAGTTCTATTCTTAATATATAACACAAACATATTTCTTTAAAAAGTGGTGGAAAATTTGCTTGCATAATATTGCACTGATGGAAAAAAAATCTTCCAATTGGTGACGTCTTCTGTGACAAAATTGTGCTGCAGAAATTTGGCGAGCGAATGCTTTATAGTAAAAAGGTAATTGAATGTTTTTTGTGTGAAAAGTACCATTGTAGAATATTTTCTGCTATGTCAGCGATGCGACAGCACAGTTATAAAAAGAAAATGTGTTGCGTTTTGTTAAATCAAGGAAATAGAAAGCAATACTGGTTTTTATTGAGAATAAATTTCCGTGTCTCATGAAATACATGTATATGTAAAATAATAATATTAAAAGTGATTCAGATAAGGACGGAAATGTTACGAATTCGATTTGGTATGTGTGAAAGTGTCTTCAGATTAATTTTCATTCAGGTCAAAAGATAACCATGAAATCAGAGATTTGTATATTCGTTTTGGTGTTTATATCGATTGTTTTCTCTCGAAATGTATATGATATACATAAAGTTGGCCATCGACCTGTCCTGTCGGTAGAGGGAGATGATGTGTATGTAGGTGGAGAATTAGGTCTGGTTAGTCTAGACAAAAAATTGTTTGAAGAACTCAAATTCATGTCGGTTCAAAATGTATGGGCAGTACTAGTTGATGATGACGCAAATTTTCTAATTGTATGTTCCTCTCTTGGAGACGGAAAAAGTCAATGTCATAAAATGACCCAGAATCTCAAAGAAAAAGACATAACATCTGAGCAATTTATGATCGACCTTAACACACCTCCGTTAAGCATAAAATGCAGATTATCAGACGAAATAGGAATTGTGATTGCAGCACCATATATAAAGTCGTTCACCAATCGCAAAGATTCCAAAACTATATACAGCTTACAAATGGGAAGTCTGGATGAGTTTATTTATTCTAGCAATACTGTATACCAATTGGGTTATAATGAAAACTTGAACCGCTCACAGATGACGTATATTGCCGGTTTCGTGCATGAACAATTTGTTTATTTTTTGTATAATGTTTATTCGAACGATAAATTTATTGAAGCAAAGCTAGGTAAAATGTGTGCATCCCATCACACATACTCAAGAACTGGTTTTCGTACTTCTTATGAAGATATTCCTCTTGTGTGTAACCATGATAACGTAAACTACACAAAGATCGAAGATGGATTGGTACTGAATGGAACAATTATTGCATCTTTCAGTTATATGGAATCAAGCGTTATTTGTTCTTTTAGCATTAAAGAACTAGCGACACGTTTCCTTGATTCGCGGATGAATATTTTACGTTGTAATCAGAAAACAGGATGGAAAAATCGTAGCTTCAAACCGGATCCTTTTATAGCATGGCAGCCAAACACGTGTATTCATTTGAACAACCAGACCTGTGTTGAACCGATGGTAGGTTTATGTTAGACATGACAAATGAAAGCATCTACCTGTTAATTTAGTATTATAAATAATGACTTTATATACATTGTTTTCAAATGTTTGGTCTTTGACATCAGAATACACCATTCCAAAGCCGCATTGCTTTAAAGTATTTTTAAGAATCTGCATTTTTCTTTCAATCAAACTGATTGTGTGATTTGTTCATGTGCCTTATCTCCTTTATTATTACGAATTATTATATAAAGGACATATAGGTTCTGTGATAACGTCTTTCAAATTACCTACATTGAAATATAACGACGACATAATTTTTTGCTTCTGAAATTGAAATAAAAACACTTTGTTGTCACGTCAACAGTACAAGACTTTGGCTCTAGGTATGAATATTCATGTCTGCATTGTATATTCTGTTAGCTACAATGATTTTATCAATTTTCATTTGCAATAATGCCCTTCTTATCCTCGTCACATGGACGGAACCCCTAGCTCATATCGGTATTATGTTACTACTGCTCGCATTTCGACAGGTCCATGTAGACATTAACATTGACTAAGGCTATTAAAACTCTTACTTTCACGTTCATTGTTATAAACAAAAACTAGCAGATACTTTGTTGTTTCCAATGACCCAACTATTAATTGCACATTAGAAATTAAACCCACATATTCTTATAATTAGACTATTTGAGGTTTCGCCACAAATGCACTACTTGGTGTTGACACAATCGAAAAAAAAATAATATTGTGTCATGTATTGTAGGTTTGTAATGTGATCAAAGGAGATTTCTGCAACACTGTTCTATACTATACAATTGAGGGAGTCGATCCAATTGTCTCAAGTGCAGTTTACAACCCAACAAGGAGAGTTCTACGTCATCTCGCTAAAGTAGATTCAAATGACAGAGTGCTGATTGCAGCAACAAATTCTGGACATATTATTAAGGTAACACTTTTTTACTATTATTATTTATATTTCGTCTGACTAGTTTAAATTTAAGTAGTTAATCAAAACTTTAGCTGGGACTATTATAGTATAATATTCCCCGACTTTAGCAATTTAAATCTTTGCGAAATTTTTATAATTCCTATTTGTTGGTCATTTCGTGCTTGAAAAAATATCGAAAAATATTTAATACACGCAAACTCTTAACATCTGTTTAACTTGCATTACATAGATACAGAACTTTTAAAAGAATAATGATCTGATTTATCTAATTATGCATTCAATGTGTAATCTTAATATAAAAACAAACAAGAAGAAACAAAAAAGAAAAGAACAAATATAAGTCATTTTTAAACTTGTATGTGACAGGTATCGATATACAGATTTATTTTTATTTTCTTCATACTCCCAAAATTCATTTTTAGAAAATGTGTCATGGACAAAAAGATCTAGGTTTTTCCTCGAATAAACAATTAATGTTAATTTTCTCATTTCCTCTATCATGATTGTTATCGTCTTATTATAGAATGGATCTTCATCAAATTACTTCACATTCAGACAAACAAAGAATGTAAATCAGTTATTGTTTCAAGTTTCTTATAAGTGTATACTACGTACATATCTAGAATTTGAATTGTTCAATCGATATATGGTGCTTTGAACTTCATTAGGTTTATGACATGACGTACAGATTTAGTTTTCTTTTCTATTGATCTATTTAAGTTAGATACCTTAAAATACAAAAGTATATAATAAAATCAAAATCAAATCTAGAAATTGACCATTATTTTATTAAAATATTTTAAACAGTTATGACGTAGAAAAGCGTCAAAAATAGTTTTCTACCATTTATACAGGTAAAAGATAATAAAAAAAATAAGTTGATTATAATAAGTTATTTTTATTTTTTATTTTATTCGTTTAACTTATCGTCGAGTATGTACATTGTATGAAGTTAGTGGTCTGAAATTATTTATCAAATCTAATTGCCCGTGAGGGAGGGGGGGGGGGGGGGGGGGGGTTACGATCAAGGCACGAATTAATCTAAGTAATCTTAAAATTGTTTATCCAACTGCATGTCAAAGCAACAGCTCTTATTCCAGAACCGTTTATTACACAGAGGTATCAACGTGCATAGAAATTAACAAGCAAAGGTCACCGTACGGCCTTCAACAATGAACAAAGCCCATACCGCATTGTCAGCTGTAAAAGGCCTTGCAATGACAAATGTAAAACAATTCAAACAAGAAAACTAACAGCCTTATTTATGTACAAAAAAGGACGAAAACAAATATGTTACACATAAACAAACGACAACCACTGAATTACAGGCACCTGACTTGGTACAGGCACATACATACAGAACGTGACGGGGTTAAACATGTTAGCAGTATCCCCACCCTTTCCCTAAGCTGGTACAATGGTGTAACAGTACATTATAAGGGTAATTGATCGGATAACTATAATTTTACCAAATTAATGGACTATACATATATATAGGTTTAGGCTGTATTAAATTGTGTAAAGATTACCAAAGCAGGAGTAATTGAGAAAGGCTTTACAAAGGCATGTCTAACTTTATAACATTTTATAATATCACGAAAATGAATCTTGCAAGTAGTCCGCGAATTCAGTGGAGGGAAATGTCACGGCTTTTGGAATGTGAGATATTAGGGAGGGGGGTACAAAAGTGGGGATGTTGGATATAGGATTTTATACCGACAGTGCAAGGGCTGTAAAGCCAGTCGAGGTCGTTAAAAACTTCCATTTGTTTAGGATTTAAAAATGTATATACAGTCATATGAAATATATGGGACAATAAAGTGGGTTCTGGTGGAAAAGAAAAGAGGGATGTTGGAAAAGGAGCATCCTGTGTCGCCTCGACCCTCCACATAAATAAAGTAACAATCCCATCCAGAATTTCTTAATTTTTTTTTACAGTTTTGTATTCTTTTTGAGCGGAAACATTATTGATTTATTATATATAGTTTGCGACCCCCTGCTAGTGCTGCCGAAGATGATATTACTAGCAAACACAAATAGTGACATTCGCAGTATATTGGCCGGACAAATAGTCCTGATACTATTCGTTCGGCAAGCCGGACAAATAGCAACTGCCTTAATTGTAATAGTGCTTATGTATAAAATAGAATTGTTTACCTTTCTGATTCAATAAAATTATGCTACAATGAATACACACTACGTGTTAAAGGATGTAGCATAAGGAAAACCATTACGAGCTAAAACGGATTACCGCGGTAAAACATAAACAAATAAATACATGCATAAAAATATGTAGATTAATAAATAAATGTGTTCATGATGAACATCTTAAAAAATACATGTCAGTGGCGGATCCAGGAATTTTCATAAGAGGGGGCCCACTGACTGACCTAAGAGGGGGCCCGCTCCAGTCACGCTTCAGTGATTCCCTATATAAGCAACCAATTTTTTTCCGAAAAAGGGGGATCCCGGGCCCCCTGCCCCCCTAAATCCGCCTCTGCATGTACAACAAACAACTACGTTAAATAAATGAGGATAAACCGTTTAAAAAATTCTAACTTCCGGTTCTGCATCGTCTTATAATATTCCTTAACGACTCTTAAAATTACAAAAAAAAAAATGCCAAAAAAATAATAATAATTAGAGTTTAATAACAATAAAATAAGTAATGTATGATATATCCGGATATATATCCTTGATGATCAATTAATAAATATTAAATAAAATGAATGAAGGAAGGAAATGGCAAAATTAATTTAAAAACAGGATACTGTAACAGTTTAAATTTAATCGTTATATTTTACATTTGACTGTGCAAACGTTGACGAAATAACTATGTTTAACTTAACATCTTCTGTTAAAATTAAAAGTGCGTAATCATGATTGTTTTTTTTGCAACACTGGAAAGATTTTGTGCTTTACTTTTTGCGATATCTTTTGCAGACTTGTAAGGCTTTTTTAAATAAAAATAATGGTGAGAGTCTCGAATTAATATCAGAAAAAGACATCAGTATATAAGAATATGTGCACCAACTTTTTAGTACAATTTGATTTCGGCTATGTCCGACACAGATTTCGAATTTCCTTAAGTGAACAGGAAAATTACTCCGTTTAACAAATATCAAATATTTGCCCTGTTTCTTAAAAACAACATATTTAAATATATACTTGTAAGGTTTGAAATTCAGGGAAGCTTGGATTCACATTCCACTTAGGAAATCTAGCGAATAATACGTTTGAAGTGTTCGAGAACATACCTCTAAGAACACTACAGTTGAGTTGCACATTATTTGACGTTGACATTGATGCTTTTCTACCTTTGAAGACTCTTTCTAGTCTCTTGATTGGAAATTCATTTTTTTTAATATGACAAATAGTCTTAGGGCGTTACATGTTTTCAAAGATCGCCATATGAATATTATAGATTTGACTTCAAATTATAAACATTGTAGGAACAATGTGTTAACTGCCGATTTAATTTCATACATTTGTAATATATGTGTTAAAACACTTATTTTGAAACACAATCACTTACGAATTATCGATGGGTCTGGCTTACAACGTATGAAATATAAAAACTGTCTTGTAAATTTTGATCTCAGTGAAAACTTTTTAGATGAACGCACATTCATCCTTGTAACCTATCTTAAAATGTTTGTGAATTTGACGAGGATAGATATATCTTTAAATAATGGAAATAGAAATCAAGAGATTTCTAACTTTGATCACGAATCAGTTTACAAAAAGAATCAAGCAGATACACAACTTTATGTTGTTGATAGTCGTAAGTCAAATATCAATAACAGTCAATTTTCTAAGGGAGCAGATTATGTAATAGGCGTTCCTTTCTCCCTCGAATTTATTAACGCATCTTTTATGCAAACCACTACACATTCGCCAAATAGCATAGATTTTAAAGGTAGAAACAGTCTTCAATTGATTGATTTTGCTGGAACATCATTTGATGACTGTAATTACACAATGAATGGACTACAGAGTTTAAAAATACTTAATGTATCAAATTTTAAATGTGATATTTTGAACTATAGATTTATTAATTCTTGTGAAAACCTGGAGGA
The DNA here is from genome assembly GCA_019925275.1 of Mytilus edulis. Lineage (NCBI taxonomy): Eukaryota > Metazoa > Mollusca > Bivalvia > Mytilida > Mytilidae > Mytilus > Mytilus edulis. The sequence continues at coordinate 69,732,465 of CM034349.1, forward strand.
ATTAGTCATGCGAAATTCTGAGCTTGATGTTGGTCTAAAGTATGATACTAAAGGTGTGTTTCTCAAAGCATTGAAAAGATTACAGCTAATAGATTTTTCCAATAATCATTTTCAGCAAACATTTGAAGATTTAACATTTCTTAGCCAAGTAAAAAGCTTGCATTCGTTAAAATTAGCCGGAAATTTGTTCAAAAATATGCCCTTAGAGGTTCATAAATATCATAACCTAAGTTTTCTTGATCTAAGAAACAATCAAATATCATACTTTAGAGAACTAGAACTCGATGAAATTGAAACATATAAAAAAAAAGTCAGAACTTACCATTTTATTATACGGAAACCCTTTTGTGTGTAACTGTAATTCCTTGAAATTTATTGAATGGTTATTTATCACTTCCGTTAAAGTTGATAACAACGGTAATTATTCTTGTGTTTACATCGACGGAAGTTTGAGGACAACACTTGACGTTTACAGAAAATTTCAAGAATTAAAAGGCCACTGTGCGACGAAAATATGGTTAATATTCTCTGTTATTCTTTTCAGTGTAATGATTGTGTTAAGCGTTCTTGGCTACCGGTATAGAATGCATTTACAATATTTATGCATGTATTTTGGAATTTTGTATCCAGTCAACCATGACCATAACAATCAGCATTCACAATATGATGCTTACGTAGCTTACCATGATGACGATTACAAATGGGTCGTAGGACCATTACGTAAATATTTGGAAAGTATGGGTAATTTTAGGCTTGTATTGCGTCACAGAGATTTTCTTTCTGGTCCATCTATAAGCAATAATATTATGGATGCTATAGATAAAAGCAAAAAGGTGATTGTTGTTATCTCAAATGGATTTCTTGGGGGCGAATGGGGCGAATTCGAGCTTGACAGAGGAATCGAACGGTTTAAGGAGAAAGCCTCTAGAATAATTGTTATTAGGTTGGAATACTTAAAGAAGGGAGAATTGCCGAGTTGCTTACTTCAAATTTGGGATAAACTAATTGCTTTGGATGCAAATGATAGTATTCGAAATATTGAATTATTGAATGACAAACAAGTTTTCTGGAAATGTCTAAACAAAGCTATGAAATGTTGATACTGCATAGTTGGTCTTTCTAAGTTAATCTTAAATTATATCTTTGAAGTCAAGCAGTTAACTATTTTCCAATACAAAACACTAGTTTAGTAACTAGGCCTTTACAGAGATTTCTTGTTATTTTTTATTCAGAATTTTTCAGTACAATGAGTATTGAGATCATTAAAAACGCAGAAAGAGTCATATGTCTAGGCTTTACCAAAACCTGGAAGACTATGATCATAGTGATGATTGACTGTACTATAAAACCTGATACACGTAATGTGGAAGTACACATATTTTAGTATTGAGCGTCACTGGAGAGATATTGATTATCAAAATGCGCATCTGGTGCAAAAATATTGTAACTGTTTATGTTAATATGATTTTGTGTCCTCTTTAGACAACATCTAAATATTTACCGGTTGTTAGAAAATTCTTCACATTGTATTATGCCATATCAGGCTGTGGTACACAGTGCGGATGTCAATTGGTCATTAATGACTGCTCCAATTGCATTGTGTTGCATCACAATGAGGACTATTATTTCAAATGAAAACAACCTGATTGCATAATTATATGCAAATGATTATAGCGCTAGCAGGTCGTGGTCCTTTATATTGCATTTATATCGATTTCCATTTTTTGTCTATTTTACTTTTTGGACCTTTTGGATTATTGCTCTTCATCTTTTATATAAGCTTTGGATTTCAAATATTTTGGCCACGAGCATCACTGAAGAGACATGTATTGTCGAAATGCGCATCTGGTGCAAGAAAATTGGTACCGTTAATTTTATTACATAGTTTATGTTTGAGTCTGTGTATCTTATATCGTGTTACTCATCATAGTTCTCATGATTAACTTAAAGATTCGCCGTGGACTTAAAAAATAATGGTAACATGTACATGTACATGTAGTAGACAGTTTTAATAAAAGGAACTAAGAAAACGTGTGTAAATGGAATTTTGTTATTTTTGTGAGGCAGTCCAAGTGTTGTCAGTTTTCTCCTCTATTATCTTTTTTCATGTTTTTATAGCTATTTGGTGTTAAATTTTTATCTTAAGTGTTGTGTCTCCAGTTGTTGCTGATTTTTTTTTTTTTTTTTTTGCGCCCGTGATTGTGTAAGTTTTACTTCGACTTTTATATTGTATTTGATCTTCTCTGACTTCCTGTTTTAAAAGGTATGCTCCGCATATGGAATATGCATGTTCCTATTCAACTAAACGAGGAGTGTATGTTGAAAAATGATAAATTCAATAAATGTTTACCTATACATATTTTTCGTAATAATTTTGAAAGAGTATTTATCTAATAATTAAACTCATCATAGATACCAGAACTAAATTTAATATATACGCCAGAAGTGCGTTTCGTCTACAAAAGACTCATCAGTGACGCTCGAATCCAAAAAAGTTAAAAGGACAAATAAATATGTAAGAAAACTGTTAATGCACTTAGATATTTGTCGCATTTAACACCACATGTTCATGTGATTTGTAAATTATAAAATGATTTTTTTGATCAGGTAGATAACTATAAAAACATGGTATAAAGCCACTACTACAGGAACTGAAACTTGTTAATAAATACGTACATAGCTGTGGTAGGTGAACAGCTAGAAGATTAGATGACAGATCAAAGTAAAATGCTGTATTAACGAAACGATCAATTATTGATAATATATAGTGTTTCTCTATCAACATAATCAACGAAATATAAACTTAGTAAATCTGTTTAAAAAAATACAAATACAATAAAAGCACACTAGGCCTTTTTACTTATTTGTATAAGTTTAGTATGATAATATACCAGTAAAATTTACACATCACATATTGACACTGTATGCAAGAATAAAAGTAAAATTTCAAATAAGAATACGAAAATAATCATTTTATAATAGGTCAATAACAAAATAGTGAGATATATAAATACCTAGCCACGCCAGAAGTATGTATCGAAATAGATTAAACAGAAAGGGTTCAAAATATAAAAAGAACTCTTAAGTAAAACGTGTTATTAAGATGAGAAATAACGCCAGTACCAAATTTGTTACCTCATGTAGTATTTGAGAAGTTGATACTGAATATTTACGAACAAGGCTTAGCTAGTATCTTTCGATGACAGCTTTTTAAAAAAAAGGACGAAACGTGCTTTGTCATAATCCTGGTGCGTCAAATTTGTGCTCAGATGCTGATGGTGTTTTATTAAGTTGGAGTAGCAGCTGTAATTAAGTTATTGAATACCGAATGAGTTGGGAAATGTATAATCCATATACAAATTAGGATCGAAGATCAAAATCAGAATCGTTTCGCTTGTCATAGATTCTGGTACTAAATGATCACGTATGTCAAATTGGTTTATAAATAAAAATGATTCATACAACGTACTATCGATTTAAATATCTGTTGCGTAAATCTGTATGAAAAACAGCATATGTTTATATCACCTAACAAGCGTACGCGTATTTACGTTACATCCTTAAAATATGTGTATTACCTAAAAAAATTGGCATAAAGATGTAAGAAGAGATCTGATTCTTACTTCCGTAATGTAGATGTGTATATATATATAACTCATAAAAAAGGAGGCCAAGATACCAGAGGGACAGCCAAACTAATAGATAGAAAATAAACTGACAACCCCATGGCCAAAAAAGACGCAGACAAATATTATCATTTTACCTCTTATACATTCTAGAAATATGATTGGTTTATACCTTATTGTTTTCAATTAAACAAATAAAAATATTGATAATGTGTACTTAACTTTAAATAAACAAAACAGATCAACAACCGCTTAGAACGAGATGAAGGTCACCCTTGTTGATAGAAGTATACATTACAGATTTTGAAATTTAATTTTGTTTACAAGTAAATTCGACCATGCGTCTATTTAAAAATCATTGTAATATAGTGTTTGCAGAATTAACAAAAAACAACTCTCAAATTTCAAATTGTTTGATTTCATTGCTGAGTAAAACAACAATAATTTCATTTTGTTCTCGATTTTCAACTTGTTTTTTCTTCTTCTTTCTTTCTTTTGATGATACATGCAAAGTTCATATAAAAATTGACAATATTAATATTATCAAAATCTAAAATTGAGAATGGAAATGGGGAATGTGTGAAAGAGGGACAACAACCCGACCATAGAGCAGACAACAGCCGAAGGCCACCAATGGATCTTAAATGTAGCGAGAAACTCCCGCACCCGGAGGTGTCCTTCAGCTGGCACCTAAACAAGATGTATACTAGTTCAGTGATGATGGACGTCATACTTAACTCCGAATTATACACAAGAAACTACAATTAAAAATCATACAATAGTTATCAAAGGTACCAGGATTATATTTTAGTACGCCAGACGCGCGTTTCGTCTACATAAGACTCATCAGTGACGCTCATAAAACAAGACTGAAAAAGGCATGAGGCTCCTGACTTGGGACAGGCGCAAAATTGCGGCGGGGTTAAACATGTTTTTTTTTAGATCTCAACCCTCCCCTATACTAGGCCTCTAGCCAATGAAGAATAAAATAAACGCGCAATAATATACACAGTAAAACTCAAGAGAAGTCCGAGTCCGATATCAGAATATGAAACTAAAGAAAATAAACAAAATGACAATAATACATAAATAACAACAGACTACTAGCAGTTACTGACATGCCAGCTCCAAACTCAATTAAACTTATTGAAAGATAATGTCTTTTTTTTTTTTTTTTTTATCTTTCTTTGAACATTCACAAGGAAAATTCAAATCATGCAAGATATAAAACTGATATTGCTCAAAATCACTAAATACTTGTTCTAGTAGACCTATAATGAATTAAAAAAAAAATGTTAAATTGAGCTTAGTTTTTACTTTTTGTAACACATGATTATTGTATTAGTACGTTAAGATAAGCTGTACAAGTCAGACAACGTCTTAGAGCAGTTTACATACGCTGCCATATGGCCACGTGGCACATGGCAAGAAATATAGAAACCTATTATGTTATGTTGAGAAGTATAAATGATAGATGAAAACAGAATTACAGAGAAAGGAAAGTTAATAATTTAGATGGACTTAGTTTTTACAGTTGACATTTAAAGACAGTCCATGATCGCAAATTTACATGTTTTTGACATGATACATTTGTAAACCTTGTAGGATTGCTATGAAACCTGGACGAGAGCTAACCTTCGAAATGGCATATAAAGAAAGAGTTTGTTTTCTAAAATCATAAATATTACTGCAAAATGAACTCATCGTTAAGTCATTATTACACTCTTACACTGCCCGTTGTAATGGCAGGCTAGGGGGTACCCTTACGAATTTTTTAACATCTACAAGGACTTTAAATTACGTGATTAAGAGTAAACTGCACATATTCTTCTATTCTACTTAGTGAACTAAGAAGGTTTTGAAGAGAATTAAATAAAGCATAAAATTACTTTATTCATGATGGAATACGCACATTATATCATTTAAGTATATTACATGTATATCATATGTTTAATTCCATATTCATTACGTATGTTGAATAACATAAATTGCAAATTACATATTAACTTTTTTTAGTGTCACTATTATATGAAGAGGTGAATGACACGTCATATGACCATGGCATCAGACAAACGATGTAAGTCTTTGTTGTTCAATTCTTTTTATAAGATGACTTTAAGTGTAAGATTTCGGTGAAGTGTACCGCATGATATTAAAAGATTGGTAACGACAAATTGTGTTATAAAACTTCTTAATGTTATGACTTCCTTTATAAACACTATTGAAGTAAGATTAATACATTTGATTAAATATCAAATCTGCATATTTTTTTATATTTTCTGTGGATCTAGAACTACTTGTAACAGAAAACTAAAATATAATCTATTCAAAATCAACAGTAGAAAAATAAAACGCATCGCCATAACTAATACCTGAAAAACAAACAAAATAATAAACACGAACTTGAAAACACTTCATTGAAAACTAAAAATTCTAAGAATCATGAAGATCATAATTGACAGGGATAATCCCGGGAAATCATGCAGAATAAGAATATCTTTTCTCCCTAATGGAATGCAAATAGTTGATCATTGCAAGTAAACATCGGTGACTACCCGCAAAATAAATGTCACAGTCGTAGAGAAGAACACATGAATGTGTATGTGAGACCCCAAAACATATCTCCAATATCATCTGAAACACATATATTCCATAACGGTCGTCCAAAGAACTTTTTGATGAACGCCTTCGAAATTAGAACCTCGAGCTCCTGGTTCGGGATCTCTTTGTATCAAGAAAACAATGATAAGATACGCAATGAAATATTATTTTAGATATTTAATAGACAACTTTCGAGTTCGATGCATTTCCGTCAAAAACTCTGGTTTTAGTGAACGTCATTTGTGCGTTTAGGGGCGTCGTCACTTCCATTCCAATGTTGAGCGAGTGGTTGGAAAACTATAATTCTATAATGTACGAATTATACGACAAATTGAATTCTCAAAATTGACAATCAGCATTGATGTCATTAGGGAATTGTCATTAAGTACCTACAGAACACGGCCCAAGACCACAATTAATGACCCCTCTTTTCGTTGTCCACGAATATAGTTCCTTTTAATTAGAGTGTATTTTTCCTTAATTTTTTTTCTTTCCTTTCCTCACTCATTCCTTAAATCTTTTTGGGTGGAAATGAAAGAAGAGAGGTCAAATAAATTTTTGGAGGTTGTATTTTAACTGATTTTGATATGGAATGAGTGATTAGGTCAAGTGCAAAAAGGTGATATTTACAGTTTTCGGAACATCTCTTGACTTGTCAATAGGGGTATGGATGTGTATTGGCTAAATTTGTAAAAGTGATTGCTTCAATCTTTCTGAATTTTGGATATATATTTGGACTAGGACAATACATTACACACACAAAAAATTGGACAAAAGTGCATGGTGCAATTTTTTTAATGATGCAAAAGGTTATAAAGAACTGATAGAGGAATTAATTGTGGTCTGTGGCCTAAGAGGTGCATTTCAGCAAATTTAGAATTTTTACTTTGGCATCTTTTCTGAATGATCTATTGGTATTGATTTGTCAAACTATATGAGAAGAAATGATTTTCACTTTCATTTGATAGAAATTTTGTGAAAAAGTCACTTTTCAGGTTAATTGCCTAAAATGTAGCTTTTTCACTTTTTTCACTATTTTTTCAAAAACAGCATGCTTAATTTCTCTCTGACAGTTTTTTTCTGATATCTATTTGTGTTTGTGGTATTTATTTCAGTTGTTTAACTTATTTGTGAACTCTGAACACAAAAAACAGTAGATAAAAACATAAAAAGAGTGCAAAATGTGCTGTTTTAATAGTCTAAGTCTAACGGTCAGTATACGCAGCAGGTGAAATGTGAAGTTCTATGCACTTAAAAGTTGTATTCCAAAACAGATTGCACTGAACCTACATCAAAAACACTTATTACTGGTTGCTTAACCATTTCTGTTTCACAGACTACCTTTACTTTCTTCTGTTGGATAGCTAGTGGTTTAAATATTGGCCTTTTGAGGCTGACATTTCATTCAGTTTTTAAACAGTAAAGTTAATAAACTTTGCATCAGACCATACTGTCTGCATATATAGTTGAAAGTGACAGTCTTGTTACATCCAGGCTCCATGTTTTATCATATCTGAGCACAGATTTTAGCAAAAAGAAATATATCTCCATCTCCCATATCATTTATATGCTTTTAAATATGCAAATGTGGGGAACGGCCTAAACTGGCAATCTGTTTTTTTTAAGCATAACATTGCTAAAGACCATTTTATCCACATGCGTTATGCTATTTGAAACTTATATTTCCATCAAAAGTACATTTATAACCTGTTAAAGTTTGTTTGATAACTTAACAACTTCAGAAAATTGTGGTAAGTGAAAAATATTACATTTGATATAAGGCCTCACCCTAATTGAAAACCTCTATTTTTTGGCACAGGCTCATATAAAATTAACTTCTGGCCATTTTGCATAAGTCTGATACATGAAATATGCTTTCTGTTGCTTTAAATAGATGTTAACTTATACATAGAGACATTAAAAAGTGTTAGTTTTGGTATCTTTTGGTTTTTAGAAGCTCAATTTGATAATTTTAATTGTTCTAATTCTACGCCACAATTGAACCCAAAATTCAGATATAAAAATGCACATTTTTTTTATTGTATCAATGGCTTTGAACTTGTACTGTTTTATATTATAAGCTTGATCATGCCAGTTTATTAGAATTGGCAAGTTTAGGCCATAGGCCCAAGACCACAATTAATGACCCCTCTTTTCGTTGTCCACGAATATAGTTCCTTTTAATTAGAGTGTATTTTTCCTTAATTTTTTTTCTTTCCTTTCCTCACTCATTCCTTAAATCTTTTTGGGTGGAAATGAAAGAAGAGAGGTCAAATAAATTTTTGGAGGTTGTATTTTAACTGATTTTGATATGGAATGAGTGATTAGGTCAAGTGCAAAAAGGTGATATTTACAGTTTTCGGAACATCTCTTGACTTGTCAATAGGGGTATGGATGTGTATTGGCTAAATTTGTAAAAGTGATTGCTTCAATCTTTCTGAATTTTGGATATATATTTGGACTAGGACAATACATTACACACACAAAAAATTGGACAAAAGTGCATGGTGCAATTTTTTTAATGATGCAAAAGGTTATAAAGAACTGATAGAGGAATTAATTGTGGTCTGTGGCCTAAGAGGTGCATTTCAGCAAATTTAGAATTTTTACTTTGGCATCTTTTCTGAATGATCTATTGGTATTGATTTGTCAAACTATATGAGAAGAAATGATTTTCACTTTCATTTGATAGAAATTTTGTGAAAAAGTCACTTTTCAGGTTAATTGCCTAAAATGTAGCTTTTTCACTTTTTTCACTATTTTTTCAAAAACAGCATGCTTAATTTCTCTCTGACAGTTTTTTTCTGATATCTATTTGTGTTTGTGGTATTTATTTCAGTTGTTTAACTTATTTGTGAACTCTGAACACAAAAAACAGTAGATAAAAACATAAAAAGAGTGCAAAATGTGCTGTTTTAATAGTCTAAGTCTAACGGTCAGTATACGCAGCAGGTGAAATGTGAAGTTCTATGCACTTAAAAGTTGTATTCCAAAACAGATTGCACTGAACCTACATCAAAAACACTTATTACTGGTTGCTTAACCATTTCTGTTTCACAGACTACCTTTACTTTCTTCTGTTGGATAGCTAGTGGTTTAAATATTGGCCTTTTGAGGCTGACATTTCATTCAGTTTTTAAACAGTAAAGTTAATAAACTTTGCATCAGACCATACTGTCTGCATATATAGTTGAAAGTGACAGTCTTGTTACATCCAGGCTCCATGTTTTATCATATCTGAGCACAGATTTTAGCAAAAAGAAAATATATCTCCATCTCCCATATCATTTATATGCTTTTAAATATGCAAATGTGGGGAACGGCCTAAACTGGCAATCTGTTTTTTTAAGCATAACATTGCTAAAGACCATTTTATCCACATGCGTTATGCTATTTGAAACTTATATTTCCATCAAAAGTACATTTATAACCTGTTAAAGTTTGTTTGATAACTTAACAACTTCAGAAAATTGTGGTAAGTGAAAAATATTACATTTGATATAAGGCCTCACCCTAATTGAAAACCTCTATTTTTTGGCACAGGCTCATATAAAATTAACTTCTGGCCATTTTGCATAAGTCTGATACATGAAATATGCTTTCTGTTGCTTTAAATAGATGTTAACTTATACATAGAGACATTAAAAAGTGTTAGTTTTGGTATCTTTTGGTTTTTAGAAGCTCAAATTTGATAATTTTAATTGTTCTAATTCAACGCCACAATTCAGCACCCAAAATTCAGATATAAAAAATGCCACATTTTTTTTATTTGGTATCAAATGGCTTTGAAACTTTGTAACCTGTTTTATAATATACTAAGCTTGAATCATGCCAAGTTTTATTAGAATTGGTCAAGTTTTAGGCCCCTAATAGGCCCAAGACCACAATTAATGACCCCTCTTTTCGTTGTCCACGAATATAGTTCCTTTTAATTAGAGTGTATTTTTCCTTAATTTTTTTTCTTTCCTTTCCTCACTCATTCCTTAAATCTTTTTGGGTGGAAATGAAAGAAGAGAGGTCAAATAAATTTTTGGAGGTTGTATTTTAACTGATTTTGATATGGAATGAGTGATTAGGTCAAGTGCAAAAAGGTGATATTTACAGTTTTCGGAACATCTCTTGACTTGTCAATAGGGGTATGGATGTGTATTGGCTAAATTTGTAAAAGTGATTGCTTCAATCTTTCTGAATTTTGGATATATATTTGGACTAGGACAATACATTACACACACAAAAAATTGGACAAAAGTGCATGGTGCAATTTTTTTAATGATGCAAAAGGTTATAAAGAACTGATAGAGGAATTAATTGTGGTCTGTGGCCACAACCATTATTTCTAGTTTATCCTGCACAATGACGATCACCAAGACGCTTGATGAACGTAAATAGTGCAGGGATACAGGCGACCCCCTCTATCTGGTAAATGACGTCATAAAGGCGCGTATAATTAACGAGTTTTTTCCGGTGATGGATGAACTCGAAAGTGATCTATTGGTCGAAAATATTGTCTCGGTCTCCTAAGCATGATTGTAAACAAATGGTACCTTCTTCTCTGTATGTTTAGTTTTCATTTGCAACAAGAACGGTCAAAATATAAGGGTGGATTTACCCGTTTCAATGGACTCGATGTAGAAAATTTAAAATATTTATTATAAATGCGCTTTGAAAGCTTGAAATATATATAAAGCGATTTTTAACCTTTACAGCGATGTCTCGATATCTCTGCTGTTTTACTATCAGTCCCTGAGGGTATCATCAACTCAGTAATCAATACTTCGATACTCACATGATTTGTAAAAAAAACCATTTTGATATTAGCTGTTTATAAATAATTTTGATGTTAAGGTTTCAACTCTTTCAAGCAAATTTGATTGATTTGGCTGTTAATTCAAAATGCTGTTTTCATTTTTTTTAAATGAAGTTTGTCAAAATTAAAGTTTCGTCCATTTTCCCGTATTAAACTGAATTATATTATTTTTTAGAACTTGTACAAAGCCAGTTAATGATATAGTCAATTTTGCTTTTGTTCTTTATTTGGTAAGGCGTTTCATTGTAGGGAATAGTCCTGTTGGAAACTTCATCTTGTGTTTTGTCTTTATAAACATAACATAGGTAGTAAACTAGCTTTCTTTCAATCTACCAAACCTGTGATATAAAGTTTGTTGTGATGGTCCACAAAGTAGAAAACATATTCGACAACTAGGAAATCAAATGATGTGGCTGCAAGTCTTTAATCGTTTAACCTTACATGCATTGTCCCAAATACTATGTAGTTGTATGGGTGGGTGGGTGTTTTGCGTGGGTGTTTTATTCATGTGTGTGTTGGTATCGAGCTGTATTTGTCGATGGTTTAGTTTGCATTCGTTTGTGTATGTTTGAATATTAACTAATACTCATTCGATGTAAGACAATGTAGATAAGTATTAGCATTGAATGTTTGTTGTTGCATTTGACAAATAATTTAACACGGACATAAGAGCAAATGGTTTTATTTAAAACAAATGACCTTCTGCTGTTGTCGACTCTATGGTGGGATTGTTGTCTCTTTGGCACATTCCTCGCTTTCATTCTTTATTTTATTATATAAATCAAAACCTTATGATGAAAACGTTTTTAAAATGTACATATAACAACATATCACAATATATCTCAATTTAAATATATAGCAAATGCATTAGTAGATATAAGAAGATGTGGTTTAAGTGCCAATGAGACAACTCTTTATCCAAGTCACAATCTGTAAAAGTAAACCATTACTCATTTCATAAAATAACTTCACCATTCAGTTGATACAATGTTCATGGATGTTGTGACAATATTGAAGAAGACGACATTTTACGTTTACATGTTATACATGAGTCAACATAAATGGACATTGAAATAATGATGATACAATTATACAAGCTAACTGTACATAGTACATCAGATATAACCAAAGCTGAATGTAATGACTAACAAAATAACCAAATGATATCAATAAAACAACAGCTTGTTTATCATTATGCATAGTTTATATGATAATTTGTGTTTCATTCATATTGGTTTCACCGCCTCCCGTTGCTTCTTAATTTAACATATGATTTTCAGCTCTATCGTCAGTCCACCTTCGTTGGTAAAATGTCTTTACACTTCAATATGCAAACTAGAATTTAACATTTACCCCAACAGCTATCAATGCATCCATATTTTACAAGCAAAAACAATTCAGCACATTATAGCTTTAACAGTTCCCTTTATAAAAGCTCTACAGATTGGACATCTTCTCAAAGCTGGAGCACAGTTAGTACATGCAGCCATGTGACCACATGGCAGAAAAACGATTGCCACAGGTTCGTCTAGACAAATCTTACAGGTTTGTTGGTCTTTTAAATTTCTGTTTTCTTCCTCAAGGTTCCTTATAGATGCTGAAAGTAACAGAATACATTTAGATAGGCAAATGTCAGTTCTTATTAAACGTTATAAATATTATTTTGTAATGACTTTTCAAATTTCAGTTTTCGTAAGTTGTTTTTATATCTAATGGCGTCTCATCTTACGGATATATTTGCTTTTGCAATTTTAAAAGTCTCATTTTTAGCTCACTTGGCCCTTTCTCACCACTTGGCGTCCGTCGTCCGTCGTCGTCGTCGTTAACAATTTACATTTTGAACTTCTTCTAGAGAACCACTGAATGGAATGGAACCAAACATGGCATGAATGTTCCTTATGAGGTGCTGACCAAGTGTTGTTACTTTGTAGCCGATCCATCATCCAAGATGGCCGCCAGCGGGGGACTTAGTTTAACATAGGACCCTATGGGAAATGCATACAAATGACTTCTTTTAGAGAACCACTGAATGGAATGAAACCAAACATGGCATGAATGTTCCTTATGAGGTACTGACCAAGTGTTGTTACATTGTTGCTGATCCATCATCCAAGATGGCTGCTAGCCGGGGACTTAGTTTAACATAGGACCCTATGGGAAATGCATACAAATGACTTCTTTTAGAGAACCACTGAATGGAATAAAACCAAACATAGCATGAATGTTCCTTATGGGGTGCTGACCAAGTGTTGTTACTTTGTAGCCGATCCATCATCCAAGATGGCCGCCAGCAGGGGACTTAGTTTAACATAGGACCCTATGGAAAATGCATACAAATGACTTCTTTTAGAGAACCACTGAATTGAATGAAACCAAACATGGCATGAATGTTCCTTATGAGGTGCTGACCAAGTGTTGTTACTTTGTTGCCGATCCATCATCCAAGATGGCCGCCAGCGAGGGAATTAGTTTAACATAGGACCCTATGGGAAATGCATACAAATGACTTCCTCTAGAGAACCACTGAATGGAATGAAACCAAACATGGCATGAATGTTCCTTATGAGGTGCTGACCAAGTGTTGTTACTTTGTTGCCGATCCATCTTCCAAGATGGCCGCCAGCCGGGAACTTAGTTTAACATAGGACCCTATGGGAAATGCATACAAATGACTTCTTTTAGAGAACCACTGAATGGAATAAAACCAAACATAGCATGAATGTTCCTTATGGGGTGCTGACCAAGTGTTGTTACTTTGTAGCCGATCCATCATCCAAGATGGCCGCCAGCGGGGGACTTAGTTTAACATAGGACCCTATGGGAAATGCATACAAATGACTTCTTCTAGAGAACCACTAAATGGAATGAAACCAAACATAGCATGAATGTTCCTTATGCCGTGCTGACCAAGTGTTGTTACTTTGTAGCCGATCCATCATCCAAGATGGCCGCCAGCGGGGGACTTAGTTTAACATAGGACCCTATGGGAAATGCATACAAATGACTTCTTCTAGAGAACCACTAAATGGAATGAAACCAAACATAGCATGAATGTTCCTTATGCCGTGCTGACCAAGTGTTGTTACTTTGTAGCCGATCCATCATCCAAGATGGCCGCCAGCGGGGGACTTAGTTTAACATAGGACCCTATGGGAAATGCATACAAATGACTTCTTTTAGAGAACCACTGAATGGAATGAAATCAAACATGGCATGAATGTTCCTAATGTGGTGCTGACCAAGTGTTGTTACTTTGTAGCCGATCCATTATCCAAGATGGACGCCAGCGGGGGACTTAGTTTAACATAGGACCCTATGGGAAATGCATACAAATGACTTCTTTTAGAGAACAACTGAATGGAATGAAACCAAACATTGCATGAATGTTCCTTATGCCGTGCTGACCATGTGTTGTTTCTTTGTAGCCCATCCATCATCCAAGATGGCCGCCAGCATGGGACTTAGTTTAACATAGGACCCTATGGGAAATGCATACAAATGACTTCTTTTAGAGAACCACTGAATGGAATGAAATCAAACATGGCATGAATGTTCCTAATGTGGTGCTGACCAAGTGTTGTTACTTTGTAGCCGATCAATCATCCAAGATGGCCGCCAGCAGGGACTTAGTTTAACATAGGACCCTATTGGAAATGCATACAAATGACTTCTTTTAGAGAACCACTGAATGGAATAAAACTAAACATTGCATGAATGTTCCTTATGAGGTGCTGACCAAGTGTTGTTACTTTGTAGCAGATCCATCATCCAAGATGGCCGCCAGCAGGGGACTTAGTTTAACATAGGACCCTATGGGAAATGCATACAAATGACTTCTTTTAGAGAACCACTAAATGGAATAAAACCAAACATGGCATGAATGTTCCTTATGAGGTGCTGACCAAGTGTTGTTACTTTGTAGCCGATCCGCCATCCAAGATGGCCGCCAGTGGGGGACTTTTGAATGAAATTAAACATGTTCCTTTCCTTATCAATGAGGTTGTGTTGTCACTTTTAGCCAAATTTTATATTTTTTCATATGATTTCAAAAAACCAAGTAGAATCAGGTGAGCGATACAGGCTCTTGAGAGCCTCTAGTTATCTTTCACAAATACTTCTAAAGTAAATACATATTAAACCACTCACATGCAAGCGTTGGGTCTATTTTATCAATGTTTTCTGGTGTTTTGTTAGAAAGTTCTTTATCATCTGGCTCTTTTACTGGAATTGAATAATGTCTAGCAATTGTCTGGTTAGAAGTGGCATGGTGATTTTCACTTTCTTCTTTTTCATAAATTGTATCTACCAAAAGTGAAGCCGTAATATCTGTAAAACAAGAAAAGATCAATTTCCGTTTTATGTATATCATGATAAAAGTAACAGAAATTAATGGAAGAGTAAATTAATCGCGTCTATGTTGTAATCGATCTTTCAATTTTACAAATACAGGTTTGAGATGAGGTATACTACAGGTGTGTAGCCTCCTGGTATCCTGCCAACGATGCAAGCGAACGGTGATGGTCAAATAACTGTGTAGATCCTAGTTACATTTAGGGGTCCTCATTGTGGTCCACTTTTAAGTCATGTCGATTTCATTCAAAAAGAAATTCAACGAATTGGACATGTTGGATGAAGAAAAAATACTTTCCTTTTAAGCTCAATATAAAAATGGTAGAAAACAAAACTTAATTTGAACAGTGCAAGTAAAATATGAAATGTATTTGTACTCGCTTCGAAAGGAGAGGGTTTGGTCAGACTCTATGTTTCTAAATGTCAAATAAATATTATATTTTCCTACACTGAAAAATATGATGAATGGATAAAAAATGTAATACTAGATATGCTATTCATGGCTGTTATAGATAGTTTTGATATAATGTTAGAAAAAAATAATGCGTTATTATGTAAAATCACTAGTAAACGGGTATGAGTCTTTGTTGTCATTGTGATCTTAACATTATCTGCAACATCTGTACAAAAAATAAGTCAATCAACTTTAGTCTTACATTCAATTTCCAGACATGACCACGGCCGGATAATTAGTACTGTTCCGACAAATCACTTGCAGTTAAATAATAAGTACTATTCAGTGTGATGCAAATGTGTACAGCTGACAATAAACAGCTTATAGTATGTAATAGAACACACCCACACATCTTAATTGACTGCAAGCTAATGTAAGTGGATAAGTCTGAAAATTGACTGAAAGACTGAAAAATTCATAGTTTATAGTCTTTTAAGAGCGGGTGAAATCGAAAAAAAAGTTTCAGATCAAATAATTTTTTTTTTTGTAAATATTACACGGAATTCTGGACTCAGTATAATTGGAATTCCTCGTATATTTTATTTTCTAAAAGAAATCAGAGTTTGGTGGTTGATTTTTTCAAATTTGGGGATTTGTGTTAATTCTTAGACGTACACCAAGTTGTCAATTAAGTGATTTTTCGAAAATATTTTATAAAGTTTTTATCAACTCGTGACAAACTTAGGGGATTTTCCTCTACTTTCTAATACTACCAAAGATTGCATAGAGATACAAGTACATAACATAATATCTATTTACATTTAGAAAAAGTGTTACAATCTAACTTTAGACCATTGAAGCACAAACCTAACAAGTGGCAGTTGGCATTTCACGAGATAATTACTCACCGTCATATTATAATTATTATACAGGTTTTATTAAAGCCATTTTTTGTAATAACGTAGTCTACTCTATATGTATTCGTTTACATGTAAGTAGTATTTACTTTAAAAAAGACAGCAGAGAGAAAACATATTTTTTTCCTTTAAAAAAGAAACCCAACATATATACATCAACACAGCCTGTATAACAGTCTTAATGTAGAAGAAACGTGCGTCTGGTGTATTACATGTAAACTATAATCCTGGTACCTTCGATAACTATTAACTTATTATTTTATATTGAAAGTCAAAATATTTCATTTCTTCAGATTAAGAAATATATAAAATAGAAATTTTTGGAAATAGTTATTGAGCAAGTGTTCGCTCGCATTTACAACATTATGATGAAGATATAATTTAATTAGCTACAGTTGTACATCAAAATGTATAAATGTAGACAAGATACGAACAGGAGAAGATCTTCAATAACAGTACAATATTGGTATCTAAGACACTATTACATTATTGCGTCATGCTGACGTTATATATGAAACTGATACATGTATGTAGAACTTTATAACCTTTTAACAGGTTGAACATTTAGCGTGGGAAAGACAAATTTACATACCATGTATTCCTGATTCTTTCAATCGTGTATAAGCTGTTTCAACAACATCAGATGCGTATCCAAAGTCAAGAATGGTTTGTACTGCTGGGTTATTTATAAAACCATTTATTCCAATAGACGCTTTCTTCTGTTTGTTTTCTGGTAACTGTAACATTAAGAAAAAGTAGCTGTATCTGAAGGAATACACTTCAGAAATGCAGCATCACACAACATACATACACATATAATTGATTCTGTTTTGTTAAAGGTATAGGCTAATACTTTATACGAAAACTTCACGTTGATTTTATATTTAGCTCATCTATCATAGTGTAATAACTGTAAAATCTAATTATCAATTTGTACTTACATTTTCAGCAATTTCAGGATTGTGTCCCTTTTGTACATCCTCAATGAACTTTTCACCCTTACACTGGATGACAAATGGACACTTGGGATACCATCGTGCATGCTCTGTCCAAGGCAAATCTCCTTCCTCCCATCGTCTTAAACCTCCTCCACAAAAGAAGCACCTGCAGTGATCATCGGTACCTGTATATAATATTTAAACTTCATCATAAGTTAAATTGAAAAATTGAAAAATCAAAGTATCGGAAAGGCAGCGCGAGGATGATAAACATTATACATACCTGCTTAATTAAGATAGCTTTAATCGTTAAAATTTGGAAGCTGCCTTTCCGTCTTATATCTCCAATTTCCTGGAAAAAAGTCTAAGAAATGATTGTTTTTCAAATTTATATATACATTGTATTTCTATAACTTTTAATTTAAAGTAGGCTTGAATTGTCTTATATCTGAATCTCCATGCAAATGTTAATATACATAACTTAATCATGAAAATTCAAACTACAGTACTACATGTACTTATAATGTTTTGACACCTCAATTAACAGTTAATTACCGGTATAAAAGAACCCTGCATTTACCAGATCCTCGGGTGTTTGAGACAGGCATGTAGGCCAGTTAGTAAATGATGAAAATCGAGTAGTCTTTATAGCATATTTAGGATATTTTGGTTTTTCAAGACAAATGCCGATATTCATTGGTGCTGAATTTGAAGCCAAAGATCGCGCTGAATTTTTGACTGTTGGTGTCCATGTTCGTTGAGGGACAACATTTGTATCTGGTATGCGAATGAGACCAGTTGTGTTGTTTCTAGAGTATATGTTTTGCGTCTGGTTAGTACCTATATGTGATGATGAAACGCTTTCCCTCTGCCTGTCAGTTACATTATTTACTAGGTTTCCGGTTATTTCACTATTTCGAGTTGACGCTAAATTCCTCTCAACTGTAACAATATTTTCATGATTTCTGTCAACTTGAGCAGTATTTTCATTATTCCTGCCAACTGTTAAAGGATTTTCATTATACGCTCTTGCTGCATTTACGCGTTGTTCCTCTACAGATTCACAATGTTTATCACTGACAACTGATAAATTTTCAGCATCTGTTGCGTTTCCACACGCTCCAGCAGAGGAATGAGCTCCGCCACATGCAGGTATAGTCTGCACATGATTTTGTTTTGACGTAGAACTTAAATGTTTTATGACAAATGGACATTCTGGTGCCTTTTCCTTGTGGATTTCTTTTGGGTCATCTGTTGATTTCCAGTGTTTATTTTTTGATTTACAAAAATAACAGACAACTTCGTCTCCATTTCCGTTATAGTAATATCCAGCTTTGGCCAGCTTTATTACTGAAATATTTGTGTTTGGATAAGATGCAAAACTTGACAATCTACACCACTCAAATTGCATAGATTCGTTCAAATAACTGGATTGTTTCGATTTTTGTTGATCTACAAATTTGTTGTATTCCTCAGGGTCTAATAGGTACGTCTTCAAAAAAGTTTTCGGGTAAAAATGAAATGGTCTCACAAATCTGTTTAGCCATGTTTTACATTTCGGCATGTAATAATCTCCTTTTGACTTAAGTGTCATCCATGACATTTTATTACGATGAACATGAAACAAACTGTGACTATCCGTATGTTTTTCGAATATATCCATGAACTCACTTTGAACTGTTTTGATAATAGCCATGGCACAAGAAATTATTGTCACAAGCACGACATAGTTTGATGTTGTTGTCTTTTGTTTAATGACATTATTCCTCGTATACGTTGAATTTGATGTTTGCGCCTTCTCGTCATCAGTACATTGAACATGTCCGGCATTGGACTCATCTTGGTATATAGCATCACATTCTTGCCTTGTTTCAATGATTTCATCGTCCGTTGGTATAGCCATGACTACGTTTAACTTAAAGGTCCAATTCACTACATTGTTTGTAAAATAAAGTCGGTAAATGGTTATGTTTGAAATGTATGTTACATAAATAATATAAACATCCCTAGAGAAATACTACCAAATCATGTCCAATGTTCATCACCCATGATCTTTTTGACATGGTTTGAAAACAACTTACATTAGTTACATGTAACTTAGTTACATGCTTACAAAGCCGTTCAATATAAAATTAGCAAATTAATAAGAATTACATCATATAAATCTAGTCGACATTGACTTTGGTACTGTTGTTTTGTCATGAACAGCAACTGTCAGCAGACTGTTTTCTAGTGGAGTGACACGTGCATATTCTGACTAAACATATGAGTGATTCGACTTTCTATCTATCTATGTACCTTCATTGTTACGTAATATTAACAATTGTGACATTACAGGAAACCCGAATGTTACATTTTTAGGATACTTGTGCATCCCCAAATGCATATAATTATGTTTAAAGCTGTTAACATTTATGCATGTAAGACACACAGATAATTTTTTGATATAAATATACAATCTAAACAATATACAATGTATCTTTAGTTTCACAGATGATATTGGATATGTTCCTTGTGTCGTAACTACATTACATGAGAGCCGTGGTGTTGTGGTTAGTGAATCGGACTACTAACACAAAGGTTCCTGGCTCTCCCTTGACACCATTTGCGAGTATGGTCTTGAGGAAACGATGATAGACCGACGGAAGGGGACGATAAATGGCTGACCCGTGTTAAGAGAGAGCCATATCTCTTGCACGTTAAAGACACCCTCGTAGATTTCGAAAAAGAGCAGGCTAACGCCGCTACAAGGCAGCACTCGCACCCGCAAAGTGGAAAAGGATTAATATAAGTTTAAAAATTTGTTTCCCAATCCACTATAAATAAATATGTTTAAACTAACTACAACACCCTTCCCTTTTCACGAATGTGACCTACCGAATTAGACTATTTACCGAATTCTAACATAAGCAACACGACGGGTGCCACATGTGGAGAAGGATTCGATAACCCTTCCGGGGCACCTGAGATCACTACCAGTTTGTGGTGGGGTTCGTGTTGCTTAGTCTTTAGTTTTCTATGTTGTGTTTTCTGTAATATTATTTTCTGTTTGTCTTTTTATTTTTAGCCATGACGGTGTCAGTTTATTTTCTATCTATGAGTTTGACTCTCCCTCTGGTATCGTTTGTCCCTCTTTAAGGTCGATCAACTTGGTTCTTGAAAAACTGGAAAATTCGTTTTAAATCGGACAGATAAAATTTAAACTCAGCAAGTAAACATAAAACAATATTTAAAACAAAGAATTGAAGACCATGTGTGTATTTTCGAAAGTTAATGTAGTACGGAATAAATTGTTTTTGTTTTCTGATGTAACAGAATAAAATTGTAAAAAATGACAAAAATAGACATTGACTTTGATATATCATGTATATATACATATAGTGAATTACGGAAACGAATGTTAAGCTTGTTTTTTTTATTGTTAAACACATACATACCACTATCAGAAACATGAATACCATGGTACAAAGTATTATAAGTCGTTCCATATCAATATTATAAAATGATTCATAAGTGATCTAGATCTTTCAGTTGTACGTGGAGCTCACATGGTTACTGTCAATGAGTATGATTTATAATCTTTTTTTTTATATATCAAGTTATATCACTTACATGAATAAGAAACACACTTTAATACACATTACACCTTGAGCTTGTTTGCACATTCAGGAATACTTTATTTTCATACATGTAAAGATATACAATTACGTGATAACAGTCATACACTTGTAAACATGTGACTTTTAAAAAAAAGAATAATTTTTCAATCGAATGAGTTTAACCAGAACTTGCGCACTTTTGGCTATTTCGTCGCAGTTAGTTTTTTTGGTTGATAAAATGGAAGTGGCAGAGGGAGAATCGCCGTCCTTCGAACAGCAGGAAAACTGACAAGTCTTGTCAATAGATCTATATTGGGGTTCTGATTGACAACCTCAGTGATGGCAGACTAGTGATATAGTAGAATCTCAGCTATCGAATGGTAAAAAGGTGCTTTGAAGGGTTTGTAAATGGCCTAATTAAGTGCAATACCAACAGTCGTGCCTTATACGTGTTATTTTTTTCTGTTAAAGGGACGACAACTCCCTTTCGTTTTACTGATTCTAAAACAAAAAAAATAAGTTGAACTTACCTTTCTTTCTAGATAAAGAACAAGACGGAGACTTTAAAAGTATGATCGAGTTTTGTTTATCAACGTTATATGTATACTAGTTTGGCCTTGATATCTGTTTACGTGTTTACTTTAAAATCGATCAGACTATGTAGTTGTTTACTACGTCAAGTATTAATGTAGGTCAATACCCTGTATATATATAGTTTTGAAAAGATATAAATAGTTTCATATCTAATCAGGTTATTCTTCGGAAGTTTTCTGGAGGTTTCGGTACATTTCTCGGTTTCTACAAAATCAAAATAGATATTTAAGACTAAAAATAAACTGCACTTTTTTAGCTTAAAAAGATTGCATTATAAATTATAATATTTTTCTAGAAGCTACAAAGAATGGTTATCAAGTTGAACGTTTCTCATTTACTATGTACAAGTATACTTAGTATATTTTTAGTAAAAACTTTTATCTTTTGAATTACACACCACTGACAACGATTTTAATATCATCAATTTATTTGAATAGTCACAGTTTTTACATAGGACTTTTGCAGTCGTCAACTGTCGTTTTTTTTTTAAAGAACAACACTAAAGTCTTATTAAAACGAATTGTGTATCGTTAAAAACAAACTGTTTTGTGTTAAACATGGGCAAGCAATTCTTTAACATAGTTTTAAGAATGCAGCAACTAATTTTACGAAGAAAATAATGATTAAAGGATAAAACTGTCATATTTACCATGACTGTTCAGTAAAAATTCCCAATGTGATTCAAAATTGCGGTTGGCAAAATAAATAATTCTACGAGAAAAATTCTCCGATCATCCATTCCTAATAAAAAATCCGGTAGCTCTAATAAGTATTTGTTTTTAATGCTATTCACATAAACTTCCTTCCGTCAGATAATTTCTAACTTACCCTACGTACATAGTGACTAGAAATTGATAGTTTATTTTAAGATAGTACGTGTGTGTACCAATTAGCGAACGAATATTTAGAGTCTGACTAAATAAAGGTTGAAAACAAAATTTAGAAAACCAAATACGCGAATCAAAAATTAGAAGGTTTACATATTAACACATGTGATCGTGACGTACAGATAACCCAATCATAGCTATGACAATCTGACCGCTACAAACATTATTCAGATAATGAAGTACATTTAAAGTTACAACAAACTGCTACATCCTGCTCAGACATTCTGCTTTCGGTACCCAATTTTTTTGTGGTTTACTCTTCTTAAAAACTATAAACTTAAAATATTTAAATCTTAATTCAATCGCACCGTGATTCCCTTCATGTCAATGCTCATTACATATATTGAACATTAAGATTATCAAACTTTAGTAATAGCATCAAACAAATTAAAGACATAATTCAATATACATGTACTTCTCAACTTCATTAACTTGACTGTGCTATCTACGGAAACAATATGTTGCGAACTAGATGAGTGGTAGCATGTTATCCCGTCTTGCTACTCAGCTTGACTGAAGCAGAGAAAGGACACGGATCTAAGATCAAAAGAAGGGTTACTGTTTCCATAAACAATATGTCATAAACCCAAAGAGTTGTTCTAAGGAAAGTAGGAATTAGTTTTCTCGCTGTGTTGAAGACCTAATATGCGCCTTCGACTGTTCTAAGGATATTTGTTCAAGTTAAAAATAAAATAAATATAAAAAAAATATAGTTACGATACTGTTCAGGTCATTAAGGATGTCAATTTTTTTGTATTGATAGACATATTTATTCTAAAACCAGTTGTTGGCTGATACGGGTTACGTTCTTCTCAAATATTTTATGATGGTATGATACTCAACCCTCAACAGATGGGATTGTGCTTGGTTGTATTATGATGAAGACATCTTTCAATCAGCTTATTTAGATCCTGAGCTGGCAGTAATTAGTTATAGTCCTTTGTAAATTTATGTATCATTGTCGTTTTGTTTTCTTTCTTTAAGTCGGGCATCGGACTCGGACTTCTTGTAAATTGAGCTTTGCTGTGCATATTGCTGTGTGTTTCCTTATATACATTGACTAGAGGTACATTTTTATAGGGAATGGTTGAGATCTCACAATATATGTTTAACCCCGCTGCATTTTAGCACCTGTCCCAAGTCAGGAGCTTCTGGCCTTTGTTTGTCTTGTTGTTTTTTTTCGTGTTTTAGATCATTTATATGATTTGGAGTTTAGTATGACTCTCATTTTCATCAAACTATTATACATTTTTAATCAGCCCGTATCCGCGTGTGGGATTTTCCCTCTGCGTTGAAGACCAATTGGTGCAAACTCCCCGGCAGTTCCAGTTCCGATCCGCATACGGGCCCGAATACTACTCTATTGGTGGAGTGAAGGAAAAAGGTTCCGGAACGGAAATGATCACTGTACGGAGTTTGCAATTGGTGGCCGTCGGTTGTTGGGTTGTTGTCTGTATGATATATTTCCCATTTCTGTGCTCAATTTTTTTGTAAATGTATAATATTCCGTTCCTACCAATTTTCAGGTAAATTCTTGCACTCTCATACAAACAAACATTTAAAAACAGTCGATTCGACACTTATTACAGGTGTTCAAAGTCTCCCAATGCGATATTACAAGATAAGGATAGAGGGACTTTTTTTTTACTAATCCCATTGAAAAGACTTTGAAAACCCTAAATAAGTTAAAGTAAAAAATGGGAGTTGAAATAGGAAAAATAAACATTTACAAGTACAAATTGCCAGGAAATACGAAAAAAATGTTTTAAAAAACATTGATAAACTAAATTTTAATCTGCTAGACAGGAAATACAACAAAAAAAAGCTTCGAAAATTCTTGATAAAAAAAAAATATTCTGCTTACCGAGTCCCTGTGTTCTGAATGAATAAAACTACAAACTGTTATTTAAGGTAGTTCAGGAAAAAAGTTCAATATAATCAGCTGTTAATTGCAAGCTTTTTCGGAAAGCTATTACTTGTTTACATATTCATCAAAAACTTCTTGCCTACACAGACGCGTAAGCATTGCCGCGACATCTGTAAGGACGTACCTATAGACACCTGTAAGTAACATGTATTTGTATATATTAAGTAAAGCAGTTTTGATTGTCTCATTCATTACAAGATATATAAAAGTTAGGTATGACAAACACAGTGATTATATAATTAAAATGATAAATAGATATAGCAATTTTACAATACTTTAATAATAGATTTAACTCACGTGACACGGAAATCATCAAGTTAATATTAGATTATGGTCCAAATAAATCGATAAAACATGTTTCATAAATAAATAATATGTTTTCTCTTTGTATAGTATATTACAATATGTTCTGTATTTCATAAATACAAAAAACAGACATACACATCGACTTCTATCAAATAAACAAAGTATGGAGCGCTGCATGAACAATACTGTCAGTATCTATTTATAAGTGTATTACATTTCAACGTTCACAAAAACGCACATTTATGTTCGATAATACGTTTGTAAGCAACACAGAGTTGTTCTGATTTATGTATCAAACAATCGTTTTAAAGAATTATTTCAAACGTATTACTGATAACATAAGCGTTATCCCCCTTTATTAGATGTTTCCTCTCAGATTGCAGTGTACAAACTATCCCCCATATTTTATAAAAGTGTTTTTTTTATACGAGCTAAAAATAGAAACAAGAGAAACAGTTTCTGGTATTGCTAAGCGAAAATATATCATGTATTTTGTATAAAGATTACAGAGCTCCAGATAAGAATTCACAAATTGGGTTTTTTACCCACCATTTTCTTATATAATTGGGTGATAAAGTTTTTTGATTGCATTATCAATTCCAATTCACCCCTCATGTTAATATCAAATTGGGTTTTTCACCACCAAGCTCCTTAATGTATTGGGTTTTTTCATCAACACAATATTGAATATTTAGGCAATATCAACCCCGGATTTTTTTTCCATCTTAAATATGTTTCTTTCTTTGTTTAGCTGTTTTATTTGGTTTAATTTTAGGGTTAGGGTTATTTGCTAGCTGTTTTATTTGGTTTATTGACTGAGAAGCAATTGTAGGTTTAATTTGTGTTCCATTTCAAACCGTCTGCCAGTTTTGTATTTTCTCATATAAACTGTAAAAAAATGGATATGTGTATTCACAGGCACTCGTCGTATACCTTTATATAATAAATTCTGAGACCAGTGCCTGTGTGTGTATTCATTAATTAACCGTAAAATGAAAAAAAATAGTATATAAACTCTAATTATACTTGAATGTTTATGTTTTATTCCAATTTTCATAAATCTGGGTTTAGTTGTCTTTTATTAGAACTTTTGGTTTCTGATGCTTTATCATGTCATAATTGATTTGGCCTTTCACTTTTTCCAACTGATTTCGTTTTTGAGGAAACCCTGCTTTTATTAGCAATGTTCTCGTTAAGGTACGCACACACGCCCGTGTGTTCGATGGACGCTTCCTTAAAACACTGGCTGAGTCTTGTTATCATCATAACTTTCCCTAAGCTTTTCAAAAGAAGCAGAAAACATGCTTCTATTCAATATTTTTACCGGACATTCACTTTTGTTTTAATTCAATGTATGTTATGATAAATCCCGAGCAATGCGAAAAAAATATGACTTCATGACACACGCTAGTTGGATAAACGCAAAGAAGATCGAAATGTTTCCACATCACGTGTACCTATTGAGCAACGGAAAGTTCTAACAGGGACCCATTTCAGCTACTTGATGCAGGGATCTATTTTTAGAACGAAAGGAAATTTCCAATTATAAATATTATAAAAATAGTTTACGCGACGACTGTAAACAGATAAGGGTAAATAACACAAATGGTAGCCAATAAAAGGGATGAGAACTCATGGTTTTGGAATATAATTGGGTTTTCCTTTGAATTAATTGGGTTATTGAACCCTGCAATGGGCAATTGCATTGGGTTTTTTATTATTTGTATTGCGGGATCACGCAAATACGCAGCTTATCTGGAGCTCTGTAAGATTCTTACATTGGTATCAGCGGATAATTTGATTTTTGCTATCTAGATTGCTCATTGTTGATGAATTATTAAAAAATCAAGTCCGAGCATCGCCGAAGTCTTTCAAATCAATAATTAAACTATGGAGATTGAATAAATCCGACAATCCACGAATAACTATGCAAGGATCTGTTTCTGTAATAATAATTATTTTTTTTCTTTTATTTTTACCCTTCGAGTGACGGAAATATTCCACAAAGTCCTCAATTTTTGTAAAACATGTTAAATGTGTTTGCACAATTTAAATCATCTAGTGATTGAGTTAAATAAAGGCAACAGTAGTATACCGCTATTCAAACTCATAAATCCATGGACAAAAAACATAGGGTATAATCACTATGATCATTTAACAATGAGCATTCATCTTCTGAGTTCATCGGCAACAGCACGTTGATTATGTGTTTTAATTTTTATACAATGGGCCTAGAAAGGTCTAAACTATTTTACTTTTTGCTTAAGAATCAGAGACATATATTTATCACATCTAGTTTAATAAAATATTTGTTTTTAACGGTATTGGCTTCTTCCATGATACTTTTAAAATTGGTTACAGCTAGGGTTAATCTAAAGCGAGGTTCTAGTGTTTACTATCACCCAAATCGCGAATCATGCATATGCAAATCATTCTCTATGAATCGTAATACATGTGGGGTTAATGTCGATGATACAGCAACTAAAAAAACGAATCGTGTAACTAAAAACATCAGAAGGTCTTTTAACTGTAGACTAAATGCTTAATCCCTATAGACTGTCGTGTATCAAGGGCTCTAAATTGTCATGAGTGTATGAATATAAAAGATTTGATTTATTTTAAAACTATAAACAATTAAAGAACTATCAAAAACAAATACCATCAATAACATGTATTAAGGACATACGATTATAATGGCATTAACAATAATATATTAATTCAATAAGATCCACCCATTCGGTATAATGCCCTCACAGTTTATATTTCACTTGCATCTTTTTTGTAAGTCGTCCATGCAATGAGCTCGTTTTTGACTTGTTAGTTTGAATATTATCTCGATGTTATTTTCCCTTCTATTTTACAATTTACACTAGCATTTTTAAATGGAAACTATTTTACAGGAAATAATATGTCCATGATTGGCTTTAAACTAAAATATATACTCCTCCCCTCCCAACCGGCTGTATTTATGTTAATATTATAAAATGGGCAGCATTATGTTTTGTTATAGGTAACACGGCTTGGTTTTTTACTTCAAAAATACAATGCACTTGTTTTCCAACTCTGATTAATACATAAGAAAATGTTGGTCATTATTTATTTAATTTAGTTTTTTTTCTCTCCAACAGACTTCCCTTGACCATTAGCATAATGAGGTTTCTGTTATATGTTAAAGCAGCGAGTAATGGTAAGGACATTGGAGATTGTCCTTTCTCCCAACGAGTTCTGATGTTTTGCAAATTGAAAGTACCATCTGATGAAATAGACATAATTACAGTTGATATTGCCAATAAATCAGACGATTTCGTACGTCTTAACCCTGGTGGAACCGTTCCTGTACTTGTTGACAGAGAAAAAGATAATAAGGTTATTGCCGATTCAGCAGATATTACCAAATATTTAGAAAAAGAATTTCCCGAATGTGATTGCAAAGTAGGATATAACGGACCCGCGCTTGATGCATGTTCCGGAGTTTTTCCAAAGCTAGCTGCACTACTGAAAAATAAAGATAAAGCGAAAAAAGATTCTTTAAAAATTGAATTAATATCGGAATTATTAAAAGTGAATGAATATCTGAAAAGTGATTCTCACAAAGCCAAATTTCTGATTGGAAATGAAATGAATGAGATTGATTGTATGTTTCTGCCTCGTCTTCGACATGTCATAGTTGCAGCAGATCACTATGCGGGGATACAAATTCCAGACGACATGTCCGCTTTAAAACAGTATGTCGATAATGCTAACAAGACCGAGGCATTCTCTACAACATGTTGTCCAGATGAAGAAATAATAAAAGGATGGTCAAGACATGTCATCTGATTTATGACTTGAAAAATAAATTTTCGTATAAAGATTAAGACATTTTCTTATTTCACGAATAAAACGCTGGCCGATAGAATAAAGTGAAACTAAAAGAAAACAAAGGATACTTTATTTACTGGTTAATGGTGTGTACATGTACGTAGTATTCAGTCTCTAGTTTTGTATGTTTTATTTTATGTCGACTATTGTTTGTTCTTCGTACATTTTGCCATGATAAAGTCAGTTCGTTTTCGACTAATGAATCCAATTGCAAATAACGTAGATGATACCAACTATAAAATTCCATACGGCTTTAACTATGAGCAACACAAATTTCACATAGGGAGCTATTTATAACCAGCTCCAACGTGTGTGTATATTAATGTACGGTTCGTCAGAAAAATAAACGGACAATGGACTGGTTTTTTGTAGTGAACACTCAAAAGGACACGATATAAAACTATGAATGTCATTGACGATAGTTATCAAAGTACTAGGCTTATAATTTGATACACCAGACGCGCGTTTCGTCTACAAAAAACTCACCAGTGAAGCTCAGATCATAAGTGTTTCAAAGCCAAATCAGTGCAAAATTAAAGATAATGGAGGACCCACATTTAAAAAAAAAACATTATGCCAAATACGGCTAAGAAAATCCTTAGTATTTCGAATATTCAAACTTTTACAGCGGATATCAAATGACGTAGGAATAAGCAAATATAGATCACGTTCGGCAATTAGCAATGAGCAATGATCCATACCGCATCGCAAACTATTCATAGGATAATGAGCCTTGACATAGGAAAATGTAAATCTATATTTAAATGAGAAAACCAACGGCCTGATTTATGAACAACAACAACAAACAAAAGAACCTTAATGAACAGGAAAAAAACGAAAAAACAAAGTTGATGAATAGTAATAAACGACAATAACTGAATTACAGCCAGGCTCTTCTACCGACATGTAAAACAAATATGATATACAGCAACCAACGATAAAGACCGAATAACATGCTTTTGAATTAAGACTGTCATATATAGGATCCGCATAGCAGTCAAAGACAGACTCACTTCGATTTTATTATAACAATAGTATAGGTTTGGATAGGCACACAACCAGGTTCAACACACCAATTTTTTTTCAGAATGTACGGGACCAAATAAAGAAATTGGCAGTTGTTATTTTATAGTTTGTTTCTGTGTGTGTTGCATGGTGGTTTGTATTTTTGTTGCAGTTCATTGTTTTTGTTGCTTCGTTGTTTTCCTCTCATAGTTGATGTGTTTTTCTCCAAATTAGTTTGTAACCCGGATTTTTTTTTCTCTCAATCGATTTATAACGCATGAACAGCGGTATACTATTGTTGCCTTTATAAGCAGATATCAAGACGGATTTAATTGATATTTGAAAAACGAGTTAACGTTTAAATGGGAACAACAAATGTAAGAAACAAAAAGTAACAAAAGATATTAAGCAAAAATCTTCAAATTCCACTAATTGTAACGTCAGAAATTCATTGTTATGCGTTTACTTTTCTACATTGGCTAGAGGTATAGGGGGAGGGTTGAGATCTCACAAACATGTTTAACCCCGCCTCATGTTTGCGCCTGTCCCAAGGCAGGAGCCTCTGGCCTTTGTTAGTCTTGTATTATTTTTAATTTTAGTTTCTTGTGTACAATTTGGAAATTAATATGGCGTTCATTATCACTGAACTAGCATATATTTGTTTAGGGGCCAGCTGAAGGACGCCTCCGGGTGCGGGAATTTCTCGCTACATTGAAGACCTGTTGGTGACCTTCTGCTGTTTTTTTTATATGGTCGGGTTGTTGTCTCTTTGGCATATTCCCCATTTCCATTCTCAATTTTATTGTTGATTAATTAATTTTTAAACTCCTCTTACTAGTAATTAATTATTATTTCAGTGAGTTAATAAGTATTTTCATACAAATGTAACTGTCAACTTGCAATAAAGGTACATGTAGTATTAAAACAAGACGTACGACTAAAATATAAGGTGGGAAACGTCAGATGGACCCCACAAACCAGCGAACACCAAATGAACGACATACTACACATGAAGTACAGGCTTATCCAATGTGTACCAATACACAAAACATTTACTTGGATATCGTATACCGTACATTCTTGCAAGTATTAAAAAGGTGTAAAATAAAGACCTGTATGAAAATATCTTCAACCCGTAATAAAACGCCAATTGTAAGAAAAACCAACAAAATAACCGCTGAATATGTGTTCTACATGTAACCCACCTTATCGCGTTGTATAACTAAACAATGGGTTAAACTAGTTTTTTAGAAATCTTAGACTTCATATTTCCTATGGTTATGCCTGCATATCAGCTTCAGTAGACGTTTTTTGTGTTGATGCGAACAACGCACTCCTTTTGGGGGTTCGTGTGATTTCCTCAGATTGCGGGACCCCAATTTGTAATTTCTTAAACTATAATATTTGAGGTTAGGGAATCGGCAAAATACTGTTATCCAATTTAAATACCAGTCAGTTTAGCAAGCTATAAAAGCAGATATAATTTCACCATTTGCTACATAAGGAAAGGTCTGTGGCAAGTCCTAAATATGACAGTTGTTATTCATTCGTTTAATGTGTTTGAGCTTTTGCTGTTGCATTTGATAAATTTAAAGACTTTCCTATTTGAATTTTCCATGGGGTTCGGTATGTTTGTTATTTGACTTTTGAATAATAAGAAAGGTATAAAAAATTGCAATAAACAAATAAAAAGGCTACACTCAATAAATTAAGAAAAAGATAACTCAGACCTATATGAATAACATTTTACGCTTACGTGTTAGTTTTCTGTCATCTGAAAATGAAAGTATAAAAGTTTTACAATACTATCCTATAACAGTAGACGAAGAGATGTGTTTGAGATAGATGCTATAGTAAGGTCGGAGCAATGACAATTTATAGTATAACAGTGGGTTGATATAAAGATGTATCGACAGAGATTTAAAATAACTAAAAAAATTGCAATCCGGAAAATCGTAGGGGATAACATTGAAATGAAAGAGGAAAATCAATGAGAATTATTGCATTATGTCGTTGTAATATAGAAACCGAATTGTTGTAATTGATTATCACGCCAAAAATATTAAAAAATGTTAACAATACGAAAAAAAAAACCCAGAAAAAAAATGGTTTGATAACACTGAAAGATGTCTGATTGGGGATGAACAATCTTTGTATTGTGCAACCTTAATATCAAATATTTTTGTTATTACATGTATTATTAGTTACTAACAACAAAGTTACTAATAGCTTTGCTCTCACCCCATATGGAATTTACTGACCCCATAAATACCGTATTAGGTCACAAGCACACTATGTATCGAATTTATCTTACCGACTATCTTTACGTGACTGTGAAATTTCGACTAGTGATCTATTAAAATGAGTAAGTCTCCAATGCTGTTAGCATTAAGAAACTACTTCCGTTGATCCTACAAAAACAGATGCCAATAATAACGAATTGTTAGGTTTAAGTGTGTTTTATGAATTTATTTCATACTTCATCATTAATTTCTTCGTCTGTTTAAACCTTGAAGGATTTTTTCTCAGTACAGGTTTGTTTTTATAAAGGGACGTACATGTAACACCACTACTAACCGTGTATGAAATAATACCTGCCTCCCTTCTTACCTAATATGGAATATACACGGTCTCCACACGGACGCTTTTAACAAATCATATTCCTAGAAATGTATAGGAGGTAAGATAATTATCAATGCATGTAATAACAAAAATATTTGATATTAATCATGATTACATTAAATTCGTTACATAGTGTGCTAGTGACGTAATACGGTATATATGGGATCAGTAAATTCCGTCTAAGGATTCGAGCGTCTCTCCCATTCCATATGGATTTTACTGACCCCAAATATACCGTATTACGTCACTAGCACACTATGTAACGAATTTATCTTACCGACTATCTTAACGTGTGAAATTTCGCTCTCACCTCATATGGAATTTACTGACCCCATAGACCCCATATATACCGTATTAGGTCACTAGCACACTAAGTAACTAATAATATCCTTCCATTGCCTTCCACAACGTTGTCAATTTCTCCAATATTTCGATACCTCCAGTGATTGATCAGACACAGGTGATGACCCTTTAAACTAAGAAAATCAGTTGAAACACGTGTTGATTTTGTCCAGTCAAACTAAATTTGAACCTCAAACTAATTGCAACAGAAAATGTGTTAGTTCTTATTGAGGAAATGTTTATTTAAATATACAATCTTGATCTAATCTATAGCATTTAGCCATATATAATTACCCAGAAGAAAGTCATCAAATCTAACTTGAGGAAAACTCAATTCCTTAATATGTTGTGCTTTGTCTATATGGTCGTTTTCTTTTTTTTTACTTTGCATGTTAATAAAAAAAAATATAGGGGTGCGATATAATTGACAATTAAACAACCATAAACTAAATTTCAAATCATGAACGGGATTTAATCAATTATAATATAGCGTACAGTCCTCAGCAATGAGAAAACAAATAAAACCATAAAGTTGGCTATAAATTGTATCTACATAAAACTTCTGAGACAATTCAAACGAGAATACTAACGGCATATCTATAAAAAAAAAACAATTTATAACGAACATGGACCAATTGAACTACAGGTTTCCAACTTGGGACAGGCACATATGCATTTAGCGGGGTTAAACGTGCTTGAAGGCTTGTATCCTCTCTAACCTTGGAAGTGATGTAACCGAACAATACAAGAAAAAAGCTATTAAAACAATAAACGCAAAAAAAAAAAATGAGAAACAGAACAAATCAAAAACCACTCAATTACTTTTTTGAAGGTGCCAACGGCATCCCCCACCGCCAGTAACCTGGGACATTGATGTCAATATAACAATCAGTTGAAAATGGCTGAACCGATCATATTGATACAAATCAGAAAAACGTGGTCAGTTCTTATATGTCTTTGGTTTTTTCGACTCACTTTTGATATAATTTTACAATAAGCACGAGCAGTTGTTAAGCGGAAACTATTTTACAGGAATGACATTGGCATCAAAACAAGATCTCAACCCATATCCGCCAAATCGGTGTTAATATTGTTAATATTATAAAATGTGCAACATTATGTTTTTTTATAGGTAACACGGCTTGGTATTTTACTTAAGAAATATAAGTACATTGTACTTGTTTTCCAACTCTGATTCATATAAGGAGATTTCTGTTATATGTTAAAGCAGCGAGTAATGGTAAGGACATTGGTGATTGTCCTTTCTCCCAGAGAGTTCTGATGTTTTGCAAATTGAAAGTACCGTCAGATAAAATAGACATAATTACAGTTGATATTGCAAATAAATCAGACGACTTCGTACGTCTTAACCCTGGTGGAAACGTTCCTCTATTGGTTGACAGAGAAAAGGAAAATAAAGTTATTGCCGATTCAGCAGATATTAACAAATATTTAGATAATGAATTTCCAGAATGTGACTGCAAAGTAGGTTATACCGGACCTGCGATTGATGCATGTTCCAAAGCTAGCAGCATTACTGAAAAACAAAGATAAAGCGAAAAATGGTTCTTTGAAAACTGACTTAGTTTCGGAATTATCAAAAGTGAATGAATATCTCGAAAGTGATTCTCACAAAGGCAAATTTCTAATTGGAGATGAAATGAATGATAAAATTGAGAAAGGAAATGGTGAATATGTCAAAGCGACAACCACCCGACCATAGAGCAAACAACAGCCGAAGGCAACCAATGGGTCTTCAATGTAGCGAGAATTCCCGCACCCGTAGGTGTCCTTCAGCTGGCCCCTAAAATATGCATAATAGTACAGTGATAATGGACGTCATACTAAACTCCGAATTATACACAAGAAACTAAAAATTAAAATCATACAAGACTAACAAAGGCCAGAGGCTCCTGACTTGGGACAGGCGCAAAATTGCGGCGGGGTTAAACATGTTTATGAGATCTCAACCCTCCCCCTATACCTCTAGCCAATGTAGAAAAGTAAAAGAATAACAATACGCACATTAAAATTCAGTTCAAGAGAAGTCCGAGTCTGATGTCAAAAGATGTAACAAAAGAAAATAAATAAAATGACAATAATACATAAATAACAACAGACTACTAGCAGTTAACTGACATGCCAGCTCCAGACCTCAATTAAACTGATTGAAAGATTATGTCTTCATCATATGAATATCAGGTACAATCCCTCCCGTTAGGGGTTTAGTATCATACTATCATAAAATATATGAGAAGAACATAACCCGTGTCATGCCAACAACTGTTTTTTTAAGAAATAAATGTGTTTAGTTCCGATGCAAAGACCCTATCAGTGAATCAATGTTAAAGCCAAAATATGCAATCTTTAATGACCTGACAACAGTATCGTAACTATATCCCCTTTTAATAAGTCTATTTAAAGGTTTTGTTAGTTTCTGAGGAGAATACTGACATTTTTGTGCTTTATAAAGAATATTTCCATAAAATTTTGGATGTGAAATACCTGAACGTATAAGATGTCTGCATGTTGAGTTATATTTACGAATTATTTCCTTATACCGGTGATAAAATTTAGTAAATGTTTTGACCAGTTTGTGATATCGAAAACCCTGGTGTAATAATTTTTCAGTAATACATAAATTTCTCTCGCTAAAATCTAATACATTGTTACATACACGAGCGAATCGTACAAGTTGAGATATGATTGTATGTTTCTGCCTCGTCTTCGACACGTCATAGTTGCAGCAGATCACTATGCGGGGATACAAATTCCAGACAAGATGTCCGCTTTAAAACAGTACGTCGAGGATGCTAACAAGACTGAGGCCTTCTCTGCAACTTGTTGTCCAGATGACGAAATAATTAAAGGGTGGTCAAGACATGTCATCTGATTTTTCATTTAAAAATTAAATTTCGTACAAAGATTACGACTTATTCTTATTTCTCGAATATAACGCTGGTGTGCTAGAGCAAAACATTAAAACTAGTACAATTATTTTTAATTTCCGGTTTAACGTCGGGTACAGGTACGTGGTGTTCAGTCTCAAGCTGTCTATGTTGTATTTTAAGACTATAGTCTATTGTACAGCCTTCAACAATGAGCACAACCAATTACTCAAAGGAAGCTTTTCATAACTATTTCTAACTTGTGTGTTTAATAAGAGTACTGTTTAAAATAAAATGTGCAACTCTCACTGCAGGTTCAGGATTACTGTATATTACCGTACATCGGATATTGCTTGTATATTCCACCCAATACACAATGCACATGACCATTCAGATTTACTAGCAAGGATACAGTAGGAATGTGCGGTATATCGGAGAGGCACGATATGAAAGTTTGATTGTCAATTAGAATCTACCCACCTGACACTAATTGACGTAGTAATAAGAAAATATAGATTACGTTTGCCCTCTAACAATGAGCAAAACCCAGATCGCATTACAAACTATGTATTAACAGATAAAAGGCATTGACATGATATAATGTAAATCTATACACATGAGAAACCAAGCATCCAGATTTATGTACAAAAGAACTAACGAAAAACAAATTTGATACAGTAAAAAAAAGAAAAAAAACAAAATACATGTAGATGAATAATAATAAACGACAATCACTGAATTACAGACTCTTTGATAGGAACCAATATAATCCTTTACTGACCTGTAAACAAATATGATATACAGCAGACTGAATTGCATTCTCCTGACTTACGACTGTCATATAAAAGATCAGCATAGGCATTCATTAGAGATCAAATAAAGGAATACTTCGATTTTGATTATAACAACAGTATAGACAGATATTGAAACGGATTTAGCGGATATTGACAAACGCAGTTCACGTTTGAATGGGAATTTAACAAGAAAATCTAACACAAAACCACAAGAGATACAACTAGACGCTCTAAAGAGCATGTGTCGTTTACCTTGGTCTATTGGCGTATCAAACATAAAGCACACTTTCCAACATTGTAGACGAGAAAAGACTTCATGTAAAAAATAATCTATTTTTTTTTATCTTGTAAGACCGGCCTTTTATTCTGTTTAAAGTGTTTATTTTTCTATTTTTAATTTAAATGATATGAGGCATAACAGAAAAAAATCCTCATTTTATTCTGTATCTAACATGAATATAAGTTCAATATATCGACCATATTAACACATAAATATTTGCACTATGCAGCCTAGAAATTCAGTCTTGTCCTATATTATTAACTTCCTTCATGACTTATGCAGATCAGGACATGAACAGAAAAAAAATAACATGTGCATCATGCTAAACAGTGAGTTGCTTTGACTGCTGAATTTTCATTTAAGAAGTGAATGCTTCTTTTTGTAAATTTATTGGGGTGTAAAAGCGTTGACCGAAGTACATTTTGTATGAAGCGTGGAAGCGCTTCATTCTAAAAATGTACGCACGGTCAACGCTTTTACAACCCTATAAAGTTACAAAAAGAAGCATTCGATACTTATAATTACATTTTTTAGCTATGATCATGAAAACACGAATTTTATATATTTTATTATTTAACTTACCTGTGCACTTTATTGTTGGAGCACGTGTTATCATGAATGAAAAGTTGTATTGAGCAATGCAACTACTTACGGAATAACACGTGATGTGCAGTTAGCCAATCAGAATAATATATTATAATGAAACATACATCTAATGTAATTATTCATAGGTGGATTGTTTTCTTGTACTTTGTACAGATGGGTTATACTGCTGTAGTGATGAATAGCTTTAGAAATATGTGCTCACTGAATAGCCTGGGCGACCTGAAACATGAAAAAATTACATTGTTAGATATACAAATATAACACTTTTGAACAGAAACCAAATTATGACAGAAAGAAACAACATCTTATATATAATTAAAAACAATTTTGATACAATCAACAACAATGTTGGGTTGCTGTCCCATTGACATATAATCAACGTCTCCTTTTACTCCTATGTATGATGTGTGCAAAAACATGATGTAACTATTATACATGTATATACATGCACTAACATGATAACTTTAAATTATTCAAAATTTCAACCTTAAAAATACATGCACTCTGGCTTTGAGAACAATTTCGATTTCGCCTGCATCATGTGCATGGTGAACATTGTAATGTAAACAGAATTGGTTAGTTTAAATTTTAATTTACTTTTGCTCATTTTTAAATATGAATTTCAATCATAACAATTAAAATTTCATTATACTTGAACAAAGTGCTATACTAAATTTAATCTTTAACTTGGCATGGTGTATTGTAATAAATATCAAGT
The DNA here is from genome assembly GCA_019925275.1 of Mytilus edulis. Lineage (NCBI taxonomy): Eukaryota > Metazoa > Mollusca > Bivalvia > Mytilida > Mytilidae > Mytilus > Mytilus edulis. The sequence goes on from CM034349.1 coordinate 69,770,527, forward strand.
CAATATCTACAAGCATGATAAAAAAAAGCTGTGTAAACTGATTATTTGACATGTTTGAGTGAATCAGACCGGAAGAAAATTTGTATTTGATCTGTAACCTACTAGTATCATTATAAAACTACATACATGTACACGTACCACTTATAAAAAAAGGAGGAGCACTGATTATCTGGGAGCATTTTCGAAGTACATGGACCATTACTCGACACAAAATCATTGATCTGTAACTTGTCATGATGAAAATAGACGGACAGACAGAAAAATAACAGAGAGACAGACAAAAAAACCCAGACAGATAAACAGGTGGAGAGTGCAATTCAAAAGATTCAATATAAATGTAACATGATATAGATTGATTAGTAGACAGACAGACATACAAACAGACAGACAGCGAGAGAGTGCAATTTAAAAAAACCTCAATATAACATGATAGAGAGATTAATAAGTACAAATGTACTAAATAACAAGGTCGCATACCTTAAAGTAATTCTCAGTTAAGAAGAAAGATTATTATTTTTTTTCAAAATAATGGATTGTTAGCAGATACATGTAGTTATAAAAACAAATAAGGAGACAGGATATGATTGCGAATGAGACAACTATCCACCAAAGTGCATATATGCAGTAATATGCAACTATTTGGCCTTCAACAATGAAAAAACCCATACTCATGCAGAATAGCTGGTTATAACGAAGTCCTGGACATGAAGAATGAATGTCACCTGAGAAAACTAACAGCATATTTTCATATCAAAACAATTTAACAAAAAAACAATAAATATATTGACAGACAAGAACCAATGACAACCACAGTTCTGTTAAATTTATTCCCAGTTCATACGAAAGATAACTTATTTAAAGGAACAATTTAGAGCTTGCATAGATGATACATGTTCTACACCTGTATTAAATTGTAATTGTACCCCTTATTTGCTTTTATTTTTTTATGTATATGATTGTAAATTACTTGAGCCCTTTTTTACAAAAACTTCTTGCAATATTATTGATCCAAAATTATGCTGAAATGTAATATTGGGTTTTGGTACATGTACAATGTATGCATAATAAAATTGAGAATGGAAATGGGGAATATGCCAAAGAGACAACAACCCAACCATAGAAAAAAAAAACAACAGCAGAAGGTCACCAACAGGTCTTCAATTTAACGAGAAATTCCCGCACCGGAGGCGTCCTTCAACTGGCCCCTAAACAAATATATGCTAAACAAATATATGCATGTACATTTGTACTTGTATGTCATGCATGTTTGCAATGTAAGAGACAAATGATCAGCTTCGTCATGAGTGCCTGTTGCTGTTTCAAAATTGAAAGTTTAATAACTTCTCAATACAATATAAGACGGACGGATGGACTTACAGATAAAGTTTACAATAGTAAGTCCCATAAATGGGCATATAAACAAGTATTGAATATTGGAAATATATATGTACAATATAAATTGACATGTATTATTATATATCTTGCCAAAATGACATTCATGGCATTCATATTTATGTACATGCATGATGGTAAATGTATTTGTCACTACATGTATAGTGATTTCAGGGACTTTCGAATTCTATACCAACAAATTATAGACTGTCACTGATGACTGTTACCCAGGACCCCCCCCCCCCCCCCCGGGAGAGATTTCCTTAATTGGGTTCATTAGATACTCTGGACTTGGAATCTAAAACTGTAAAAGGATTACAGTTGCGGTTAAATTTTATTAAAACTATAGATATTGTATCACAGGCACAGGCCCCGCCCCGTAGCCCATGGAAAGAGGGTAGGGTTACTTTTGTATGAACCCATCGACCCTCTGGCTATGATGGGTGTGTATTGGCAGACCCTTCTTACTTTAATATTTACCTGTTGTACATGCTGCATGCGTCTGCTCAGTTTTCTGTATATAAGTGCAAGACATGCTTTAAAATAGACGTTCATTATGGCAACAGCAAACTAAATCTCCACTTCACCTCAACATAATCCCTCGGTTTCTGCACTACGGTTTTGTGATATCTCATTATTTGACACTCAGTGACAGGACATGCAGACATTTTCCTGCAGAAACACTGAGCTGACAAAATGTGAGAAAACTCAAGACTTGTCTCTTCATATTGCAACATTGACATCAAAACAAAGTATGATGTATCTTTATGCCACTAAAAGAGCTAAGGTAAGGTCTTACTAACACAAAAAGGCTTAGTTGCTAGTTTCAAGTTTCAAGTTTCAAGTTTTTTTATTTCTCAAAGACCCCAACAGGGGTATGTGAACAATAACAAATACTACATAATTATTCATAATATAACAATATAACAAAGTATCAATTTGAAAGTAATACAACATTGTAAGAGTCAGAATTAAATAACTCATAAGATTTGCCATTATTATGGTTGGTAATAAGATTACAAGGTAATACAGATTTCGTTTCATTATTGAAAAAAAGTAAAATTAAATAAATAATGATATTAATCCCCTAGTTGGTTTTTGTTACATATGTCACAAATTCTGTCGTCACGTTCTATACCCCAAAAGCGACCCCTTTCAATAGGGAGCCGATGATTTAGACATCTAAAATTGCATAAGGCTTTTTTCAAATCATCTGGTAAATTAAGTAAATAATATTCTAAACCATGATTATATTTAAAAATTCTGTAGCTAAGACATTTTGGTGAGTTAAAAATAGTTGTACCACAATTCTGCTTAAATTGAGCACATAATCTTTGTTTAACAAGTTTTGATAAATTTATACGTTTTGGTATTTTTTGTGCAATCCAATATTCAGAAAAACCACAATCATTCAAGTTATTTTCAATAAATGTTATCCACTTAGAATGGAACAAATCTTTCTTATGCATATTAAACAACATTTTTTACAACACAGCAGATATCTTCCACATACCCATCATTCTACTCTTTATAAATATGTCAGTAGGATATCTACCTAGTTCTCCATATAAAATACAATTAGGAGTAGATTTTTTAACACCAAGTATACGTTTGTAAAATTGTAAAAACAAAGATTCAACAGCAGCATTATTCTTATAACCACACGCTTCACAACCATAAAGAAGAATTGGGAGAAACCATAGTACATGTATCAAATATTTTAAGTTGGATATCAATAGGCAAACCTAAGGATCTACATTTTCTCAACATACTATACATTGCTTTTTTACCCTGATCCAACAATTTAATTCTATTTTTGGAAAAAAGATCCATTTGACATAAAAATTATACCTAAATACACAAAGTCATCTACAACATTTAAAATTTCACTATTTAAAGTAAATACAAGTTTGTCAATTATTTTACGTTTATTAAATATAACAAATTTTGTCTTTGAAGCATTATTTTTTTTTAAATTCCATGTGTTACAATACAAGTACATTGCGTTAAGAGCAGTTTGTAATTCTACCTTGGATTCTGCTAAAATATCTGTGTCATCAGCGTATAATCTTAAAAAACAGAAATTTCATCAGTATCAAGTACTAGGGGGGTAGCATCACATACATCAGATAGACCCTCATAAGCTTTGGAAATAAACTCTACCAGGTCTTTTAGGTAAGTCTGCATCTGAGCAGTTACCTTCTTTATAGTAGTGTGGAGAACAATGTAATGGGAGATAACTGATGATAACAATTATTCAGTGAAAGTTACAATTTCTTATTTATTCAGATGTTATACATTTGAAAAGCATTTTATCTAAATAAAATATTTAAAATGTTCAAAATGATAATATTTTAACATCATATTTTGTTTGAAAATATACCAAAATTGGTTAGGTAAAAAATGTGGGAAAAGGCTTGAGACGGGGTTTTAAAGAAAAAAATAAAGGCTATTTTTGATAATTTACCATGGGTGGATGTTTTATATTTTTTTAATCCAATAAAAATTTGTGAAAGAAATTTATTTCATGCATTTATGTGCTCACCTTTTCGAAAACCAGTGACTTGAACTTAGTTAGAAAATGACACCCTTTAACTGTGCAAAAAAAAAATAAATAGAAAATGCTTTATAAATGCATAATTTATGATCTTTTATATAAATTTCCACAATATTAATGTCTAGAAACCCAATAGAACTAATTTGGTGACTTTATAATACTTTCAAATAAATGTACATTTGAAGGAATTTTTGACTAATTTGATCCAATTATGCAAATTAGCTTGTTATTAAAAAAAGGTATACAACATAACAATAAAAAAATATATAGGAAAATATTGGAAAAGGACTAGACTCTAAAATAACAGTTATTTGATAGAAAAATATACTTAGTCAGACATGAATACCCTTTATCGCTTTAGTTTTAGTTCCATGTCATAATGATACGCAAGTTTTATAATATTACGAACAGATCTGTTGGAGATAGCAGCTAATATATGGTCGACGCAAAGACAATTTATATAGTATCAAACAGTGGGTCGATTTACATATGAAGGTGTCTCGACGGAGATCTAAAATAACAAAAAAAAACCTAACTTGGTATCATGAGTATTTTGTCCAATTACTAAGCTCATTTCTCACAATATGGCGACCTTCACGTGCCATTTTAGAATAGGGTTATAAATCGTTAGTATATCAACACTTGCAGGCTATAAAACTTTATCAACCACTCATGCTTTAAAATGTTCCTTATTTGATAAGCCTTTTAAACCCGGCGGGTTTTTGTAAAAAGACCGAAAATGATTTATGAATATAGTCAAGGTTGTACTTTTGAAACTATTTACATTTTCTTGGAAGTTTGCAGATGTTAAACAATTTACAATTATGGATTGCATTTTAAAGTCAGTATTTCAAATCCTGTTCTTTTGTAATCTACAACTGTTCAGTCGGCAAAATATTAATGATTTAGGAAAATGGCAAGCAGCAGAGAAGAAGGGGGATACAAATTTAAATGAAAGAGGAAAATTCAAAGAATAATTCCCAATGTCGTTGTTATATAGAACCGAATTTCGATATTTCCTTATTGAATATATCACCAGAAAAATAAAAAAAAGTGTAAATAATACGACGAAACAAGGACAATGGTGTTTGGTTACAACTTCAGTAATATATAGAGACATTCTCATACGCCCTTGCATTACCACGATAAATTTAAGTCATGATTTCATATTAGCTATTTATTAGGATTATTATTAATTATAATTATGTCATTTTTTCTCACTGTGAAAATGTAGTTAAAAAAAGAAAACAATCAGTTGAAGAAATTCTTAAAGTGTATACATAAAATATAGTTTCTCCATGTAAACGTAAAGCACTAAACTGAATTCTTCATATTCAAAGGAGTAGGTCCGGTAAGGACTCATTTTGGCCTCAAATTTCAGTTTCATCTGACGAAAGATTTTGACCACTTAAGTGTCTATTTCACTTGATTCAATTAGTTTATGTGAAAGATTTTAACTGATTAAGTCATTAAAAACGATCCGATTGAAGCTCAAATATGAAAAATCTTTCAAATATGCCAAAAAACGTCATTTTTCAGATTGTTTTTGTCAAAAATGAAAGTGGCCGCATCCGTGTTCATCCACAACCTTTATATATGTTATGTATTATCATAAAATACAACTTACATTGCAATATTAAGGATGAACACGAATGCGGCCACTTTCGTTTTACACGGAAACCGTCTAAAATTTACCTAAAATGATAGAATTTTGAAGATTGCAGTAATTTAGCATGACTTAATGGTGCTACAACCCGATATATGTGCATTGTATTGTCAAAAACAGCCCATATTTATGTAGCAGAAGCATTCAATTGTCCAATAAATAACTAAAAGTTTGCATTTTAACAATTTTGTAAAACTGTTATATTTTTGGGCCAAAAAGTGGCCTTACCGGACCTACTCCTTTATCTAGTTTAAGCGTTTATTGTACATGTATGTCATCATGAAGTTGTACGTTATTTACGATATCGTACTGCATCTGTCTACCCTCAACTATTGTATTTGTATAGATATTGTATTTGAATTTTCTTTTTGTATTGTATGTTGGTTTTGAAGAATAAAGTATATATCTGTTAAAATTTCTATAACTTATAACAAAATAAGATAATGTGTAAATAATGAAACAAATCCAGAACAATTATATATATAATCCATTGATAGAAAGAGCTTACATCATGTACATTGTGTGTGATAATTTTTCTTCATTTCTTTGAATCATTTTGTTTATGCTGGGGGCAAATGGCGAAAAAAAAAATACGTCTAATTTATTATAGTTCACATGGACTAAGTTATGATTACAATGGATGTAAATTAAAACACTAAAATGACCAAAATATATTTTGCAACTTTTACAGTATACATTTTTGAACCCAAAATGCTGAACCACCTTTATATTATTAGTTACATATTGTGCTGGTGACCTAATACGGTATAAATGGGGTCAGTAAATTCCATATGGGGTGAGAGCGAAGCTCGTATATCCATATGGTATTTACTGACCCCATATATACCGTATTATTTCACTAGCACACTATGTAACGAATTTATCTTACCGACTATCTTAACGTGTAAAATTTAGACTAGTGATCTATCAAAGTGAGCAAATTTCAATACAGTTAGCATTAACATGATTAAGAAATTACTTGTTAGATTCAAATGTGTTTAATGTTATATTTGTTATTCTCATCGGATTTTGTCAAATGTGTTGACGTCTTTTCTACTATATTTATCACATGTTTATGTGTTATGGTAAAGAAAATTAATCACCGCATTCATTTATTAGATTTGATTTTGTTCAACGTAATTAGTACGATATTTTACGTTTGAAGTTAGATTCAAAACAAACCGGACATAGCTTTAAAATATAGTTAATTGCTACCTTAGTTTGCTATTAATAAGTATTAAAATGTGCATTGCTATATATATTAAACATTGTTAAATGCAATATCAGTATTTAGTTCAAATATAATCTTAAGTCAATCCTAATTCTATCTTATTCATTAAAATGTGACGTCATTTTTTATTTTTTGATGATCTGTTTTACAAATTCAAATGACGTCATTTATTTTTTTGTCATTTTTTACAATTTCAAATATGACGTCACTTGGCGTTGAGGTTTAAACTTATTCGGATGTGTCTAAATTTTGTGTTGCAAATGTCTGGTTATGCAATGTATTTCAGTTGTTTCCTGTAATTAGTTAATACTTCAGTTTTATCATGTACATCTTTTGTATAGTAATTTTATAAATTTACCGTTTACAAAAGTATAAATTATTCTAAATAATAGGAATACTCTGGTAACTAACAGAAAACCCTGGCCGTTTTTGGTCTTTTGGTCTTTTTATCTTTTTGTCCTCGATGCTGTTCGACTTTGTGCTTGTTTCGGCTTTCAAACTTTTTTATCGGACCACAGATGAATCATCACGTTGTGATTGGTTAAACGCCGTCACGTGGTGACCCCCTATGAGACCGTATGGGGTTAGTAAGTTTCATATGGGGTTCATGACGCGTTAATGGCGACGTCATCTATTAATGTTGTTGTGTTTCATTGTTTATTTTTCAACAAAACGCCGCAGAAAAAGTCCAGCGTCCGATAAATTCGTTATACGGTTAACTACTGACCCCTACGGATCCATAGAGGGTGAATACAATTCATAGGGGACTCGGCCTCCGGTCTCACCCAGTATGGATTTTACTAACCCTCTATGGATCCGTATGGGGTCAGTAGCGAACTATATAACTTATAGTGTCTGGGCTTCACTAGTAGATCTTGTGTGGACAAAATGCACTTCTGGCGTATTAAAATTTGAACTTGTTGCCTTTTGTTGGATGTTGTTCGTGTGTTTCTTTGTCAATTGTGTTCTCCATGTTATTCATATTGTAGTCCTGTAGTGTTGAGTTGTCATTTTAATGTTATATTTCACATGGCTATACAGAGGGAGGTTTGGCATGCCATAAAACTAGGTTCAACCCACCATTTTTTTCCTTTCAAAATGTCCTGTACCAATTCAGGAACATGGCCATTGTTATATTAAAGTTCGTTTCTGTGTGTGTTACATTTTAACGTTGCGTCGTTTGTTTTCTCTTATTTTTGAGTGTAAATTCACATTGCGATAAGACGTGTCACGGTACTTGTCTATCCCAAATTCATGTATTTGGTTTTGATGTTATATTTGTTATTCTCGTGGGACTTGGTCTGATGCTTGGTCCGTTTCTGTGTGTGTTACATTTTAACGTTGCGGCGTTTGTTTTCTCTTATTTTTTAGTGTAAATTCACATTGCGATAAGATATGTCACGGTACTTGTCTATCCCAAATTCATGTATTTGGTTTTGATGTTATATTTGTTATTCTCGTTGGATTTTGTCTGATGCTTGGTCCGTTTCTGTGTGTGTTACATTGTAGTGTTGTGTCGTTGTTCTCCTCTTATATGAAATGCGTTTCCCTCATTTTTAGTTTGTTACCCCAATTTTGTTTTTTTGTCCATGGATTTATGAGTTTGAACAGCGATATACTACTGTTGCCTTTATTTATGAATTTATTTCACTTTATCATCACTTTCTTCGTCTGTTGAAAACTGTTGTTTTTCTAAAGGGACGTAACACCACTACTAACCGTGTATGAAATAAGCCCCGCCTCCTTATTACCTTATAAGGAATATAAAGGGACGCAACTCCACAACTAACCGTGTATGAAATAAGCCCCGCACCCAACTAACCTAATATTAAATATACACGGTTTCCATGAGGACGCTTTTAACCAATCATATTCCTAGAAATGTATAGGAGGTGAGATAAATGGTAATGCTGCTTCAGAATTTGTTATCTCCAAAAACCCACTATAAATACGTGAGTCAAATTGCCAATAATATTCTGATATATACATTTAAACCCGCTGCAATTGTTTGCACCTGTCCTCTCTTTTTTTTAAAGATTAGACCGTCGGTTTTCCCGTTTAAATAAGTTTTTTCACTGGTACTCTTGTAGGCCCCTTAATAACTTGTTGTTCGATGTAGGCAAAGCCCCCGTGTTGAAGACCGTACCCTGACCTATAAGTTTTACTTTTATATATTGTGACTTGGATGGACTTGTGTAAAACTAACACTTAAAACGAGATTACCCCCTAGGTTTTTGTGGGGTTCTCGTTGCCCAGACGTTGGTTTTCTAAGTTGCTTTGCTTACTGTTGTTTGTCGTTTGTCTATTTTTTTCTCCCATGGTTTTGTCAGTTTGTTTTCGATTTGTGTGGTTCAGGGTCAACTTATATTACCGTACACCGCATTTTGCAATTATATGACATCCATTATATATTATACATGATCCAAAGCCCGAATTACATATTAGGGATCAGGTAACATGTCAATGTACATTTTACATCAGAGTACTGGTACACTGGTACACTAAACTGTGTTCGTGGTTAAAAAGTTATAGAATACAATATCAAAAATAAGGAGAAAATACAGTCGATAAGTAATTATCGACAACCACTGAATCACAGTTTCCTAATATGTGAGAGGCACATACAGAATGGTGAGGGATTAAACATGTGTTTTGCACTAAAACCTCCCTTTATATTTGACATTGATGCAAAACACAGCATAAAGAACACACAGTTCAAAATAATAAACGGAAAACCAAATATGATATACAGAAACAAACGACAATCCCTTAATAACATGATTTTGTCCTGCGAAGATATAACTATATATATCTAGAATGTAACGGAGTATAACATGTCAATGAAGTTGATTCGTCAACAATGGCGTTTCGGTGATAATAAAAATAAACACAATTCACAATTTACCCTAAAATCGATATTTCTTCTATACAAATACAAAAGAGGGGCGAAAGATACCAAAGGGATATTGAAAATCATAGATCGAAACTGATAATACCATGGCTAAAAAAGAAAAGACAAACATACAAATAATAGTATACAAGACACAACATAGAAAACTGAAGACTAAGCAATAAACTTCACAAAAAACAATGGGTTATCTTATGTGATCCTGAAGGGTAAGAAGAATCTGCTCCACATGTGGCACCCGTCGTGTTGATCATGTTATTACAAATTCGTTTAATTTTGTAAGTCACATTCGTGAACAGGGAAGGGGATTGCAGTTACGACATAAGGAACATATCCGATATCATCTGTGAAACAGTTATTCCATAACGGTCATCCAACTCGCGATAGCTTCCATAAAATTTACGAATGGAGGAAACGCGTGTATGGCGTAAATACAAATTTAATCCTGGTATCTATGATGTATTTGGTCTACTTCACCATTTGACAAATGTTTATAGTCTCCTGATATCCACTTCTGGTGCGAGCGGACGGTTTTATTCAAATTACTGTTTACGTCACAGTTCAATTTTTCAATTAATACATGTTAATTTCATTTTTAAAAAATCCTAACGGTTGGATGTAAAAAAAACAAAAAACAGAAAGAAACCCCTAAGATTTAAATAAAAGTTGAATTGCAACACAACTATATTCAAAACAGTAAGAAAATATAAAATGTTATTGTACTTGTTATAAGAAATATACGGGAGTCGATTCGCAAATATCGCTGTTTATTTTATACGACAATTGTTTGACAGTTTTTGAATATTTTACTATTTGTACACGAGGTATCAGCTAAAGTGAAGTCAAAGTACTGCTAAATCATATTGTCCCAGTTGATTGATAGGTTAAAATGAACTTATGAGAACAAGTATTTCATGCAAATACTAAGCTGTTAATCACAAATTGGTGACCTTTGCGTGCTATTTTAAATTGGGTTATAAATCGTCAGTTTATCAACACTAGCAGGCAATAAAACTTTATCAAACACTTATGATTTGAAACTGATCCTATTTGATAAACTGTTTAAACCCGGCGAACTGATAAAATATTTTTTCAAATAACTTAACATAATTTAAAGATTAATACTTTTCGGATATAAAACTATTTGCATTTTTCCTGGAAGTTTATAACCGAATCATAAAATGGATTTTTCAATATCTTGCCAGGGATTCTAATTTTGTTCGTTAAAAATCAACTACCACTCATTCTGTCAAAAATGTTTAAGGTCAATGTCCGATAGCAATTCACAAAAATAGGGTAATACGAACTCAAAAGCAGACGAGTAGATTCATATCATTATAACGTTATCATGAGACCAAATTGCTAGATTCCCTTTCTTTGATAGCAAGGATTGCACATGCATATTTCAAAATGTGTCTTTTCCTCATTTCTTTAATTGACTATTCATGATAGGAAAGAGAGAGCAATATAGAAAAAAACTAAAAAATACTATGTTCTACATTACCATTATTTTATTATTTTTTTTTTAATAAAAAACGCAGCTTGACCATGATCGGCTTGGAATCAATCTGTTTTTGTATTTAGTAAGCATTTAGATGTATATTTTATTGAGAAAACAGATACTTGGCGACTTTAGTATCGCTTTACCTGGCGAGACATTTTCCTTGTTTAATAATTTAAAAACAATAAATCTATAACGCAACACGGAAGTTTACCAATCGTGCTGTTATATATACATAAAACACCTGTAACAGGACGTTAGAGTTGTTTCAATTCCATAGTGTCCTTTTACTAGCATCGTAGTTCTGAAATACATATGTAAGACTGTAAAAGGTAAGATATATATCTCTTTTTACTTGGTAAATGCATGTGAGATAAGATATACTGCATACTATACAATATGAACATGTAAGGTTCCTTTTAAAAGATTTTAATAGCAATGTTTGTCTGCAACGTTTATTTACATTTAAAATTCAAAGAAGACGCAAAATCTTTTATCTCTCAAAACAAACAAACTACATGTAGTATTATTATACAATAACTGTATTGAAACTATTTGTAATTATTAAAAAAAAAATTGAACAGTCATGTATTAGTTTACAAAAATAGAATTATATTACTCATTTGAAATCTGTCTTGTTGTTTGTTGTTTGTTTTTCTTTCATTAAAAAAATCCAACTATTTCGGATTTTGCTTTATTTGAGATTGTTATATATATATTATCATCACAAGTTCTGTAACAAATGAACATTCTGATGAAAACATATGTTGTGTCACTGTATGTTTTTTGTATACCATAGTTTTAAAGTCTTTTAAATTTGAGGGTTAAGCTGTAAAAAAAATGAGAAATATAATATGTCATAAAACGCTTGATTGGGTACTGCGCTGATGCTCAATTTAGAATAAGTATTCATAAACACGTTGTTGTTACATGTATAGCTTTGACACATACTAAGATTTAACTTTTATTTAATTAAGTATACTTACTGTGGTTTTAGTAATGGAATGAAAAGTGAACGAAGTAAGATTCTTTGGTCTTTTTAAACTTACATGGTTCCTTTCGTTTGCACATAAAAAAATGTTCATTATTCACGATGCTTATATTTTAGAATTGACTGTTATGAAAGCGTAGGGAAAAAATAAAGTTATCGCGACGTAAATGAATCGGACATATCTAACAGACATTCTTGTAGTTTCTGAAGAATGTTAGCTTTTAAAAGAAATCTAAATAATCTCTGATTCTATTTACGGATTAACATGGGTTTCGAGATATTAAAGATGCCATCACGGTTAACAACACAAGAACAAATATGCGGATGGCTCTACCATAACCGCGTCTATAAAATCTTACAGATGCCCCCTACTGACGATGTTTTTAAAAAAGATAAATTTCTTAAAATAAGAATTAATTCCTAATCCGATAGTGTGAATCCAAAATGCAAATAATAGAGAAGTGAGCTCGAAATGTCTTTTAACTTTTTCACTGTGAAAATCTCATCAAAAATACCTGGCTTATATTTTTGTAGGCCAGACTACCGTTTCGTCAACATACTTTTCAATAGTAGCGATCGAATCAAAACAGTTAGAATTCGAAACAAATACAAAAGTTATTATACAGCATTGAAAACCAGAAATTTATAGTTGTCCAAATACGGATATTACAATCTATGAGATTGAACACTATAGAATTTTAATTCAAAACTAACAGCAAATGTTTTTTTCATTATATTTTATGTTTACACTGGGTTTCTGACTAATGGGCTGATGAAATTGGGGACGAAACGTATAACAACATATAAATTTAGTATCAGGTAACATGTTATCATAAACAAATAAAAGTATCCCTAGTCGATTTTTACTTTTCTTGTTCAAGTGATTATTCAGATTTTATCCACGTGAGTTTGTTTGATAACAGTTCTTTTTTTTCCGTTATAATGTAATTATGTTGTCAACTATTTCTTGCTTTCCTAAATTACCACAAATGTTTTCTAATTATTAATCCATGCTAATAAACCTAAAAAAAACATTGCATTTCTACAGTAGATCAAATATACATGTGAAATAAACGTATGTTATTTGAAATTGAAACACTTATTTGTTCAAATACCAAATTAATTCAAAAGACTTTTCAACCAGTGTTATTTAAAATAGATGAATACACAACAAGGAATTAGTCACACTATGTTCTAATAGATAACGCCTAAAATAGGGAATACAATGTAGTGAATGTTTCAAAAACAAAAGGTCCTCTATTGAAACTTTAAATGATTTATATAACAAACAAAAACATCCACCCAAGTTTATTTTATTTTACTTATTTACACAATTTATAAGATAGACATGAATTTACAACGCCGTAAAAAGAGAGTCGTTATATTTTCAGGCGAAGGTGAGATAAGTTTTTTAGTTAGAAGATAACGGAAGATGTGGTATGAGTGCCAATGAGACAACTCTCCATGCAAGTAACAATTTATTAAAGTAAACCATTATAGGTCAAGATACTGCCTTCAACACGGGGCCTTTTCTCACACCGAACAGCAAGTTATAAAGGGCCTCGGACTTACTTGTGTGAAACCAGTCAAACAGTTTACCCTATATAAAAACGAAAAACGAGAAACACATATGAACTACATAAACAGATGACAACCACTGTACATCAGATTCTTGACTTAGGATAGGTGCAAACATTTGCAGCAAGATCAAAATTTTAATGGTACTAAACCTTCTCCTTTTTCTGAAACAATAGTATAACATCACAACATAGAATGACTAACTATAAAATATCAATTGGAAGCTACATATTCATTTAAATAATATGCGATTCTATTATATTTTTCTATGTGCTAAAATTGATAGCTAGTTTGACTTTTGTAAACATTAGTTCTCTTATCCACTACTTTTCATCGAAATAATAATTTCATACTTTTTTCAAGTTCTTACGTGACCAAAATATTTCAAAATGGGTTGTAAAATTAAGCTCCATGTTGAAATCCACATTGTGACTTTGAGATGATGAGCAACAATACATTGTTCTTTTTGTGTTATTTTTCAACTTTATTTTTCCAAAGGTCTTTTTATTTATACGACCATGTTCTTAATTATTTTGATTTAGCACATTATATCCCGTCGAAATGAATGAGTTGAATATATACCAGTCCTTAATCTGTATCGACATGGAAGGACGGACTTAACAGGTGTTAACTTACAAGTCAACAGTTATATATGAAAGATGTTTTCCATTTGTTTGAAGTATTTAAGCTTATGATTTTGCCATTTGATAAGGAGTTTCAGTTTTGAATTGTCTTTAGAGTTTAGTATTTTTGTTAATTCAGTTTTAGTTCGAAGCATATCATCGGTCTACTGAACATTTTTTTTAACTCCGATGCAACCATTATTTGTAGTTCTTATTGCCACATGCTTACATTAAGGAATGGATAATACATATTTTGGTATATAACATATTAGTGTATTTCTCTGTCTTAAATGTTCTTGCATTTTTGTAATGTTGTCCTTTAAGTGTTATATTTAACATTGCCGTAAAAAAGCGAGGTTTGGCAGCCACAAAACCAAATTCAACTCCCCATTGTTTTCTTAACATGTCCTGATGAGTCTTATGTAGACGAAACGCGCGTCTGGCGTAACTAAATTATAATCCTGGTACCTTTGATAACTACTTTACCAAGTCAGGAAAATAGCAGTTGTTATCTTATAGTAAGTACAGTATCTGTGTGTGTTACATTGTTGTTTGGTTTTGTTGCACTTTAGTGTTTCTGCTGTTTTGTTGTTTGCCTCTAATAGTTGATGTCTTTCCCTCGATTTTAGTTTGTAACACGAATTTGTTTTCACTCAATCTATTTATGACTTCAAACAACGGTATACTACTGTTTCCTCTATAAATCGTTTGTTATTTTTTAGTTCCTGTAGCTCATTTGAAAGATTTGTTTTTTTTAAACACCGAAATGTTATCAATTAATTTAGCGGTAAATCACAATGGGTATATTCATCAGCCTTTTCTACAGACAATTATTACCTTATTTATGATCGACCATATACAACATGATATAGTTAACCATTATAGAAGAATTTGACAAGATTTTATGGTCAAACCGTTTTAGTGTGCAAAGAACTATATTTCAATCTGATTTAATTATTTATTCTGAATTACAGATTGAACTTGCTTCACTCGAAGACAAAAACCAGAAGCATGTTCAACCGTGTCATCAGTGAATATTAATTTTCAAGATTTAATCCACAATGATGGTTACAGTGAAATCAAAGATGCTCATTTATTTACTATCAACATTTGTTGTGTATATTGCTATATGTCAAGATATTCATTATGGTAACAAGGTAATTTCACCGTTCACACAGATGGAAGTCACAAATCAATATGTGTATATTGGAGGCGACGGAGGTATTGTGGCTCTTCAACAGGAAAATCTTACTGAACAAGCGCTGAACAATAATTTTTCAAATATATGGCTACTTTTGTATCGAAAAAAAAACAAAGAAATTATTCAGTGCTATAATGACAAAATAAATGTAAGCTATTGTATCAAAATGACATCTAATCTACATATTATATGTAGAACACGCTACAATATGGTAGTAGACACAACATATCCGCCGACGTATTTCATGACCAGGGACATTGCTCTAATAGCAACAACTTTAGGATTTCTGTCATTAAACATGAAATCTATGACATTTGATGTATTACATCAGTTGGATCGAGAACCTGATGAAACAGTTGTGTTTAAATCCTCATTTTATTATAAGACTTCATATGTTTTCTTTTTTCAAATATTTCAAAAGAATGGAGATCATATTTCTTCGAATGTAGGCATTCTTTGTTCAACTAAGTATGCAAGTAAAGTAGAGGAAACGCTTACCAGTACGTATGAAGACATGGAACTCAGTTGTGTATATAAAAACGAAACATTCGGAAAGATTGAACACGCAATCAGTTTATATAACGTCTTTTTAGTTATATTCCGTAAAGATAGCACAACTTTGATTTGCGAACTCAGCTTATCAGTAATTAAAGTAAGTATTTTAAATTGATCGATACCAAATACATAACATCAAACAAGAACTGTTATTCCAGAACGATTCGTAATAATTGGAAATTTTTGAATGCACCAAATAATACTTTTAAAACTGTCCAGGGGTTTGCCAAACAATTTCTGAAGTCGATTGAATCCAATCTTTTCCGTTAACGTATGCTAGTATAAGACTTTATGATGACAATCATGGAGTCTAAAATATAATCTTCTGAAAAAAGTTATCAAAGGTACCAGGATTATAATTTGATACGCCAGACGCGCGTTTCGTCTACATAAGACTCATCAGTGACGCTCAGATCAAAATATCTATAAAGCCAAACAAGTACAAAGTTTAAGAGCATTAAGGAATCAAAATTCCAAAAATTTGTGCCAAATACGGCTAAGGTAATCCATTCCTGGAATAAGAAAATCCTTAGTTTTTCGAAAAATTCAAAGTTTTGTAAACAGGAAATTTATAAAAAAAAATACCATATAATTGATATTCATGTCAGCACCGCAGTGTTAACTACTGGGCTGGTGATACCCTCGGGGATGAAACGTCCACCAGCAGTGGCATCGACCCAGTAGTATCCTTTGTAAACAAGTTGGAAAGCGTTTCAAAAAGAAATGTGCTCTTTTAAATTCTTGAGAACCTATTTATTTCGATATCCTGACAATGTAGCGATTTCAATTGAATTTCAATGAAATCCATCCTGATTATCGTATAATCAATGAGTTGATGAATCCTTTTAGTGTACATGTCTTCAATTTTGTATAGTCAAAAACTAATTCTTAGTTTAATGCTATAAATTAATTCGTGATTCTGACGCTGAACTTGCACAATAATTATTTGTTCTTTTTTCTTTAATTCCACTGTCAACTTGCTCATAATCTCTGCCAAATATTTATTGGCTTCTTATTTCAATTTCGTTTTTTTTGCTTGATTTTAACGCTTCTTTCGGCAACCTTGGAGATATATGTTTTTAAATTAAAGGTGCTCATATAGAGACCAATTAACCTTCGTAAAAAACACCGGTAATCCTTGTCAAATAAATCTTCATGACACGAGCAGGATAACTTACAACCACACAGTTATAGACTTGTGATCATAATATACAAACTTCGTAGACCACTCTGCAAACGAGGGCCCCTTTTAGGAATCAACTTCATTACTTATTTCGACGTAAGCTTATATCTTTCACATATCCAACATTTTAGGAAAACGAAAATAAATAATATGGAAAAAAACTTGTGCATGTCTTCCATGTCCCTTTAGAATTTAAAAAAAACCTGTTAATAATTATTGTAGATTTGTAATGATCGAACAGAAACCAACTCAGCTGATACCTGCATAAATGGAGAATGTCTTCGAAAAATGGTTCCTGTTTATGCAGGAACAGAAGTTATAACATCAGTCGATATACTCTTTCATGACTTGTATCCCGTGCTTTATGTTGGAACAGAGGATGGAAGGATTGGAATAGTAAGTTTAATTATGCATGTCTTACTTTATTGTTTTCTTAGACTGGATATAGTTTCTATTTAATTAAAAATTGATACCATCAATATGGAATAGATATTTTTTTTTGTCATGCAATTGATCCTACCTAAACATGACTTTTTCTCAACTTGGATAAAAAAAAACGTTTAAGACCTTTTTTAAATATCTTAACATACTCATACTTATTGCATATGTTAACTGTTATTATTTGATAGTTTTTCGGAAGAACAACTTTGTGTACTAAGATTCAAAATCATGAATATATCTATTTACATTAAAAAGTATTGCCTATTCATAACGTATCTGGTAATTAAACTTCCACACGATCTACCTTACAAAAGTACTTATATTCCGAAATTACTTGATTTATAGACTCATCAAAAGTTGTTTTAAAATCAATGAGGTCATTAAATTCAACAGTAGATTTATAACTAGTGACCTTAAGTTTGACATTAAGATATGACATTTGATAATTTTCCCTTTCTTTGTCTTATAAATCTTTCAAAATATACATTTTTTTTCTGAAAACATACAAATAACTATACTTAGACTCATAATTGTTTGTTCTTTTGATTATCTAGCTTCTAATGTTATCCTTTTGCTATTGCAACTTTGGAACACAATTCCTTTTTTAAAAGGTTTGCTATGGAAATTCTATTACATGTTTATTAAATTCTTGGTTTAATAAAATAAAGGTGACATTTAAAAAATGTATTAAGTTGTTTAATATACTTTCTAAAAAATGTTCACTGTGTTCTTAACTATTGAAAATAGATTGACTCCGTGAAGCTATAGCAGGCTTAAGTTAGTGTTGTACATTTTTCAGTAACCATGAAATATATCTGAAATATTAAGTACCATTGGAGATTTTTGAATAATGGTCGAAAGTTCTAGTATTTTGTATATACATAATTCAATGTGAACATGATATCATGCATATATAAGTTTATTTAACCGACAACTTAACTTATTACATGAAATTCTTTTTACTCTAACCAGAAATGACTTTCTTAGATAATATTGTTTTATGTTTATCTAAAAGGTAATAAGCATTGTATATATACATTAGTTAAGTGTTGGTCATTATATTTTGTTTATCGTGAATTTGGTTTTAATGCTATATTTTTTACATTTTTTATTTTAAAATTATTATTCAAATTTCTAACCGTAGGTGGTCGAGTACGGTTCAGGCTAGGTCTAGAGTTGTTCAGATTTAGTCGAGAATGATTCAGACTACGCCAAGTATGGTTCCGATATGTTTGTGTGTGTACATATAGTACCTATGAAAAACAGTTAATGCCTAAAACTTTTAACAGATCACTATGAGCTTTATTAAATTCATCATAAGTTCAGCAGGAAGCTAAAGAAATGTATTCACCATGTTCAGTGAGCCTCTATCCAATTTGTTTGACGTGTTTGAGCTTTCCATTTGCCTATTTGATAGATTTCGTTTGAAGTTTTCTAGGACATGTTGGAATCGGTATTTCAAAAGCGGAGTTTCAAAAAATTTCAAATATTACTTTCTCTTTGGTTAAGTGTCATTTTATATAATTATATTTCTAATCTCATTACAGTTTTGAAATCGTCAAATATTTTTTTTATCACAAAAGTGGTGTATGTTTTTTATTAGATTAGACCATTCGTATTTGATGATAATTTCATAAAGAAGAATATTTTTCAACGATATGACAAAACGAAGATAATACAAATCAAGATTGGACACGAATATATTCACGCATTATCGTCAACCAAGGTAAGACACAAATAAACGTTATATGATAGTTATTAGGATAACAACAAAATGCAACGCGTTGTTATGTTATAACTATACACATATGTTCATTCACGGTCCTATAATTTGCAGAAACATATACATTCTGTATTGTGTTTTCAGACTTTTAATAAAGTCTGTACATTAAAACCATTGAATTTTGGCTGTGAACTGATTGTTTTTTTAATCAAAGATCGATTTTTTTGTAATTAGTTGTAATTGGCTTTGAACTAGCTTTAAGTTACAGAAAATACTTTCTTCTTATAGTTGACGTGTTCCGTCAGTTTTAGTTTGTAATCCGTATCTGTTTCTCTAAATCGATGTATGACCTTTGAACACAGGTATACTACGTTTGCCTTTATTTGTACATTGTACGTGTCATTTGTATTTTTGTTTGTTTGTTTTGTGTTTTGTTTTAAACTAATGAAATAAGCTCTGTTCAATTGATTTTTATTGTGTCTTTTGTTCTTATGCCGTGCTGTAACACCACTGTCCAGATAAAAAGAAGCGCCTGCAAACAGTTGAACCTCGCAAAATTCTGTAAATTTAAAACAAGAAGATATGATATGATTGGCACAACTCTCAACCAGAGACTAAATGACATATAAGTTAATAACTGTAGATCAACGTACAGCCTTCAACAATGAGCTAAAACGTATTGCATAGAAAGATATAAAGACAAAGAAATGACAAAAGTAAAACTATTCAAATGTGAAAACCTACAGCCTAATTTTTGGACCATAAAACAATAAACAAAATAAAAAAGGATATCAAGTAACAACGTACACCACTGAATTACATGCTCCTCCCATGGGACAGGCATAGGTTCGAAGTCTTGAGCCGGCAATTAAGCTGTTGTCTTTTCCTGCTATTTATCATAGTTTCTTTTCGATTGTTTTTTCCCCAAAGATCTTAGTTTTCTAGATTGTTTTACATTTGACATATCGGACCATTTTATAGCTTGTTTTAGTGTATAGGTGTTGCCCATTGTTGAAAGCTATATGTTGATTAATATCTGTTAACGTCTATCTCATTTGGTTGAATATACAATGTATCACTTTTCAAAAAAACAAAAGCTAACCAAAATTGGGACACATGGTAGAACAAAGAGAGAAGTATTTGGATCCATAATCATGATAATAGGTCAAAGTATGGGCTTCAAAAAGTGGCTCACACAGAACAGGAAGTTATTAAGGGCCATAGAAATGACTAGTGTTAAACCATTCAAACAGGAAAAACTATGGTCTGATCTTTACAAAATAACGAGAAAAGAGAAACACTTATGCACCGCACCAACAAACGACAACAAATGAGCATCCATTTACTGAATATCGATTTAACGTTGATCAGTACTTATATATTCGGTCATTGTGTTATTATACTGTGGTCAATGTGTGTACTCTAGTCTCTCGTTTCTGTTAATGCGCTTTGTCTGTATGCCATATTGTTTGAACTGTTGACATATTTGTTTGTTTTTATCGTCATTAAATCAAAACACAATGTTAACTACTTAACCCCCTTTTTTGACCTTTTAACCTATAATGTCTATTTGTATTGTTCACATATGGTAGCAAATATAATGGCATTTGATGCGACTTTAATACAAGTGAAAGGTTTACCTAGTTGTAAAACCAGGTTTTATCCAACATTTTCTACATAAGAAATAAACTCATCATAGATACCAGGATTAAATTTTGTATTTACGCCAGACGCGCGTTTCGTCTACAAAAGACTCATCATTGACGCTCGAATCCCAAAAAGTTAAAATGGCCAAATAAAATAAGAAGTTTGAGAGCATTGAGGACCAAAATTCCAAGAAAGTTATGCCAAATACAGCTATGAAAATGCCTGTTCCAAGTCAGGAACATGACAGTTGTAATTCAATGTGTGATATGTTTGAGCATTTTAAATTGGACGTTTTCTTAGTGACTTTCCGTTTAAAAATTTCCTCGGCGCGGTATTTTTGTTATTTTACTTTTTTTCATGACTTAAACCAACCATGAAAAGTCAGTCAAGCCGTAAGGTTAATGCCTTAAGGACATATAATACAGTAACAGGGGAGGTAATGACGTTGCTAACGTTTTTTTTTTTCGCGACGTCAAACTCAGACATATCTGGAAAAGATACATGAGATTATGTTCTGCTTAATATGTCCTTATCTTATGTAACAAGTCAAACAGAATGGCATTTATATCCAAAGATAAATTAATGTCGACTTCAAGGGTTGTTATTTCGTAACAATCCCGGCAACAATTTCAAACATTAGACATGTTTATATATCATAATTTGTGAAGTTTAAACTAACAAAATCGTGACGTTCAAAATAATCTAAAGGGGAAGATTAGCACGACCTACCAGTGGGCTGACCGTATATGCAATATTAGCATACATGACAGCAAATACAACAAACCAATAAAACATTTACTTATACATTTAGAAATAACCATCTTCATTCTTGTCTCTTTCTTTAGTATCAGAAAATAGGACTTACACCCTGTTCAGCATATACTGATTGTTCAGCATGCATGGAAACTCTGAATTCAAACTGTGGATGGGATTACACTAGGAAACAGTAAGTATTTTTTAGAATAGCTCGTTTGTAATTTGTAAACTGAATAAAAATCTCATCGTGAGTGATGCAGTACTGATTCGAGCTGCTTTGTCTATGTGTTTTGAATGTCACGATTTGCCTTACCACTGTACAAATATGCGTTACTTTTGAATGAGCTGTACATGTATCTCATTAAAAATCCAATTACTTTTTACAAATTCGCAAACATTCCCATAACATTTCATACATTTTTATTACGATGCTTTTAAGAATAAAAGCTTTTTAAAACTACACAAAATACAAGATGGGTTAATGTTTTCAAACTCAATTCAAATATAAAATAAATACCCATCACAGAAAATTGTCATCACTGACAATTATTATCATTCTTATATATTTAATTTATAGTTCTTTTAATGCATTACGTTTGAATTATTCTGTTTTTTTTATAAATACATCTTTTACTGTTTAGTCTGTTTTTGATGGTATTCATTTGACGTGGCTCTGTACTTATACATCCCGTCATCCATTCATTGTGTTATTGTTCTATGATTGTTCACACTTCATTGTCAATATAGTGGAATCGTGTGCGACTTTCATACAAGGTAGATGTTTAGATAGCCTAAAAACCAGGTTGAATCCACCATTTTCTACAGAAGAAAATGCCTGAACCAAGCCGTGCATATGACAGTTGTTGTCCATGCGTTTGATTTGTTTTAGCATTTTATTTTGCCATTGATTAGGAATTTTCCGTATTGAAAGTTCCTCGGAGTTTCGTATTTTTCTGATTTTACTTGTCACGTATGCAAAAATCAGCAAAGACCCATCGAAACAACATCTGTTAAACAAATTTAATAATTTAATAATGCTTTTAGATATTCGGATGGTATTTTGGCTCTAAATAATGACAACTTCAGTATGTATACTAAAGAAATTTATCCTGTTGAACTTACTTTAAATAAAACCTGTCCTAACAATGACCACTGCCCTTTCCTCGATCTTGATATCTATATCACTAACGGAAAGCTTAATACTAAAATTTATAATAAAAGAGATGATTTTTCATTTCCTATCGTTAATTATCAATTTTAAGATGGTGACGTTCCCTTGTCACCATCTTACAGTGTTTATATATCCCAACTTGTACGATTTGCTCGTGTATGTAACAATGTTTTAGATTTTAACGAGAGAAATTTATGTATTACTGAAAAATTATTACACTTATAAGGTTTCCGATATCACAAACTAGTCAAAACATTTACTAAATTTTATCATCGGTATAAGGACATCATTCGTAAATATAGCTCAAAATGAAGACTTCTTATGCGTTCAGGTATTTCACATCAAATTTGTTATGGAAATATTCTTTATAAAGCACAAAAATGTCAGCATTCACCTCATAAACCAACAAAACCTTTAAATAGACCTATTAAGAAGGGATATAGTTACGATACTGTTGTCAGGTCATTAAAGATTGCCTATTTTGGCGTTGATATTGATTTACTTACAGGGTCTTTGCATCTGAACTAAACACATTTATTAAAAAAACAGTTGTTGGCATGACACGGGTTATGTACTTCTCATATATGTTATGATGGTATGCTACTAAACCCCTTAAGGGAGGGATTGTGCCTGATATTCATATAATGAAATCATAATCTTTCAATCAGTTTAATTGAAGTCTGGATCTGGCATGTCAGTTAACTGCTAGTAGTCTGTTATTTATGTATTATTGTAATTTTGTTTATTTTCTTTGGTTACATCTTCTGACATCAGACTCGGACTTCTCTTGAACTGAATTTTAATGTGCGTATTGTTATACGTTTACTTTTCTACATTGGCTAGAGGTATAGGGGGAGGGTTGAGATCTCATAAACATGTTTAACCCCGCCGCATTTTTGCGTCTGTCCCAAGTCAGAAGCCTCTGGCCTTTGTTAGTCTTGTATTATTTTTAATTTTAGTTTCTTGTGTAAAATTTGGAGTTTAGTATGGCGTTAATTATCACTGAACTAGAATATATTTGTTTAGGGGCCAGCTGAAGGACGCCTCCGGGTGCGGGAATTTCTCGTTACATTGAAGACCTGTTGGTGACCTTCTGCTGTTGTTTTTTCTATGGTCGGGTAGTTGTCTCTTTGATACATTACCCATTTCCATTCTCAATTTTAATTTTATGTTTAAAATAGAATAATTTCACAATGACTGGTTTGATCAAAATTGATTCCGTTTTAATTATGCCGTTATAAACACTGTTACGATGTTGATTAGATATATGCTATAGTAGTATATCGTTGTTCTAATCGATGGTCACAAACAAACACCGCGGGAAACACATCAACATGATCAAAAATGAGAGGAAAAAAACGGAACGACAGAAATGTTGAACTGCTACAGACACAAACGCCAACATACATAGAAACGAAGTATATGTTCCCTTTTTTGTTATCATTTTCTACTTGAGAAAAGGCCTGTACTAAGTCAGAAATATGACAGTTATTGATCGATAAATGAGTTTTGAACAGCGGTATTATTATAATACTACCTTTATTTATGCATTCATTTCATGAGTTTAAGCTTTTCATTTTGCCTTTTGATTACGGATTTTTTGTTTTGAACTTTCATTTTAATTTTTGATAACAACTGCCATATTCATGACCACCTGCTTATATGGCATAGTTAAAAGTACCGATAAAACAATAAATAAGTCAAACAATTACTTACACATGGTTACACAAATATTTCCTCCGATTAGCAGGTAAATGCATGTTTAAAGTAGAGGGTGTTTTCATAATGAACCTGTAACATGTCATCCGAAATTAACGTCGGAAGTTTCCCTCTGTATTGGACAACTACTACGAATACAAGGAAATGATAACAGACCTTGCATGTAAATTAAAGGACCCATCATGTATTATTATAAAATTGACCTGAAATATCAACATAAAGTATAAACTAGGGCTCGGTACTAGTCTGTCGTGAAGTATACTACCCACTGTAAAGGGAACTGGTGTAATACAGCTTCTGGACATAAACTTCAAGCACCTTTATATGAGTTTCTGACTGAATAATTATAGACTGTCGTTGGTCATCTCGACGATATTGGGTTTCTCGCTTGAACTGGTACGGCGATGTTGAGAAAAGAAATTGAGTCGAGATATCACTCTACTGCGCTGAGAAAGAAAAATATCATTCAGTAAGATCAAAGGAAAATTTCGTAAAATAGCGATAATATAAAACTGTAAGTTCATATCCATCTACGCTTTAAAAGGCATTTCTATCTCTAGAACAGTTTTCGACTGCATCTTTTTAAAATTTTCTTTTAACATTATACATAACCTTTTTTTTTTTTGTTAATTTGTTTAAGAGAGCAAGAATAAACTTAGAATGAATAAACAATTATCTTCAATATTGGAACACAAGCAAGTGATGATAGTTGAATTTTTCTTTAACTATTCTTTTGTGTTTTCAGGTGTACCTCAAATGAAACATCTTTATGGATACCATCCATTGTTGGATTATGTGCGAAGCTAACTGGTTTAAAGCAACAAATCAGAATAGAACATGAAGAGGAGGTATGTGAAGAACAGACAAAGTCAGTGGCGGATCCAGGGGGGTGGGGTGGTGGGGGGGGGGGAGGGGGTTCCGCTGGTTGGAACCTCTCTATTTTTTGGACGATCCATGTTTTTGAATGGGAGTATATAGTTGGAACCCTCACCCTTTTACTATGGCTATAAAAGGGGGATAGAAAGGTTATGCTATGCATCTTTTTAATTTGTAAAATTTGGAGTTTAGTATGGCGTTAATTATCACTGAACTAGAATATATTTGTTTAGGGGCCAGCTGAAGGACGCCTCCGGGTGCGGGAATTTCTCGTTACATTGAAGACCTGTTGGTGACCTTCTGCTGTTGTCTTTTCTATGGTCGGGTAGTTGTCTCTTTGATACATTCCCCATTTCCATTCTCAATTTTAATTTTATGTTTTAAACAGAATAATTTTACAATGACTGGTTTGATCAAAATTGATTCCGTTATAATTATGCCGTTATAAACACTGTTACGATGTTGATTAGATAGATGCTATAGTAGTATATCGTTGTTCTAATCGATGGTCACAAACAAACACAAAGCTTTTTTTAATATAATGGGATATTAACACCATAGTTTACGTTGCTTCGTTTTCCATTTTTAACAGTCCCTTCTTAAAAAAACTCTGCATTTAATACATGGATTATTTTTTATCATAATTCATAGTTTTTACCTTGGATATACGAATCTGTGTTAGCCAAATGTTCAAACGAAAATTGTATAGTGTAGGGATAAATAAGGTGTTGTATAATTATGTACGATTTCCTCAATTTAGACAGACTTATCCTTTACCGATTAAAAATGATATCTGGGACGTCGGAAATGAAATATACTATAAACATGAATGAAATATTTCCCCCTGGACGTTAAGCTAAAATCAATATACAGACATAATATACTTACAGTAGACTATTCCAAGTAGAGAAAAGTTTGATAGAACTATTTTCAGAAAAAGACCAAGATTTAAAATTTTCCAGAGTTCTTTAGAATTTTTAAGAATCCACATGTGTAACTACCACTACGCGAGTAAAGAGTTTCACAGTATTTCTGAAGACCCTCTTTTACTGCGGACAGAATGTTAGTTAATCTTATGGACAATTCTTTGGTGGAACCTGCAGATGAGCCAGCAATGTACCGTTGTTTGTATGGAATTTGCGAAACTACTGAATTTATTTTAATGATATATTTTGAATAAACAGAGAACATGCTGGCACTGCAAAATGATGCGGACAAAATTTTGTAGTTAATGTGTTCCAATATTGCTGTGCTTTGTATTACTGATTCACTATGCGACTATAAGATTTACATAATTAAGTGCAAATATGGCCTTTTTTTTATTCGGACAAATTATTTTGTTATACGAGTCAGCCTGAGGTATCAAAACTACTGAAATATTTTTACGACAAATATTTTGAATGAAAGAGTACATGCTTGAACTCTGAATTGATGCGGAGAAAAATATTGTAGTCATTGTGTTCCAATATTGCTCGTATTTATATTATACAATTTATCCTGACATAAAAAATATTACTGATTTACTATGAGACTATAAGATTTCAATAATAAAATGCAAATATGGTCAATTTTGTTTGATGCAGACAAATGATTTTTTTTACATTATTATATGTAACTGTACGCACAGTTAATGCGGCGTCTACATGTAGTGCACGCAAGTAAACGCGTCGTCAACTTTTCCCGCCCGTCTACATGTAATGCTTGGTCTGCACCCAACTGTACTCAAAACATCTAGAAAAAGTCGACTCGAATTAAAAATGAAATAACTGATTTTAGAGAACATAGAAACGGAATACATATTGACCCCATGCATTTAACCATGTGCTTCATAAGAATCGATATCGTGGCTTTATGGTAAAGAAAATTATCGTGGCGTTATGGTAAAGAAAATTAATCACCGCCTTCATTTATCAGATTTGATTTCGTTCAAAGTAATCAGTACGATATTTTACGTTTGAAGTTAGATTCATAACAAACCTGACATAGTTTTATAATATAGTTAATTGCTACCTCAGTTTTATATTAATAAGAATTAAAATGTGCTTTGTTATTAAATGCAATATCAGTATTTAGTTCAAATACATAATCTTAAATTAATCCTAATTCTATCTTATTCATTCTTATGTGACGTCATTTTTCATTTTTTGATGCTCTGTTTTACTAATTCAAATGACGTCATTTTTTCGTCATTTTTCAGTTTCAAATAGGACGTCACTTAAGCTGGCGTAGAGGTTTAAACGTATTCGGATGTGTCTACTTTTGTGTTTCAAATGTCTGGTTATGTAAATGTATTTCAGTTGTTTCCTGTAATTAGTTAATACTTCAGCTTTATCATGTACATCTTTTGAATATTCATTTTATTAAATTTACTGATTGCAAAAGTATAAATTACTCTAAATTATAGGGATTTTCGGGTAACTTAACAGAAAACCCTTGCCGTATTTGGCACAACCTTTTTGATCTTTTGGTCCTCGATGCTGTTCAACTTTGTACTCGTTTCGGCTTTCAAACTTTTGTATCTGTGCGTCACACATAGGTCTTGTGTGGACAAAATACACTTCTGGCGTATTAAAATTTTGAACTTGTTGCCTTTTGTTGGCTGTTGTTCGTGTGATTCTTTGTCAATTGTGTTCTCCAATTTATTTATATTGTAGTCCTGTGTTGTCATTTTGATGTTATATTTCACATGGCCATAAAAGTGCGAGGTTTGGCATGCCACAAAACCAGGTTCAACCCACCATTTTTTCCTTTAAAAATGCCCTGTACCAAGTCAGGAATATGGTCATTGTTATATTATAGTTCGTTTCTGTGTGTATTACATTATAACGTTGTGTCGTTTGTTTTCTCTTATTTTTGAGTGTAAATTCACATTGCGATAAGACGTGTCACGGTACTTGTCTATCCCAAATTCATGTATTTGGTTTTGATGTTATATATATATGTTATATTTGTTATTCTCGTGGGATTTTGTCTATATGTGTTACATTTTAGTGTTATGTCGTTGTTCTCCTCTTATATTTAATGCGTTTCCCTCGGTTTTAGTTTGTTATCCCGATTTTGTTTTTTGTCCATGGATTTATGAGTTTTGAACAGCGGTATACTACTGTTGCCTTTATTTATCACCACCGGACCGGAATCTCTGCTGGTGGACAATCTGTCCCCGAGGATTCTACCAGTCCGGTAGCCTAACAGCATGAAAACTAGTAGAACAAAAAATATTATACTGGATGATACGACGCCCAGGATAAAAAGGTGTCAATCGGCTGTTGTCAAGGACACAACAACACCGATTTTATCAGGTGTCCCAAGGATCATCTTAAATGATGTTATGAAAATGACACACGTGCAGTCTTCTGAATCCTCATTATACTATAAAAATTCAGACAAGTTTGAATATATTCGGCCGTGTACTGTTCAACTTTCAGATATTTTAGATTTCAATGACAACCATCAATATTGCTCTATTTCCAAATGTAACCGTAAAAATTGTAAAACCTGTGATATACTTATAACTGATACCCACTTTCAAAGTAATTTAACCACCAACAATTACAATACACATAGTCATGAGGATTTGAATTGCACTGCTTCCAATATTGTATACGGTATTGAATGTACTCTTTGTGGATTGATCTACGTCGGGGAAACTCGACAAAGACTCAATTTTAGGATGAATGATCATCGGTCTAATGTAAATGATCCTAATAACAACAAATTTCTCTATAAACATTTCAATCAGCCCGACCATTCTATTGTTTCAATGAAAGTCCGGATTATAGAGAAAATATATCATCCAACAAATGACCCCATATTGAGTACACCATATCGTTTACAAAGAGAAGACTTTTGGATAAGGGAGTTGGGAACAGCCATTCCCTATGGATGCAATGACAAAATTGATGGTGTAGGTATTTTGTCTAGTCCCAGGTGTAGTACTGTCAATACATTACAATTGTTTAATACTTCTGCTCGACGAAATAGAAGTCATGGTCACAGAAAATATATACCACCTGCTGTACACACCGTGACAATTGATAGTCTATTAACGTCTGTTCAAAAACCTTTAGGAATTCATCATATTAGAACTAAATTATACTCCATTCCATTGTCAAAACTTTCTTTACTATTTCAAGATGCCCAAAATACTTCCGTTACTGATTCTCGTTCTGTTTTGTATAGATTAGTTGCAATTATCATGGACATTGCTAACCATAGACTATTCAAACCCGTATCGACTACATCCAATAGTGAGGAAAAACGTAATTTTTTTAAGGTAGAATTCGCCAATAAAGGTCTAGATGCTATAAATATTAGCAATATTTTCCATCAAAAATCTGTACAAAAAACTATACCTGATTACTTCAAAAATAAAGCTACACCTGTTATTTCTTATACTTACACCAAGTCTATTGCATCCAAGATTTTCAACCACAAGAGAGTTTTAGAGGCTTTTAACCTCAAAGATACAAAATCCAAGCCTCCGGATTGCTCATGTGCATCGTCACAATACAATTACAGTCCAGCTGGTCATATTATTACTGGAGACCTTGGCATCGTTACCAATGAACAACTAAGAGAGTTGTTAGCCAAGGGACCAAAATATAGAATCCCCCAGCCCATCAACTGGAAAAAGAATTTCAAGTTACTGATGGATGCAGTTGAGGACTATGCAAGAAAATGGGTAAAGCGCGCACCAGACGAACCAGAACTGGACACTTTGTCTGAATGGATCAAAGCTATTCGATCATGCATTCAGAGGCGCATACAAAAACTACGATGTAATATGAGTACTAAAGTTTATAACCCTTTCAAGAATCCGGAGGTTGTGGATGCTTTATCCTCTTTGCATGACAAATATGTCGTTGTTCCAGCAGATAAAGCCTCCAATAATATTGTCTTCATATGTAAAAAAACATTATTTGCAATGTCTCACTACAGAGCTTGGAATTGATAAAACTACTGGTAATCCTACATATTCTTTAACATCATTTACCAAGGACGAAATTTTACAAAATCATAAATCTGTCCTTCTTTCTTTTGGTATCAACATCAAAGAAAACGAAGAAAACTTGCCTTCATTATACTGGATACCCAAATTACACAAAACTCCATATAAAGAACGATACATAGCTGGGTCTTCAAAATGTTCAACCAAACATCTTTCTAAAGTACTGACTACTATTCTTTCGACAGTTAAAGATGGGCTTCAAAAATATTGTGAGGAGATATATTCTACCAGTGGTGTTAACCAGATGTGGATTCTCAAAAATTCGAAAGATCTACTGCTTAACCTTCAATCACAATCTTTGCAATTTTGCAGCAACATAAAAACTTTTGATTCTTCTACGCTATATACTACTATTCCCCATGCTCAGTTGAAAGATCGACTACACCATCTCATAAAACAGAGCTTTTTCTATAAAAATGGAAATCGTAGATACAAATTTCTTGTTTTGGGTTACAATAATTCATATTTTGTGAAAAATCACACTGAATCTCCCAGAAAATATACAGAAGATGATATTATCAAAATGCTGGACTTTTTGATCGACAATATATTTGTTGAGTTTGGAGGATTTATATTTCAACAGACAGTCGGTATTCCAATGGGTACTAATTGTGCACCCCAGCTGGCTGATTTGTTTTTGTACTCGTATGAAGCAGAATTCATTCAGAACCTTCTAAAAGACAAAAAGAAAAAGCACCTTGCGAAATTCTTTAATTTTACTTTCCGATATATTGATGATGTTCTATCATTGAAATAACCCATATTTCAGCCAATACTTACATCTCATATATCCAAGTGAACTTGAAATTAAGGATACCACTGATACTAGAAGGACTGCTTCATACCTTGATCTTTTCCTCAATATTGACGTAGATGGACGACTTCACACGAAAATCTATGATAAACGGGACGATTTCAACTTCCCAATTATCAATTTCCCATTTCTCAGCAGTAACATACCCTCTGCCCCTTCGTATGGTGTTTACATATCACAATTGATACGTTATTCACGTGCTTGTTCACACTATACGGACTTCATATACAGGAGTGTGCTCCTTACGCAGAAACTGCTCCAACAAAGTTATGAGGAGGACAGATTAAAATTGACACTCCGTAAATTTTATGGACACCATCACGATTTGGTGGATCCATACGATGTTTCGTTGACCAAACTAGCTAAGGACATTTTTACCACATGGTAGATTGTGTTTTGTCATAATGTCGTCTAATCTTTTAATTACCAAACGTGACTTATTCCCGATTGTGACTGTTTTGCCGAGTGTGAACTCGCATTACTATAAGACGTGGTACGGTACTTATACATCCCAAATTCATGTATTTAGTTTAATGTTTAATGTTATATTTGTAATTCTCATCGGATTTTGTCAAATGTGTTGACGTCTTTTCTATTATATTTATGTGTTATGGTAAAGAAAATTAATCACCGCCTTCATTTATCAGATTTGATTTCGTTCAAAGTAATCAGTACGATATTTTACGTTTGAAGTTAGATTCATAACAAACCTGACATAGTTTTATAATATAGTTAATTGCTACCTCAGTTTTATATTAATAAGAATTAAAATGTGCTTTGTTATTAAATGCAATATCAGTATTTAGTTCAAATACATAATCTTAAATTAATCCTAATTCTATCTTGTTCATTCTTATGTGACGTCATTTTTCATTTTTTGATGCTCTGTTTTACTAATTCAAATGACGTCATTTTTTCGTCATTTTTCAGTTTCAAATAGGACGTCACTTAAGCTGGCGTAGAGGTTTAAACGTATTCGGATGTGTCTACTTTTGTGTTTCAAATGTCTGGTTATGTAAATGTATTTCAGTTGTTTCCTGTAATTAGTTAATACTTCAGCTTTATCATGTACATCTTTTGAATATTCATTTTATTAAATTTACTGTTTGCAAAAGTATAAATTACTCTAAATTATAGGGATTTTCGGGTAACTTAACAGAAAACCCTTGCCGTTTTTGGCACAACCTTTTGATCTTTTGGTCCTCGATGCTGTTCAACTTTGTACTCGTTTCGGCTTTCAAACTTTTGTATCTGTGCGTCACACATAGGTCTTGTGTGGACAAAATACACTTCTGGCGTATTAAAATTTTGAACTTGTTGCCTTTTGTTGGCTGTTGTTCGTGTGATTCTTTGTCAATTGTGTTCTCCAATTTATTTATATTGTAGTCCTGTGTTGTCATTTTGATGTTATATTTCACATGGCCATAAAAGTGCGAGGTTTGGCATGCCACAAAACCAGGTTCAACCCACCATTTTTTCCTTTAAAAATGCCCTGTACCAAGTCAGGAATATGGTCATTGTTATATTATAGTTCGTTTCTGTGTGTATTACATTATAACGTTGTGTCGTTTGTTTTCTCTTATTTTTGAGTGTAAATTCACATTGCGATAAGACGTGTCACGGTACTTGTCTATCCCAAATTCATGTATTTGGTTTTGATGTTATATATATATATGTTATATTTGTTATTCTCGTGGGATTTTGTCTATATGTGTTACATTTTAGTGTTAGGTCGTTGTTCTCCTCTTATATTTAATGCGTTTCCCTCGGTTTTAGTTTGTTATCCCGATTTTGTTTTTTGTCCATGGATTTATGAGTTTTGAACAGCGGTATACTACTGTTGCCTTTATTTATCACATGTACATGTAAAAAGTTTCAATCTAAACATGCTAAAGCAATGATTAGTGTAATCACGTTTAAATGTTTATATAAAGGGCATACAAACAATTATATTCATCCTCAAAGTTCGACACTAAAGTGATTTTATACAAATTTTGTGTAGTATTTACGCTATACCACCATGCACCACATTGATTGTTGTTTCGACAGCGTGTACGAACACAACTGCTTTGCAGCCCTTAACCATTGTCAATGCTTGTTTGTTATTCTTGAAATTCACTTATGTTAATTTCTAAAATATTTTAAAAATGAGATGTTCGAATACGCACACTATTCATATATTCACTTAAACAAAATCAATGGAATTATTATAAGATTATTCCCGTCAAAGTAAAATTATTGTTAAACTTTTTCCCTCTTTACACGGTACAATTTTTCATATACATTAAATAATTATCAAACATAATTTGAATACTTCCCTTACAAATGCAATGATGAGCATAAGGGTAGTATAACGATGATTCAAGGTAGAACAGTCCTGGCGACTCACTTCTGTATTAATTACTTGGATTCAAGGATGACCTGCGTTCATTTCTGTGTGTCATTTTAAGATACTTTTATCAAACATCTTTCAGCAAATCTCAGTAATGTCAAATTCCATCCTTAAACATTTCCTTTGAGAATTTGTATATTAAAAAAATATATTTTAGGTAATTTTAATTCACATGGCCTCCTGTGTTTTATCAGTATCAAAAGAATAATGACAAATTATATTAACTTTTGATAATTTGGAAAAAAAATATTTTCGGGTGAACGTTACTTCTAAATAATTGTTAATCATAAACATTTTTTTATAACAGATTTATTGACACTTTGACAGCACAACTTCAATCTTGAACTTTGAGTGAATGGAACATAAATTTGACCGCTTTCCAAACAGGCGACATCAGTTTTAAGAAGTGTAATAAAACACGCTTTCATATTATATATTGTTTAGTTGCATGTTTTACCTTATAAAGTTTTTATTAGCTACTACAGTTATAATATTTCCTAAATTTGTATTAGCAAATAAAAGTTAACCTATTCAATTTTCTTCCAATGCAGCTTTATCTAAGTTTCGAAATAATTTATTTACAGAATACTAAAATTGATTATAAAATAAAACTAGTGAACATCTGCCATAATGCTACATGTTCAGTTAGCAACATTTCCATGGTTATAAGAAATATAACAAGTCTTCAGCCTTGTGTCTTATCACTGAATAACCTGCATTCAGGTTCGTATATAACATCTTCGATTGCAGTTGTATGAAGTTATTATATAATGATTTTGATTTGATCAATATTTCAAGCTTTATAAAATTGGATACTTTTCAATGCTGGTCGGTTACCGTTTTCTCTCTCTTCATTTCAAAACAAATGAAAGCAAAACAAAAATCCCCTTTGTGATTAAAATAGCCATTGAAAAGGTCTCTCAGATGGGACAGAAACATGAATATACGACGAAAGATAAATTGTTTTTGTAACTTAATTTTTCCTTTTAATGCCATCAGTGGATGCATAACAAAATGTACTAGAACGAAATAAAAAAAAATGTTAAAAACCAGCACTCTACCATACTGGTATAATAGACAACGAAAATATTAAAAAAAAAAGTACAATGAGAAATACACCAAACGCACATCTGGTATAGCATTATAGGTACAACCATTCAGCATGTAAGGTACATGTATATATAACGTTTATCGTATATGCATTTAATGAATGTCTATTATTTATTTTGAATTTATTGACCCATCAAATTAATTTTTGACTCTTCACATTGAATATGTAAAATGTGAAGAGTAAAAAAATTCATTCTATGGGTCAATAAATTCAAAATATATTATTGCCATTCATTATAAATAAATTTCTATAAAAAAAGGCTCAAAGAACTTTTCAACAATAACAACGTACACACATGTCGGCGTATGAATACACAACGTCAGAGGGGGCGTGTCGCCCTAAAAACTGAACATTTCAACATTGAAAATGAAACTAATACTTTTAACTAATCAGAAGACAGTAAATACACCAAATTTATTTATTGTCATTTAAAACAGTAAAATGACAATTTTGCCATCAGAACTTATGTCAGCTAGGGACACTGCTATTTAATGGATATTTTCAACAACTACAGCAACAAGTTAATCATGTAGGTTGTTTGTATGGCTACAACAACTATAACAGATAAATTTCAGACGTAAAATGACACACTGTAATTTAATATGCAGAATATTTGCATAATGGTAAAAGAATAAGAATAAGGATAAGAATAACATCTTTATCTAAAATCAAAACAATAGAATTGTTACAAAAATAAACATAAAAAGTATGAATAACAAACCGATAAACAGAGAAGAATGCATACATATAGCATTGAAATAAAAAGAAAACTTGTTAATATTTATTACAATACTATCTTCTCTATAAAGTTAACATTTCAAATTTCTAATGGATTAAAAAAAGTTCTTCATATAGTTTAAAAATGTCAAACATGAAACAGTTTATTTACTTGGCGAATGTTCTGTGGATGTGTCATACGTAACATACCGTGTAATAATACTGATGTAGTTCAGCATGTTAAATAATAGATGCTAATGTTTCACTGTGCAACTTTTCGGTGAAATAATGATCTAAGTTAATGTATCTTTTATACAGATAGAAAAACTGAAACCTTCTGAATATTTATCAATTAAAGTAGTGTTCTTTTTGTTGTTATTTTACCATGATTAAATCACCTTCTTGTTTCACAATATTCACATTAAAATGATTTTACGAAATGCTGGTTATAAATCAAGCAAGAAGCTGCTTCTTTTAAGACTTACTTTAAAAAAACAATTCATTTCAAGTACATAGACAAATTGTAACAACAAATACTATGTTTTATTTTCTAGGACATTACACTTTTTCTATAAAATGCAATGGCGTAGCTATTGCAGAACAACTTGTTCAATTTTACCATTGTCATGAATCATGGACGTAAGTATGGATTTTATTAAAAACACAATTGACTATACCCAAAATTATCTTTGCAAAACTTTTGACTTATTTGTGAACAAAATAATCTGTTGATTATGAATCCATCATGCGATTTAATAAGACAAGAGAATATAATTGAGTAATCAAAAGAATGATGACAAAATAAAGCAAGACAAACGAACACGTAAAATTTTTGTCGTTTCGGACTGATGCGCATGCTTTTATATTTGTATACATCTGTAAAAAAGTAAAAAATCCTATATGATCCATATTTGATGAGATAAACATAACCATTTAAACTCGGCATAAACTTGTTATATTACACGTTTATATCAAATTTACTGATCTTTGCTCTTGAACTGCTTAGTCTGTAGTTTCTTTTGTAAATAATTTTGTTGAAAAGTGTTTGTCCATTTGTCTTTGGCAATTTTCGTGGATTGCTGAAAACTTGCATATTCGTGGATATTTGATTTCGTTTTGTTCCAAATTTCTGTATACAAATCTTATTGAAATTATGTAATTCGTTGAATATTTTAATTCGTGGTTCACCTGTTCCACCGAAACTCACAAAAATTGGTATCCAACGAATACTAATGAATCCGCAGTACATATAAATAAATAGTAAGACTTGATATACTTGACAACTCCCCACCAGTCACAAAAAGAAAGCTAAACTTGCATATTATTCTCAAAGAAATTTACTGAAAATTTACAAAAAGTGATAGAGGATATAATTTAATTATTTGTATTCCATTGCTGAATAGTAAGATAAGTAAATTGATGGAATAAAAAACAAAACCTTTCCATAAGAATAGGGGGAATGTAATCATTTAATGTTGGAGAATGAAATGAACTATTATATAGTTTCTTGCTGCAGAATTCTGTTCGTCTCTTTCAAACTTTATTGGTCAAATCTATCTCGGACACATTTCAATTTGGGAACATCATTTTGTATATACATTGGCTTTCGCTGTACTCAAATGATCAAGAGGTTGATCGATATGTATTAATGATTGTTTTGTATAAATGTATGTATGCATTTCTTGTCAATTCATTGTCATACATTAAAAAAGCTGACAGTGTTAAAAAAAACTTAATAACTTATCTATTTTTATCAAAGAACCAATCAGCGGACATAATTTAGATTACTCATCAACTAACCTTTGGTTAGTTTAATGCAAATCACAATTCTCGAAATGTGATGATGAAAAATGTTTGAAAACTATAATTATAATACTACTTAAGGTAAGGAATTGCATAAGGATTTACAGTAAGTATAAAAAAAGAAGATGTGGTATGATTGTCAATGAGACAACTCTCCACAAGAGACCACAATGACACAGAAATTAACAACTATAGGTCACCGTACGGCGTTCAACAATGAGCAAATCCCATACCGCATAGTCAGCTATAAAATGCCCCGAAATGACAATGTGAAACAATTCAAACGAGAAAACAAACGGCCTTATTGATGTACAAAAACTAAATTATTTGTCTAGCAGCAATCCCGCGTCATTCAGAAATTAATCTTCATTTCAAATGAAATGTAATATACATGATCAAACGTGTTTCATAATAAAGTGCACAGGTGAATACAAGAAAAACTTGGTAGAAATCGTGTTTTCGTGATCAATGGTGATCCTAGCGCAAAAAAGATGTAACTATAAGTACTAGATTAGAAATTGCATAAGGTTGTTAAAGCGTGAGCCGTGCGATCGTTTTTAGAATGAAGCGATTTATCCATCTTCACTTTTCCACCCCGAATGAATTTACAAAAAGAAGCATTCAATTCTTAGTCATTTCCATATTTGTTAATGTTTTTGATTTCTTCAATCAATGTCATCAGTTAATTTCCAACATTTTACGATATTTGTAATTTTTTTTTAATATTTTCAAAATATTCATTAAAATAAATATGTCCATTGTTAAAACTCATTAAAGGTTTTAGACAAATCATATAAATTTACTTTATGTATGACAGATGTAAAGAATGCACAGAATTGCCTGAATGCTTTTGGTCGAAAGAGACATTTTCGTGTGGCAGAATTGGTCCCGGTTACACGGTATGTTTTATATATTAGATATGAATACTAAATGAAGATAAGATTTGTTATTCTGCAAATGCGACACTTGTACAATAGGATGTAGACGTAAGCAACTATAGGTCATCGTACTGCCATCAACAATCTTTTTCGTAATATCTTAACTATTAAACAAGAAACAAATGGCCTGTTGTATAATAAAACAATACACCAACATCAAATTTTTGATTGCCAATGATTTACAGGCTCCTGACCTTGGTCCGACATATGACAAATGTGTTAGACTAGACGCAACTGCGGTCGTTCAACCTGGTTTAATCTGGGAAAGTGATAAAATATCAGACCCAAAAGAGCAAACTATAAAAATCCGTTTTAAATGTTTGATCATATATCAGATCGTCATTAAGCCGGAAATCAATTATATAATAGAAAAGACACATATACCAATCTAAGAGTACTCCCGTTCGCTGACAGCTAGTTGACAGGCAAAAAAACGCATACAATCAGTCATTTTTATAAGTGAGAATAACAAGCAGTACACATTCAACAGATTTGATGCAAAAACATGACATCGTGCAATGACAAACTATGAATACGGACGACAGGATGTAGGACCACGAGTACTACATGTGCTAATAACTGTGAAGATACATTATTCAAATATCTTACTATAGTGCTTACGTGAGTGCTTTAAAGACAAGTTTATTTTAGGGATCAGTAAGTAAAAATAAAGAATAACTAAATAAATGGTTTCTATATGAAAAATTGAGAATGGAAATGGGGAATGTTTCAAAAAGACAACAACCCGACCATACAGCAGACAACAGCCAAAGGCCACCAATGAGTCTTCAATGCAATCTCTATATATAATCACCGTAACATTAGGATGTAATATGTGTTTCTTTTTGTAAAGTCAAAATTCCAAATCAAATGATCATAAGTTAATAAAGGTTTTAAATCACCTTTGCTTTTGAAATTAAAAATTATTAATTTTTTATTAT
Organism: Mytilus edulis; assembly: GCA_019925275.1. Taxonomy (NCBI): domain Eukaryota; kingdom Metazoa; phylum Mollusca; class Bivalvia; order Mytilida; family Mytilidae; genus Mytilus; species Mytilus edulis. The sequence continues at coordinate 69,809,970 of CM034349.1, forward strand.
GTAAACCACAATTACACACATTTTCACAAATATATGGTTCATGTATGCTTAATAAATGTTTAATTAAAATGAACTTGCTGAATATGTTGAAGTATGAAATTCTCTTAATTTAAGAACAAAAATCTTAATCATTTGTACACATATGGAAAAGAAGATGTGGTATGATTGCCAATGCGTCAACTCTCTAAAACAGACCAAAATGACGCAGAATGCATACTAATGACTGTACCAACACCAAATTGACAACGCATATCATCAAGATTTGCCAGACAAGGATGTAACAATGTATTGAAATATTTAAAAGAAAAACATAAAACTACTAGACCTAAACAGAAAAAAAGTTTGTGTGAAGCTTTTTCATTAATTTGAAGGTCTAATGTGACCAAAAACGAGCGAACAATTTTATTTAATTCCAGGAAAACAATTAACAATAGCACCATCCTTTCCAATTTTGATATTAAAACCAGTAGTTGGATATAGGATAAAATTCCACGAAACAAAAGCCAACCAACAAATAGTTGTTCATCGCCATCAAATCAAATAGAGTTCAATATGAACGTATGGGAAAGACCATTTGATTTTTGGGGTAGGGAGGACGATTTTGAAAATAAAATTACTTGTCTTGTAAGAACTGAATATAAATATTCTTCAACTTGAAATGCAAGATAGTTGAGGATATAAACATGCGTAGCAACAAATACAAAACAAATTATGACCAACAAGGGAAAAAATCTATATGCTTGAACAATTTTGCAATATCATATAAGTATTAAATGACGATTCACAGTAAACATGATTCTAGGAAAACCCAATTTTCATCCATCTAATATTACTTTATGAATCGAAGGAATTTTAAGCATATTGAAATAAAACAAAACGAAAAACGCTTTACCACAAGGGAGGCTGGGTACCTATTCAAAAGTTATTTAGCGAGATACATAACATTTTTGGCGCAATATTTTCATTTTTACTTTTTTTTAGGGATGTAAAAAAAAAAAGAAGAAATTATGAATAAATATTTAGTCATTTTTTTTGGTGGTGGTGGTGGTGGTGGTGTTGGTGGTGGTGGTGGTTGAGGGGGAGGGTGATGGGGGACTATAAATATATGCCTTTGTTTTTTTTATGCAAATACAGAATTGCATTAGTTTTCAACTTATTTTTTGGGGAGGAGTAGAGCATAATCTCTCATTGTGAGATTTAATCGTCTTATTCTGTATACGCCTTTATTCAGAAAATTTCCTGAGTTATCTTCTCTCCCTGATGGTATTGTATTTTTACCTTGTCTAATTTGAAATTGCTATGTCCCGCGAATATTAAAGTCTGACATGTGTCGTTGCATTAAGTGTGATAGGCATTGTAAGTCAAACCTCGAGTCAAAATGCCGTATAAGTCATAGCTTCGTTACTTAAAATATTTAAAAATGGCGAAAAGCAGCGGTTCCTAAAAACACAAAAACAACACGCAAAAATGTATGACACGGTGAAGGCTACGATTTTCCCTTTGTTTTTTTTGTTTGTTCTGCGTACACACAGGTCTTTTAAAAGAGAAATGTGGATGAAAGAACTAAAAACCGATAAATACACTTGTAGTTTTGCCGCCATCCATTTGCAAACAATATGTTTTTCTTCTTTGCTAGCTTAGAACGATCTCTTGGTTCACATTTAAAGTTTAATCGGTTCACTTTACATCAATTCAAACTACACTTAGTCTACTTTTTAAATGTATCAATTAAGACCGATTGAAGATCGATTTACATCGTTAAAATCAGACTTAAATCAATCTAAAGTTAACCGATTTAGTTTAAATAGAGCTGAATGTTCAAGTGTAATCGGGATCAATTGTTTCATTCAAACACAGACATTTTGGTCAGCATACATTTTTGAAGTGATGAAAAAGCATAGTATCTTGTAATATATAGTCATCATGTGACTCTCAAGATCCCAGAATGTATGTGCATTATCATAAGATCACATATTCACGTATCGCATACATATCATACCGAATGCCTTGATAATTTGTGGTCTTGATTATGACATACTTTTTAGATATACTTTAATTTGCAGATGAATGTTCACAGAAACACAAGATTACCAAGAAAAATGTATTCAGCTAAACCATAACACAAAAACTCTGATTTTTTTAAATAAGCTAGACTTTTACTTTTCAAGTTTTGAATTGATATGTTTAGTTCACCGTAAAAAAGCCGATCCCAACTTAGACTAATTGTTAAAACAAAATATTTATCAATACACAAAAAAAAAGAATAATCATGATTTGTTTTGAATAAATCGCATTTGCATCTCATTCTAATCTAATACGCCAAAAACCTTCGTCGGAGCTTGATAACAAAAAACAACAGAAAACATCATTAGGTAACTACATGTATACTGCTACAAATGATGACCAAGTGATCACGCTAGAAGGAAAACTTTTAATTTTATTTTCTATGCGCCATTTATGCGGTTTGTGCTTCCGTTAGTTCCTTCGGTTGTCCGTTCTTCCGTCATTCGTCCGTCCGTCCGTTCGTCCGTCTGTCCCGCTTCATGTTGAAGTTGTTGGTTTAAGTTTTAAGTCAACGTAGTTTTTGCTGACGTGGAGGTCCAATTAACTTGAAACTTACTACACATGTTTCCTTTGATATGATCTTTCTAGTGTTAATGCCAAATTAGAGTTGTGAATCCACGGTCCATTGAACATAGAAAACGATAGTGCGAATAGGGCATCCGTGTTCTGTGGACACATTCTTGTTATCTATATTTCTAAAATAAAAAGGTCCACTTTATTAGACGGCATGATGTGAAAAACGTTAAATCAATGAATATATATTGATAATTTCAACAATAATGTATGTATGTCACAATATTTAGGACCACCATAAGTCTTTATTTTTCTATATAGTTTTCATAATTTTCAACCAAAATAAAGATACCTGATATTTCGTTAATGCGTAGATAATCTTGATAGTAGATGGATGAATGGCTGATTACTGTTCTGTGGCAAGTGAAATGCATATTCAGAACGAGAACAAGTTAATGAAATAAGAATATGAGCACTGTTTTCCATTAAATTGACACAAATTTTGCATGTGCTTGGTCACACATGTCACAGTGTAACAGTCCCCCAGACACCAATCACCATGTCATCCTACCTGAACACATTAGTTTTACTCTGTGTCGAGCTATTGTTGCTCGTGATTTTTCTAAAATGCCGCTTATGCAGTAAATCTTGGGTTTGAACCAGTAGTTGATCAAATCCCAGCATGACCTCCCACACTCGAGTGTATTATGAATGATTAAGATAAACATACATGACATGTATGATCAAATCATTTAAACCAAGAACATGGTTTGTTCATAAGACAGTTTGTTGACCTCATAATATCATTTTGATGTCCTTTGAACCATTAAATTCTGCGTCACAACCCAAATTGGTATTTTTATGTTTAAAATTAGATATGAGAGGACCGACTAGAGAATCATGAGAGTGAAATACATCTACTAGCATAAGTTTGTAATACAACGTAAACCGCAACCAAATAATCAATAAATGTTCGTTTTTAGACGTTTTTTTTTCTATTTTAAACGTCGAACATAAATGAATATTTATGAGCAATTACGTAATTTAAACAAAAAGACTCGTTCTTGAAAAAATACATCATTATAATTAAAAACATAATTTAAAACCAAATTAGCAGTTATTTAGTAAAGTTCAATGATTTTTTTTCTTGCTGATGCATTTCATAAGTTCTCTTTTGTCAAATTATTCTACGGATCGACGACAAAGTACTTTATGATAAATGTATCAACAATTTGACATTCTGTCTCCAAATAGAAATATAATTTAAGAAAAAAAAGAATCATTTCGAGTACACTTTTTTACTTAAGAGTGTGTTTGAAACTCATGGTTTAACATAATAACTTATAAAAAAATCTAAATTTAAATTTTCACCCCTTTGAGAAGATCTATAAATACACGGGTCAAATGAAATGATCAAGAAATGATGAGCGCAATTCATTAAAGGTAACTGGATTTTCTATTCCTTTAAAAAGTTGTTGTCAATGTAAATGTCCTGCATTTAATTACAAATTATACAAAGACTGGGGTAATTTTAAGAAAAGATCTGAGCCAAAATGTAATCCAAAATACAAAGTTGCTTTCCGATAAGTTGGTTATGTCGAGTAATATCAGTTTATTGCAAAGCTCTATTACGTAAAATTGTATTAATCTTTAAATTTAACAAAACAAAATCTTTATTTAACTTTGACACGTAATATTCATAGAAATGTGTGTTTGCAAATGAAAACAAAACGATGTAAAATACTGAAGAATTAGTTAGAAATCGTAAACCAACGTTAACGTTGCGATAATTAATTATCTATTTATTATATACTATTGTTCTTGCAGAATAGAAACGATTGTCCCAGAATAGATAATGACAAACAATTGCTGTTACATGCAAACATTTCTATAATTGTTACCATTGGGGTTGCAAATTTCACATTTGTTCATGTAAGTATCAGTGCATATGCACATATAGTCAAAAGGGTTTTATAGCTGACTATAGGGTGTGAGTTTTGCGTATATGATGACGTTAATAAGGTCATATTCACGTTCTATGATCTATGATATCCTGTGTACCTATAGTTGTTACTTTTGTGTCATTTGGTCTCTTGTGGAGAGTTTTCTCCATAGCAATCATACCACATCTTCTTCTTTATAATCATTCATATTATTTTTATTGTCATATGATAATATTGCATTAATAAACGACAAACTTGCGTTGACAAATAAATTTACACAATTGAATGATTATCATATTTGTTTTACTAATTTAATTCCTAAACTAATACTTATATTATGTGTAGATATTCGTTGGTTGATGAGATTTCGCTGATTTTCTAGTCTAAGAGAGACGAACAATCGAAAATCAATAGATTAATTAACATATCGTCGACCCTTGATGATGTTAGTGTCCTACCAGACAAAATGGACTGGAGAGTGAATATCTTCTATTTGTACTCTACAACAGTGTCGAATCTGAATTCGCAAGAAACACGAGTTACGTGTAATATTGACATCAACTTATTCGCTAATACATCGTAATATTTTGACAAATCGCTACAAAATACGTTAGTATACAATTTGATTTATGTTATTTACCTCGTTGTTATGATATTAAACTCAAATTTCTTAGTCAGTGGTATACCAAAATCTTCACGCCCATTAGTCTGCCCATAGCCTTAGTTGTCTATTTCTTAGCCTCTGTGTTAAAACATTTGTTGTGTCAAATACGGCTAAGGTAGTCTATGCTTGGGATAAGAAAATTCTTAGTTTTACGAAAAATTCTAAGTTTTGTAAACTGGAAATTTATAAAAATGACCACATAATTGATATTCATGTCAACACCCAAGTGCTGACTACTGGGCTATTGATGTCGATTAAATATTACACCATTGCTCGCCCTTTTGTTAGCCACATGATTGATACTACCAATAGTCAACAAGTTCCTGGTCGAATACAATGTAAATACTAAGAATATATGTCACTTGTACTTTCAGATTGTAATTAGAAAAACCAGGACGGTTTAAAATTAAAAAAAAAGATAGCATTGAAAACTATGTTCCTTATAATCAGCATAAATTTATCCGATGACAATAGGAATACTAAAAATCCAGGCTAAAAATAAGGCGTTGGTACCCGAATTCAGTCAAGGACCTGCGATGTTGCGTGTTTGTTTAAGTAAGATTGGGGAATTCTAAATGTATTTTTTTTCAGTCGATCTTCACATGCGAAATATGGCATGAAAATTTCCTCGATCAAACTACTGATGCGTTATGGATGAACAATACGAACTCTGTGGATTGTCTAGGTGTTTATGTAAGTTGACTTTATAGTTCATTAAGTTAAAACCTATTACAAGCCTACAGGTGAGTATTTTGAATACTGTTAACTGCGAACATAGAACAATAACAAAAATTAAATTATATTGCACGCAAATGCTATGGGTATCGTTCAGTAGAAACATGAGAAAAACGAACTGAACTTGCTGTTCGGTAGAAGAAAAGGCTCCGTTTTGAAAACCGTATTTTGAGCTATAATCCTAAACTATTATACAGTGTGACTTGGTTGTAGGTTAAATGTAGTCTCATTTCCACTCAAACAAAATCTTTTTATTTTTATTGAATTGTTTTTTTTTTATTCGCTTGCACGAACTAGTTAATGATGTCAAAAGTATAGATACTATCAATATTTGATGTATGATATATATATATCAAAGTTTATAAAGAATAAGTTTAAATTATATTTTGAAACCGAAAGTTACCAACTTTTTCTTGCATTACGTTGACCAGTTTATATTTGAATTATGCTGAAATAATGCCGATTATATTTGCTCTATATTTCAGCTTGAAGAAGCGGCTACACCATATATAATTAAGTTGAAATATAACAAAACATTGTACATCGATGATGAAGCAAAACTAAGTGGTACGTAAAGGGGTAGACCAGGGTTCATACAAATACTCTTTCAGTTCAGTAATGCGTTTATAATCAGTCAGTTGTGTCAATTCTGTTAAGTATCACAGTGAAACAGATGCAAAATAGTGTGTCACTAATGAGGTTTCAATCATAAGATATGATCGACATGAATGTACCTTTACCCTAAATCTTTGAATATTTGGAGGGAACTGTAAAGACTATTGTTTTTAAAGATAAATTTAAAAAAATACTGAAACCGTACTGAAACTATTAATCCTTGGCGTGGGATGATTAAACAGAACATTGTAAATTACTGAAAATTATTTATAAAATACAGTATAACAATATCTTTAAACATAGAAAGACTGTTTAATATATTTTGTCTTTTAAAACTTTTGTATTATGCCTTTCGATATTCTTTACATGCATATCGTATGGAAGTGATTTTCAGCCATGTACAGGATGAGATATGACATACCCAAAGAAAATTGTTATTACAAAATATATTCTACATTGTTCTACGGATACCAAAAACACTTATGTGTATATAAGCTTGTATATTACATGTATCAGATGAATGTGTTTGCAGTAACTGGCATATCTGTAAGAAAATCTAAGTTCATGTTTTGTTTAAAAGAAATCATCTAATGGTTTAATAATACAATACACAAAAAAAAGCAAATAAATTGAAATATAAATCATTTTACGAATAGATTAGTAGCTGCATAAATTTGAATTGAATAGAATTTGAATTTAATCAACATATTAAATCGAATTTATCTGACTTTTAACTAAAACTATCTGAATCTAAATTCATTTGAAACATCAGAGTAAGTTATCAATGCTTTAAATACTTCGAGACTTTCCATCAATTGGCGAACTATAGCGATCAATTTTTAAATAAGACAATGTGGCCAATAAAAATGTACAGTTCTTTAGCTGTTGGTCTTTTCGTTACTTTTGTTTACGGCAATGATGTTGTATTTTTAATTTTAATTTTTATAACATATTGTTTCCTGTGAATCATCTTCCTATTTTATCGGTTATCGGTTACATGACCAATGTTTATCACGTAATTCTAATCGAAAGCATATGTATCAAAGTTTTATTGAAGTGACAAGAAAAGTATAGAAAGGATTGATGTGTTTCAATATTTTTGTTTACAGAAAACAGTACAAGTTTGCTATTTTCTACTAATGCATTATATCGCACGTTTCAATCCTTAAAGCCCCAATTGTAGTAATATATTTCTTTAACGATGATAACAAATTCATTGCTGACGAATGGTCAGTACATACCCTGGCTTTTTTGTGTTATATTGTTTTTTAATGTTATTTTTCTTTTCGTCGTGCATATTGATACGCTACTTTATTTGTTCAATTGTTTAGTTTCTTTTTTCACATTTTATTCACAGTAACAAACAATTATTTTAAGTAGAACATTCTCATGTTGGTGAAACTGCTGTTTTAATCTACGCAGTACACAAGTCCAAACCTATATACTATAATTAATACTCCAAGTATGCTTTCTTGTAGTATATTCATGCAGTGGGCTTTTGCATGACAAAGAAAGCTGTGGGGAGTGTCAATTCAGGATAGGACAAGGCTATGACTGCCAGTGGTGCGTTTCAGATCCTAAATGTTATCACAGTAAATCTGACAACTGCACTCAAACATTTTCAGTACCAAACTGTATTCCAATTGTAAAAAAGGTACACTATAAGTGTTGTTAAAACATCCTTATGTGAAGATTTTGTCTTGGCTGGCATAAATGTTCAAAGATTCAAATTGAAATTTATATTGTATTGCTTTAGAAAGAAAGACTAAGCGTTGTATAGTTTTCTTTTATCATTACAAGATATATATCAAAACAAAATCAAATTGCTGCTCGAAACCGAGTATTCAACAGACAAGGCTATTTCAAGGTTAACTTTATAGCAATACGCGCAAAATTATCCCATTCACAAACTGAGAAAAATCTATCCGGAAAATCTGAAAATGTCAAAACACAATACATCGGTTGACCGAAAAGTTGAAACATATTTAGATCAGCCGTCACTTTGTGTAAATTAGATGCAAAATAAGGCGACAGTTGTTAATCGGTGTTCAAATCTCTTAAATCGAGTAGGAAGAGACAAATCAAGGTAACAGAATTGCGTTTACTTCAAAAAAGGCGAGACCGGTTCATAGACAGACTTAACTGCGGAATCGTAGCTCTTAGGTCCTTATGGTTTTGTTTTACTATTTGCGGACCATCTAAGTGTCAAATAGTCAAAAATTACATAAGGACATAAGAGCTACGGTTCCGCAGCTAAGACAGACTTAGCGATTCCTGCTATGCAGAAATGTTGCGATATATAAGTGTTGTACATACACATCAAATACTGCGTTTCAACTAACTGTAGTCACTTCGCAATAAAAGCAATCCTTTAAAAGTTGTCAAAATGATTTTATGACCTCAGTGTGCCGTAAATTTATTTTACTACTACCAAGATGTAGTAAAGTAATTGACTTTGGTTTTTTTTATTGAAAAGATTCAAAGAGTTGTTTAGAATACTTTGTTTGAATCAGTACGTGTAGATGTATGAAATATTCAGATTTTTTTTGTTAGTATTCTTATTAAAGACATTTGATGATAATGGTGAATCATTTCAGTTTCTCATTACGCAAAGTTACGTTTATACTTCATACACTAATTATAATACTCACGTATTAAACTTGCTTTGTAATGCACATTATCCCTTTCTAAAGGTAGTCCTCACACGTACCGCATGGAATTATATCCTTACATTGCATAAACTGAAGGGTTTCTTTCTCATATAAAAACAAGAAGTTGTGTAATGATTGTAAATAAAAAAATAATAATAATAAAAAATAACATTAGAACATCTGAACACAAGTTGGAACATTTTGTTTGAAATAAAATAATTGAAAATCTCTTTCCAAATCATTGTCTGGATATTCATGGTTTCAGTGCATTAAAATGTAATAAAATTCAGAATTGAAATGAGGAATGTCTCAAAGAGACAACAACCCAACCATAGAGCAGACAACAGCAGAAAGTCACCAAAAGGTCTTCAATGCAGCGAGAAATTCACGCAACCCCGGTGGCGTCCTTCAGTTGGCCCCTAAACAAATATACATACTAGTTCAGTGATAATGAACCTATATACTATTAAAAATGTAGGTGTATATACTGATTCGTTATAGATGCTTAAATTATTTTCTAAGAATTATATAGAAATTAATTGTAATAAAATAACAGCTGTAAAGTAAAGGCCATGGTTTACCATGTTTACATATATAACAAATCAAACTTTTGTTACATATGACAGTTTTTACATTCGACATTGGAATTGTTGCTGTTTCCGTGTAAAACCTAATTAATTAATTTAAAGTATATCGTTTCATGTTTTAATCTGACTAGTCTCGTTTCCTTTTAATCATATCTGGAGAATTCTTAATTTGATTGATAGAAAAATGTAGGTGTATATACTGACTCGTTATAGATTCGTTTTATAAAAACACAAGGAGTTGTGTAATGGTTGTAAATAAAAATAATAAGAATAAAAAAAAAATAACATTAAAATATCTAAACACAAGTTGGAACATTTTGTTGAAATAAAATAAATGAAAATCTCTTTCCAAATCATTGTCTGGATATTCATGGTTTCAGTGCAATAACATTTTATTAAATTGAGAATGGAAATGGGGAATGTGTCAAAGAGACAACAACCCAACCATAGAGCAGACAACAGCAGAAGGTCACCAACAAGTCTCCAATGCAGCGAGAATTTCCCGCACCCGGAGGCGTCCTTCAGCTGGCCCCTAAAAAAATATATATACAAGTTCAGTGATAATGAACCTATATACTATTAAAAATGTAGCTTTATATACTGATTCGTTATAGATGCTTAAATTATTTTCTAATAATTATATATAAATTAATTATAATAAAATAATAGCTGTAAAGTAAAGTCCATGGTTTGCTATGTTTACATATATAACAAATCAAACTTTTGTTACATCTGACAGTTTTTACATTCGACATTGGAATTGTTACTATTTCCGTGTAAAACCTAATTTATTAATTTAAAGTTATCGTTTCATGTTTTAATCTGACTAGTCTCTTTTCCTTTCAATCATATCTAAAGCATTCTTAATTTGATTGATAGAAAAATGTAGGTGTATATACTAATTTGTTATAGATGCTTAAATTATTTTCTAATAATTATATATAAATTTATTATAATAAAATAACAGCTGGGTTTATATATGTCATACATGTAATAGTGATAAGTTTTTAGTAGGTATCGCCACGAAGTGGTCCAGTGATGGGTGGTACCTTTGTGACGATAATGGGACAAAACTTAGGAACGCATGGATATAATATTTCTGTTTATCTTAATGGTGTTAGATGTAACAATGTGACAGTAGTTCAACCGTTTAATAGGTATGAAATGTATATGTTTTTATTAATACATAGGACATTTTTTTTCAATCTTTTTACTCAAAAAGACAAGATGAACCAAAATGTGAATGCACACAAACAGGTATATAACTAATGAACAACATATATCAGCATCTTTTAGAACAAACTTATTCTAAGTTCTATTAAACTACACATTAAGACTCATGTACATTTTGATATCCTTGATGTAATTGAAACGTCTGACTATATTGTGTTCTTTATTTTACAGTTTGACATGTGTAACTGGAAAAAGTAATACGACGACAGTGACAGGGATGTTCATATTGGTAAATGAATCACAATTCAACGACTCAAGTAACAAAACTAATTACATGTACAAGGTAAAAAAAATGTATTGTATTACATGTAAGTTAGTTTGCATATGCCAGACTGGTGTCAAAGTCCAATTCAGTTTTATTAGATAGTTAATCAAATTGTCAATTCGTCTTTTCTTTTAACCACGTCGTTTTCTATATTCTTCTACTTATGATTTAAGTCCCTTTGTGTCTCATCTCCTTTCTACCTGTTGATTCGGGTGAACGAAAGTAAAAAAAAAGTGATACAGCAAATTAATGATAATATAAATATTTTTTTTTATAAACCGAGAACATCTATAAGTCAGAAAAAGACACATTTCTTTATCATTTACAATACAAATATCGAATTGAACTCAATTCAATATATTTGCTTTCAAGCTACGTCAATTTTGTTGAAGAAAAATTATTATCCGGAAAGATATGCATATATTTTACTTTATATGCTTTCGACGTAATACATTTGAAATTGTGACAGTAGTTAAAAAATGTTGCATACCATAATAGTTTGAATTAAAAGTGATGATGTCTAGCTTTTAACAACTTACACTGACGGGTGAATTTATTGATTAATCATAGATACTTAAAATCATATAAGAGTTTCTTGCAAGATGGCACCTGCAATATAGATTCGTACGAATATTTTTTATGGTATATATTAGATAGGGCGTGCATAATAGAAAGTGTTAGTAAAAAAAATGCTTATGCATTGGTAATACATCATGCAGTTTGTATTGTTATTTCAGATTCCTAGCATTGATAAGTTTTCACCAGAGAAAGGAATTTTGGCTGGTAACACAACCATAACAATAAAAGGCAGTAACATTTGTTTTAAAGGCAAACATCGATACACTATTTCATTATGCGATAGCACAAAATCTTGTATACCATGCAGGTGAATATACGATATAAGATCTGTTATAGAAATATCTTCGTTCCACATTACCTGTAATTTACATTTTCAATGGCTGTCGTTTGAAATAGTGAAAAAGATAAATTGCTGTTTTAGTAAACGAATATGTACAGGAAACTAAATACATACAAATTGAATATATGGGTAGGTATGTTTGTTTTTAAACAAATAATTTGATGTTTTCCCTTTTTCCAAATGCAGATTCAATAACATGTTTAGCTTAAAAATATGTTTCCTGCAATTTTTTCATCAACAAATATAGTTTTTAAATATTTCTCATACATTGAGCTACATTGTAAATAGAGGGGAAAGAGGAGAAAGATAAGCCATTATAGTAATGTCCGTTAATTGATAAATACATGTGTCGTTCAAACTCCAAATTGAACCATAAGTTTTTTTTATATTCTATAAATAAATGATATAGCGATTATTATCTGTTAATTTCAGTGTACCTAGTGAGTTTGAATGTAGAAATGCCTCCATTCGAGTAAGAACTCTACCAGCATTATGTCCTAGGAATATGACAACGTTGAAATTTGGAATTGACGATTTCACAGCAGAACTATATACTCAACGCTTTGAATATTTACCAGACCCAACATTTATATTTTCGAATCATACACCCAAATCTCTACAAAGGTGATCACTGTTATAGTAATTTGAAGTTTATTTTAGTTGAATATTTATGTATGAAATGTACAGTACCCCCATTTACATTTTAAAACAAAAACCAGATCATATTCAACATTGATACAATTAAAAAATTATATACAATAAACATAACCAGTTTGTAATGTAGTTTTAAAATTGTCTTCCCAATACGGCACTGCAATGTTTCAAGCATATGCACCCATTATTTGTTTTGGGAGTGCAAGTTTAGTCTTTTTAATTTTTAAGTTTTAGGCAAAAAATACACGACAGTTATTTTGCAGTGTTCAAAATTTATGCATGTCACGTAGTACGAATTTAATTTCCCTTCATCAGTTAAAAATACTGAACAATATCGATATGAAATCGTAATAAATGTTTTAGGTTTTCACAAAGAAAACTGTTCGATGATTAAATATGACTTTCATATACTAATAAAAATTTACTGCCTGATAGATTTTCACTCAGGATTTTTTTTTTCTCAATCTTTTGTGCTATTTTTACATTTCTTGAGAGGTGTGAGAAAAATATTTTTCCTCACTTGTGAAATATCTCTGGCAAACGCTTGGTCGAATTTAATTATGACATCAAATTTTCTTTTTTTGTTTCTTCTTAATTCCCTAATGTGACGTCATGCAAAAATACGACCATGCCTGATGATGTAACATATAAAGAACGCTACTGTCTGTAAATCTTTGAAAATGAAGGATGAAATCATTAGAGAAATAGATTTCATCACTTTGATTCGTGTATTACGATATTTCTCCACTCTCAACAGATAACTTTTAATTATTCATACAGCTCGACAAGCCTCGCTGAATAGAGAAATATCGGAACACACGTGTTGCAGTGTTTTAATCTTTATATCTTTGAAGAACCGCATCGTGATGGCAAGATTTTAAAACAAAAGTTGTTGTTTCCAGACACACATTGTTTGTATCATAACAAAAACTTGCTAAAAAAAAAATGATAAACTTTAAGATAATATCAGAAAATTGCAAAATATAGCTAATTTTACATCTCTTCTCTATTCTATTTAGAAATAAGACAATACTTTACTATAAACCATTTTTCTTTAAATACGATGTTTATAATATATATGTTAATATATGTAATTTGTTTTGGGTTGTGTCTCATTTATTGAACATATTTATTTTGTTCAAAACCTTTATAAACATATCGATTTCAAGTCACATTATATACGTCGAGTTTGTCATGTTTTTGACACAAAATTGAAATCACAAACATCCTTTCTGAACTAGAACTTCTAAATAATTTCAACCTGTTAAGTTATTAGACTGAGTACCATTGACAAAGTTTTATAAGGTTTCATTAATTCTACTCCTTTAGCGATCATGATACTTGTAATGGCTCTGTTCAAATCACCTTCTTGACGCAAATGCTATATTTTCACAGTAGCAAACAACCTGTGTCAAGTTCACAAATCTGGAATTTCGTTCGAATTTTTTTTTATATAAAGCATGGATCTTAAAGTTGAATTTTTTTTTAAAACAATTCAAATCTGACACTTAGAAAAACATATGTTGTACTTTGCAAACATACCTTATGTTAGTATTTCACACTGTTTTTAATGTGCATTAAAACATTTCAAAACAAATTGTATGCTCTCAATTGTGTTTCATTCAATATAATAGTCTCTCGATAAGATAAATATATTACACGTTGCATCTTCAACAGCTATAATTGAATGGTATACAATTACTTTTCAAGAATGAATTCAATGAATACCATTGGCGTTTTGATCAACAATAAAACTTAAGGACAATGCAACATTCAGTTTTAGTTCTATTTCCAGTATCAACTTATTTTGTATAGTCATAAATGTTACTGCTTGTAAAAATCCAAAATAAACTGAAATAAACAAAGTGTAAATGTCAAGATGATAATAACAAACTATGATGAGATCACCCCCAATTCTTGGTGGGTTCGTGTTGCTCAGTCTTTAGTTTTCCACGTTGTGGTTTGTGTACTGTAGTTCGTCTGTTTGTCTCTTTCATTTATAGCCATGAAATTGCAAGTTTATTTTCTACCTCTGAGTTTGATTTTCCCTGTGGTATGTTTCGACTCTCTTACACATGGTAGCAGACAAAGTATCATATGTAATAGTACATGTTTACTTTAGATATCGTTCTTTTCAAATACAAGAGCTGAGTCTCTTTTAAGAATTTAATCTGTTAATTGTGCCTTTCGTCAGTCCTATCAGGTTTGTTCAAATATTTTTTTTAATCATTTTGTCAAACCAGTAGAAATTATCCAAAACACATGAACTGCTGTATGAAAATATTTTATTTTATTTACAGGGATTCAGCAGTTAGATTTTTTTTTATCAACTGGTATACTTATTTAGAAAATATTTATGACATATTCAGAACATAGCTGTCAATTACAGTAAAAACGGGCGTCATTCGGTTTATCGAATGAAATGACATTGAAAGAATATCTAACGGGGGTAAAGTATTTCGAGACGATCGTGAAAGCTCTGGTACCGGATCGTGAATGTAATAAATGTAAATGTTACTTCATAATCTGCGAATAAAGTCCTGAATTTTCAAATGCGGAACAAACCTGAATACAAAAATATGTCTGTCAAAATGATTCAACTTCCTCAACCTTACTGTGCATTAAGATAAAGAAAATATGCAGTACTTTATGAAAAAACAGAAAAAGCTCAATTCCTATGGGATTAATTAAAACAAAACACGCTTTTTCACATTTTTTTTATCCGAGCGTCACTGATGAGTTTTTTTGTAGACGAAACGTGCGCCTGGCGTAAAAATAGAATTTCAATCCTGTATCTAGGAGTTTATTTACAACCACTTGGTCTTTGCCACAGCTGTTGGAGTTTTAATTCCCCGAGGGTATCACCCGCCCAGTAGTCAACACTTCTGTGTTGACTTTAGTTATCATTGATATGCTCATAATTATAAATTAACTCTTAACAAAACTTAGATTTTTTTAGATACTAAGGCTTTTCTACCTCAGGAATAGATTACTTTAGCTGTACTTAACTTTTAGGAATGGTTGATCCTCAATGCTCTTCAACTTCGTACTTTATTTGGCTTTTTTAACATTTTATTTTATTCAAGCGTCACTGATGAGTCTTTTGTAGTAGACAAAACAAGCATCTGGAGTAAATATAAATTTGTTGATTTTGATCCGGTACCAGAGCTTTCACGATCGTCTCGCAATACTTGACCACCGTTAGATATTCTTTCACTATCAATTCTCTCGATAAACCGAATGACACCCGTAGTGAATGTGTGTCTTCTTACCGTACAGCATTGTCACGCTTAACTAGATATATATACATGATATATTTTTTTTTATAATATGCTATCAAATTCATTCTTTAGTGGAGGAGCAACATTCACAGTAAATGGTGAAGGTTTTAATCATGTTGGCGAGATTACTGTCGAAAGAGTGGTGAGTTTATCATGTTTATGTGCATAATACGATTTGAAATTCAACGTAAAAGAGGGAAAAACTGTTTACACTATCGTTATGCTTACTGATACTAGGACATAAAATAATTAGGCAGCAACCATTTGATTTTCTGGCGGGGGGTGGGGGCTATGGTTTTTTTTTGAAAAGTTTGTTTCCAGTTTTTTGAGAAAAAAATAATTTGTTTTTGATTCTGAGAAAAAAAAATTGTTTGTTTCACCCTCAGCTGCCACTATATGTAATGCTAAAATTGAAAGAAAAAAATTGTTTTCGACTTGTCGCTAAAAAAATAGATTGTTTGCACAGAAAAAAAACCATAGCCACCCCCCCCCCCCCCAGAAAATCAAATGGTTGCTGCCTTATAGATTTGGACCTTGTAAAGTACAGGGAATTGAACAGAGCGGAATCTTTTAAATATACAATATTATTTAAAGTCAATGTCAGAAAAAGATTATCATTTTGAGTTTGAGGCTTATCAACTTGGAAAAGGCGAGGTTTACCAATCCCTTCAATATTTATTTGTGTATGTTAACTATGGAACGCCACAACTGTCTTGTTAACTGTATGCAGTTTTTACTGCCACTTAAAATTTTTACAATTATAAAATCATATGGGAAAAATGTATACCCCAAAATAAAACAATGATAGTGAAAACAAGTGACTAGACTTAAAATGTACATTGCACGAAATAACCCTTGATACTATATTTGATAGATATTTCCAACAGGAAGTGTTCTAGCCGCATTATATCAGATAGGAATAATGCAGGCAAATGACCATTTCAAAATCTAATGCATTCTGGGTAATACGTTCACAAGCGTACACCAAAACGTTGTGATTGGTTAAAAACGTCCCGAACAATTGAAATTCAACCAATGACGTAACGTCATTTTCATTTTGGTTTTCGAACAATGAGATTACCCATTGTCCTTCAGATTCTGAAAATGCTAATTTAAATATACTCACCTGAGACCTGGTTTTTGGTGATAATCTTGTTGCTCAGTTTTTGTTTTCTTTATTGTTGTTTATCTTTTTTAAATCGTTTTTAATTTGTTTTCTTGTTATTGACAATCGTTCTACTTACATTGTTTATGTTTTGATTGTCATTTTGATATTTATCTTTAGAAAAACCCATGTGATGTTAAATTAGATATTCAAGCTGTCTGTCAAACTCCCGAAAAGAAACAAAATGAGTCAAATATCCAATCTGTTCCTGTATATTTTGATGGATTGACTGTAACAGTTGATATTGAATATGTTGATGATCCACAGTTCGACAATTTTAAAAGTATACTCGAGTATAATAAGGAATCACCTATTAAGATCACGGTAAGTATCATCAGACAAAAACATTGAGAAAAAATTAAAACATTTAATTTGATAACATGGCGGCCACAAAATTATACGAGTGATAATCAAACAGATTCATAACATTTGCATTGTACGAATTGCTATATTCATCAGTAGTGAGTTGAACTGAGTAGTTGAATACAAAATCTGAATCCCTGATCTGATCTAAAGCAGTTTCAGTTGCAATTTCAAAGACATGGGATGTGCATAACTTACCGGTTATTTTTAACAAATCTAACTTTTTCATACATGAAGAAAAGATATTACTAACGATGAATTAGTGGTTCTATTAACGAGAGTAGATATAGTGCATGACTCTAGATCTTTGAAAATGTCAAACAGATATTTGAATGTGGAAATGTTTTGAAAATAAAAACATAAATCATGTTAATGGCAAGAACTAATAACCAAAAGAAAAATGTTGTTTAAACCTTGCCGCTTCTTTAGTAAGGACATTTGGTTTTACCATCGACGTATGATGTCGAATTATTCTTATTTTATTCTGAGTCTTTTTAACTCTATGGTACAAAACTTAAACATGATACATACCACGTAGTACTGTGTCGCTAAACAGTCGCTATGTTCTACATTTTCTACTATATGTGCAGCAACAAAACGATTACAATGTATTGCTATGATAAACCAGTAACTATTTTAACAAATTAAAAAAAAATTCTTGTTTTACAGGGTACCAATATCTTACATGGAGCAATATCTGATGACTATTCTATCCATGTTGGATTGGACGGTAAATGCATAATAAAAGATATCAGCATGACATATATTATCTGCTTGCCACCTACGTTCACACCGAGGACAAATGAAACAGATGAAAATACAGTTTTTGTTGTTGTAAGTAAAAAACACTAGGGAACTACTTTTCATCTGAAAAGTCCATTTTAATCTTAACCGCTGTTAAAAAAAAACTACACAATTAATTTTTAAGTCATTATCAGGCTTTCAGTTACTTGTCCATCTCGGTAAATTCAATAGTATTCGAAAAAATTCGCCTGCACTATTTTAAGATATTTTCACTCGATGTTCATTTGTGTCTATTACCCTGCACACATTATAGTTAATTTCTGACAATCTACTGAACAGTACTGAATTGACTGCAAGCTATTTATTTGAAAAGATCTGAATTGGCCACATCGGATGAGATGGAAAAACGACCAAAAGAGAGAATACGACTAAATTATGCAGAGTGCAGACTTTATTCAGAATATTAAGTTTCAAATAACAATATAAGACGAGTACTCACCTTCTAGTGTTAGGTACATCTTTCTTTCCACTAAAATACGAAACAACGAAATAATTGAGTGAATGGAAAACAATCTGTAATAGCTGAACGAGCAAAATAAGTATGTGTTCATTCCTTTCAGATAGCTCAAATCATTGATATTTCTATGTGTGAAATGTACTAATATAATCGTACAGAAAAAAGTGTAATATATAAAGAAAAACGAAAGTTTGAAAATAAATTATTCATATATTAAATTTGAATCCAAAGTGAGGTAGTATAGTGTTTGTTGTCGTACAAGAACTTCATTATATTATTCTTTTATATTTATTCCCCAAAAGGCATTACATCTTTTATGCGTTTCATCACTAGGTTGAAGTTGGGAGAATAAAAGCATACATTGGCAAACTAAGATACAAAGTGGACATTGATATATTAGCTATTATAGTAGGATTGTTAGCAGCTGCTTTTGTCATAGCTGTTGTTGTGGGAGTATTTACTGTGTTCATTATGAAGAAGAAAAAGAGGAAAGTCATAAAGGAATTCAAGCTGGAATTATTGACACGTGAGGAAATGATACGAAAAGCCAGTAGAGAAGGTATGATAAAAGGAATTCCGTATGTCTGTCTTATTATGAAGAACATTTCAAAACAATTACAACATAAGCATATCCCTCATTAACTCGGTTAGTTATTGATACATCATTTAATAAAATTGAAAATGAAAATTGGGAATGTGTCAAAGAGACAACAACCCGACCATAGAGCAGACAACAACCCGACCATAGAGCAGACAACAACCCGACCATAGAGCAGACAACAACCCGACCATAGAGCAGACAACAACCCGACCATAGAGCAGACAACAACCCGACCATAGAGCAGACAACAACCGAAGCTGACACAAAGCGAAGACATGAATTATTATTCTTACCATGAACAGATCATAGAATTATGTGATTAAAGAAGAATTGTCTTATAAAGATCAAATATGTTCAAGTTATTACTTAATCCTATATGATTCACTATCAATGGAAATATTGAATACAAATTATATAGGTTATTTATTTGGAAATAAATATTTACAATAAGAGGAAATCCTTAATAAACAAATCTATAATAAGAAGTGCACAACTGCAATGGGCAGAAGCACTGTCTGTGTTGTGTCAGGCTAAGAAAACAGATAAAATTATGTACAATGCGTTGATTACACAAAATAGAAACTCCAGTTTAAAAATGTTTTTATAAGTTTCAAAATTGTATCCTGTCGTATTTCAGATGTCGACTTTGTTACCAACTACTTAAAAAAACTGTTCTTTTTTTAAATCACGTAGATTTCCTACTTAATCTGAGTAAATATTTATCTTTATATACCTATATGGAGTTCTTTTCTGTCAGAACGATAGGTCATTCTTTCGTAGAATCAACCTAGACGATACCAAGTTTCAATGAAATATGCTCCAAGACATACAATAATGACCTGTGTGAGGTCATTTTTTTCCTTGATTAAAATGCAAACTTTAATTTACTGCAAAATTATATTCGTCTGATAGAATTTGTTGCCGATTTGGTAATTTATTTTTTAAAAGTTCAATCATTGTCCGCATTTTAATTCTAGAAACAAATCATGTGAAGTTTTATTAATTTATCGCTACAATACAGATACATTATCATATATACGAGATGAAGTTAATGTAAAACTTTAAAAAAAGCCATATTTAACATATTCGTGTGTAACATATTTATACTAAATAGGTTGATTGATTGTTCGTTGCTTAACGTCCAGTGGCAAATTTTTCATGCATGAACATGTATCACAATTCCGTACTCCCTTCGTGTCAGTTTTTAATTCTTTTACAATCATTATGTATACCTTTTACTCGACTATCAAATGATCAACTAATAAAATATTCTTTTATTCTATTGAACTACACTCACGTACCTCACAATGGGGTCGGTTGGGTTTGGGGTATATAATTATATCCTGATTATCTGTTAAAAAAATGTATTGCTATTCAAAAGAAAATCATTCTGAATTATTATATTTCATTTGACTCAATTAAAACTGTTGAGAAAATAATCACTTTTCGGCGATAGAAGTATCATTACAATTAGAAAAAACAACAACAACAACATAGCACCCCTCTTTTTTCCATGAACTAAGACCTATTGGTGACCTTCTGTTGTTGTCTGTTCTATAGTCGGGTTATTGTCTCTTTGACACATTCCCCATTTCCATTCTTAATTTTAAGCTGGTACGATAAATTACTTACAAAGTGTCTTGTACTTTTCATACACCGTTATCGGATGGTAACAATTTATTTGTGTCTTACTACATGCAGTTACAGTAATATTTTTATTGTGTATGGATAATAATTTCTAAGGTTTATATCTAGATTAATTAGTGAGTTTTATTTTACTTTAAAAAAAAAGCCATAGGGCGTATTAAAACATGAACGCATTAGAAAGGAATATCCCATTTTAGGTGTGGTCGGTAAAAATTGCAAATCTTTATATAAAATATTATTTTGTTGACGGTATATAAGTCAGATAATGCATATTTTAAGGTTTTTCTTGTCGTAGAACACACCTCGGGATGTCAGGATTGCCCAAGAAAAGACCTCCTTACGGTCGGTCATTCATTGGATCAATTCTGACACCCCTCGGTGTGTTCTACGACAAGAAAAACCTTAAAACGGGAGGTCTTTCCTTGGGCAATCCTGACACCCCGAGGTGTGTTCTACGACAAGAAAAACCTTAAAACATGCATTATCTATAACAAAATTGGAGTTTGAGGTCCTGTTTATATGTCAAAGATGAACGTGTTTGATACTATGGTATACGGACTTGTTAAACGTTGTATATATCTGTCCGGTAGTATTTTGATCTTAATTACACACTTTCTCATTGATAAATATTTACTATTTGGGATGTGTGTTACATTGTAACGTTGCGTCGTTTGTTTTCTCTTATTTTTTTAGTGTAAATTCACATTGCGATCAGACGTGTCACGGTACTTGTTTATCCCAAATTCATGTATTTGGTTTTGATGTTATATTTGTTATTCTCGTGGGATTTTGTCTGATGCTTGGTCCGTTTCTGTGTGTGTTACATTGTAGTGTTTTGTCGTTGTTCTTCTTTTATATTTAATGCGTTTCCCTCAGTTTTAGTTTGTTACCCCGATTTTGTTTTTTGTCCATGGATTTATGAGTTTGAACAGCGGTATACTACTGTTGCCTTTATTTATTATTGATATTATGTAAACATTTATGCATTGACTTTATTCATGTGAATATTTTTTTCTATATAGAATTTGCAGATGCTCAGATGACAATGAGAGAAATAAAATCTGATTTGGTTACATCTAGGGTTCCTTTCC
This sequence comes from Mytilus edulis, assembly GCA_019925275.1. NCBI lineage: Eukaryota > Metazoa > Mollusca > Bivalvia > Mytilida > Mytilidae > Mytilus > Mytilus edulis. Next base: position 69,832,222 of record CM034349.1, read on the forward strand.
GGGACTACCAAACTTATGTTCTATATCAGCTGTTCCCTAACCAAGATATAGAAACAAACCCGTTACTTCACGACTCGAAGGTATTATTTGCATATTGATTATATATTCACAGTATGATGTGGTACGTGTATCATTGAAAATGCCACAATTATCTATCAAAGTTTAAATAAATTGGATGAAAGCAATTAAGGGGAACAATGAGAAAACCATGGGCAGCTACCAAAGCCTCGACGTGAAAAAATGATACAATGCAATTGAGAAAACTAACTGTCTAATTTATAATAGATCAATTTACAAAACAAATATAAACAACGACAACCACTCTATTACAAACCCCAGACTTAGAATAGGAACAAACATAATTTTACGAGTGAAAATAATTGGTAAATATCTATCCCCTTACAGGGAGAGGGGTGTAACAGTACGAATACATAAGAAAAAACTTTAATAATTAGAAAAGCGCAAAATACATCAAACATATACAAAGTAGAAAACATCTCTTTGACATCCGAAATGCTTTCGCTTTTTTTTGTTACTTTCCCTCAACTTGGTAAAATGATAAACTCCCTTAAGCTTGTATGCTAAACATGGATTTGAAAGAATTTATCACAACCAAACTACTGTCGTCTCTTTTTTTATAGCATAATTTATATTGCTACTAGTGGTGTTTATTTTCTAAATACAGTAACACAGCTATATCTTGCGCAATGTCGATTTCATCATGGAACACTTTCTCCACAATCAGGGTTTCGATAAGGGATGCAAATAAGTTTGACATTTTTGTTACGATTCAAAAATATATCAATGTATTAATTCAAGTTGCAGTATGAAAACAATATTAGGTCAATGTCATAAAAAAGTTTTGTGTACTCGGCGACAAACTTGGGAAGGTAGAATCTCGTCCTTCCCCAGTTTCTTAGCCTCATACAAAAAAGTTTATATTTTTTCTGATTTTGACCTAGTATTGTATATTGTAAAGCTAGTAAATATGCAGCGATATTTCATACTTGTTATAAGTTACAACGTATGCTTATTTTATGATTTCAGATAACAGATAACCAGGAACCAAAAATGAAAGTTGCATTGGAGACATTTGACCAGCTATTAACCAATAAACTCTTTTTGAAGACTCTTGTCCAAACATTAGATCGCAAAAATATGCTAACAATACAGGAAAAGTAAGCAATAATACTTATTCCTCAAGCAGAAAATATCTTAGATCACCTTAACATTTTTTTCGATTTGATCTTTTTCACTTGCCATGCAGCATACTTCAGTTATCAAACTACATTTTGTTAATGCTCACACCGAACAACAAGCTATAAAGGATCCCAAAATTACTAGTGTGAAACCATTCAAACGGGAAAACCATGTTTATTTATACTGGTTATGTTTCTACAAGATGATACAGAGTGATCATATCTTGGAACAAGGAGGTAAACAAAACAAAATATTATATATCTCCCAAAAAGTGGCGTGGTTTTCGAAAACAGTAGTATTTACAGAGTCTTTCGTACTAAATTATAATCTTGGTAACTTTGATAACTATTAACATTTAATTACTATCCCTTACACACCATGCAATGCATACGCACACACAAACCCCTTCAAACTAAAATAAATCACACAAAATCTACAAATCAGCTACGGAATAAGGATCGGGTGTTGTCTACAATAAGTGCATGAATCGTGGTCTTCCGTTAAATTATTAATTTTCACGTATAGTAATTGTTTTCATTTTGTAAAACATTTATATTCAGAGTATGCTTGAAATGTCTATTTTGTTGTTTTAAATAACTACTTTATTTTGTTTTTATTTTCAACTTACAATATGTGATTACAGGGCGCATTTCTCATCTGTTTTGTCGATCGCTTTGCTAGGAAACATGAGACTGTTGTTTGAGTAAGTATGAATACAGTTTTGAAAAAAAGTGTAATCTGTTAAAATAATGTTATAATATATGAAAGGGTTTGCACCACTGGGTCGATGCCACTGCTGGTGAGTCTTGTGTAGACGAAACGCGCGTCTGGCGTACTAAATCATAATCCTGGTACCTTTAATATGGATTTACACAACTGGGTCGATGTCACTGCTGGTGGACGTTTCGTCTCCGAGGGTATCACCAACCCAGTAGTCAACATTTCGGTGTTAACAGGAATATCAATAATGTGGTCATTTTTTTTTTTAAATTTCCTGTTTACAAAACATTAAATTTTTCGAAAAACTAAGGGTTTCTTATCCCATGCATAGAATACCTTAGCTGTATTTGGTAACACTTTTTGGAATTTTAGATCCTCAATGCTCTTCAACTTTGTACTTGTTTGGCTTTATAAATATTTTTATATGAGCGTCACTGATGAGTCTGATGTAGACGAAACGCGCGTCTGGCGCACCAGATTATAATCCGTTTACCTTTGATAACTATTTACACCACTGGGTCGATGCCACTGCTGGTGGACGTTTCGTTCCCGAGGGTATCACCAGCCCAGTAGTCAACATTTCGGTGTTGACAGGAATATCAATAATGTGGTCATTTTTTTTATATAAATTTCCAGTTTACAAAACATTGAAATTATCGAAAAACTAAGGGTTTCTTATCCCATGCATAGAATACCTTAGCCATATTTGGCACAACTTTTTGGAATTTTGGATCCTCAATGCTCTTCAACTTTGTACTTGTTTGACCTTATAAATATTTTCATATGAACGTCACTAATGAGTCTTATGTAGACAAAACGCGCGTCTGGCGTACTAAATTATAATCCTGGTACCTTTGATAACTATGTGAGGTGCACCTTTGTTTGTAATTTTTGTGTAGACCAAAATAAGTACAGACTCATGTAAGCCTGTTTGGACAGACGTATTTAAAAACAACACGAAAAGTGGAAGAAATGTACGTAAATAGAACAGCAACCCAAAGAAACTGAATAGCAATGCATATGTTATGTAAACTATATGAAGTAGTCCAATTCAGCTAACACCTTCTCATTGTGTACACTGATACTGTACATGCACGTATTTCATTGTATTACTTCAAAATGTGTTTTTAAAAACAGTGGTCTACGCAGCATTGGTTTTTTAGAATGTAATTCCGTATTTTTAACAACACATTTGTTAGCCCACACGCTTATTTTGTAGTTTGGTAAACTGCTTACTGGCAGATATGATCAATTCATCCACCAAAAAGCAACACAAGGTGTTATTTAGAAGGTAAGTAATTTGATTTGTACAATTTGATTAATTGCAAAGAAAAGTTCAAAATATATTGTCATTGCTATGGCTGTCAAGTTCTGTATTCATATAGGTTAAATCATAACCTTTCTTTCAAAGGTTTGATTGCAAAATTGTTGATACGTGTATATAAATTAACCATCGTTTTCTGTCTTTCAGATTTGACTCTATTACCATAAGACTGATGGCGAATTGGTTGCAAATAGGGCTTTATGGACAGTTAACGGTGATGACAAAAGTCAAGAAGCAACCCTACACAAAATTAAATTATTTGATCCCCCAATTGCAATGTAACTTGCTATAGGCGTATATATTCAAAAGTAAAAAAAGGGTGAATTTCAAAAGATAGGAGAGCAACGACAACAATGTACAATGCGATTTATTAATCATTATTCATGTTATTAAACATAAACCTTCCAAAACTAGTCATATAAAACTATCAAACACGACTGGGTTACATGCGCATAACAAGTCGTTGTTTTAAATCTATTATCCGTCCAAGCTGATTGTTTTCTAAAATCCTTAATCAAAACATATGACTTTTTGTATAGTATATTTTGGTTCCACATCTGAATGGATTGAACATTATGAAAGTGAAAACAGATTGTATAAACATTAGCAAAATTAGTTTAACATTTGTTACTAGATTTTATAATGATCTTGCTTTCGAGTTTAGTTTAATAAATACGTGCAAAATTTAACATTTATTGGATATTATATTTATTGTGTATGCCCGTAATGGCCCTATGCTTTATGACTAATCATTGTCTAATTATAGGCCCACAGTGGTATGCACCTGTTTATGTTATACAAAGCTGTACAAACGATAATAGAAATGTCTCCGATAGACGCACTAACAGGTAATGCAAAGAATACCATAGCAGAGGAGAAGTTACTGAAAATGAGGATTGAACATCAGCCGCTTGTAAGTGACATGGTTTTTAAGGGTACGGTGTTAATTTGATATGAATACAAACAAAAACAAATTTCTTTAAAAAGCACATACTCTGACACGTTTTCTTTTTCAACAATATATATATATAATAGTATATAAATATAAATATTTGACTTTACTCCAAACTAGTAATCCTCATTTCTCATTCTGATCTTAATCAAAGATTAAACGATTTCGTCTACAGAAGAGGCAAGCGGTTCCTAGTTGACAATAAAAATTGACAAGTGGATTGATTTTCGGTTGCCCACCGCCTAATGGCAAACATTTCATGCATTTTCAGGACGAGAACAAATTAACAGATAAGTAGGTATTTTAATAGTGACCTTCCGTGATAAAGATCAGGACAAATGTTGACTAAGATACAAATCTGTAAAATCGACTGTCAGAGAAAAGTGTTTGCTGACTATTGAATGAACACACTTTAGAACAATCAGTTTTAAAACAGAAACACTACACTATTATATTTACGAAATTGTGTTTCGTCCTTAGTAGTGGTATCTATATAATATCTTTGATTCATTTAGACATTGCAAATAGACTTGAATGGTAATAGTGACGAGCATTATCCTGTAAGGGTTCTCGACTGTGATACAATATCTCAAGTGAAACAAAAATGCTGTGCACAGATTTATAAGAATAAACCAGCTTCAGAAAGACCACGGAATGATGAACTTACTTTAGGTTGGTTACATTTATAACAAAATTATATCATAATTATTTTTTTTTTAAATTTAAACAAATCGTTATCGAAAACTAAAAAAATATAATATTTTTTGTTGAACAATTCCAAACAAACATAACATTTTCAATAAAAATGGCGCAAACTTATTAAAAAAAATAATGACATATAAAGCTTAGTAAGTATAGGATTTTGAATTGGCATTTCATTGTTAAATGTAAATAAGACAGACTTTGTCTAGGATCTTTAAGGAATCTTAAAAAAAGCTAACAATATGCTTAAAACTTGCGTTCCACTATATAGATGATTTCATCTCACTGAATAAATCTACGTTTGGTGACTTTGTATGATAGATTCATTCAATCGAACTTTAAACAATGGACGATATCGTGACTAATATCTAGAAATTAACAATCAGAGTCAGTTGTAAACAAATATTTCAGCTTCCAAATTGTAATTGTCCGTGATAATGTAGCATCATAACAGCACAACATGCATTTTAGTTTATTCATGTAAGCTCTAAAGTCCTAACATCACCTTTAAAAATAATGTCTTTTAGAATGGCAAGAAGGGAGCGCAGGGAAACTAATACTTGATGATATCGATAACATCAGTGAAACAGGCAATGGATTGGTGCGCCTAAATACATTGAAACATTATATGGTAAAAGATAACTGTAAAATGGCACTAATGTACAACCATCATGATGATCAGGAGGTTTATGGTAAATATTAATTTTACGTCATATGAGGCAAATGTTCTACAATTAATATAAAGCAAATGTTCTACAATTAATATAAAGCAAATGTTCTACAATTAATATAAAGCAAATGTTCTACAATTAATATAAAGCAAATGTTCTACAATTATGTTCATCGTCCATTTTCAGAGCAAAATGTTGGGAATACAAAAAAGTGTCATTGAAAACTAATTGTATTGAGTATCAATTTTTATTAACGTCTAGAGATCATATTTGTGCAAGTTTCCAAGTCAATTAACCTGCTGGACAGAGAGCTAACAAACCAAACTAAAACAAAATGATGCAAGCTTGTGTTTCTCATATTCCCATTTTATTGTTATACATAGTATATTCATAAATATTGACAAGTTTATTTTAATTGAGATCAGAGTCATTCCTGTTCATTCATATTTTCATTTCTTTTGTTAAACTAGTTAACTCTGCTACCTTCCGAACAGAAAGTATGGCGTCAGAGGATATTACGTTACTGATGCCGGATAGAAATGAACAGGAAAATGTGGAAATTCAAAAATGGCACCTAGTATGTACCAAGCTTTATTATTTTTTAATTTGAAATAGTCTTTTTTCTAATTTTCAATATGTATCACATAATGTGGTTGTCTGATAAAATCGGTTGTGTATACTGGTACTAATTGTTCAGTGTTATCAAAATTCCGGTATATTGTAACATTGGGACCAGACCATTATACTCATATATAAAAATGTATTAGAAGACATAACCAACACAAATATTTTAAAAGTATAAACGTTATTGTTAATTTTGCTTTTTAACGGTAAAACATAAAGCGGGTTTTATTGTGTATTAAGATAAACTGGTTTCAACCTCAAGCAGAAAGAGTAAAATACATATCAACGTTCTTTCCTACCGCATAGCAAACCATTTGTGTCAATAGCAAAATTAAAGTAAAAAGAACAACAGAAATGTGACTGCAACAAATAGTTATCTCAATACAGTATACACCGTGATAGAAAGGCTAGGTAAAATGATGTACTGTAAACTCATTTATAGTATAACTAAGTCTCTGTATATATTTTTGTTTTACATATTTTGAAATTTACTTTTATCTTTAAAAAATAGGAAACCTTCTCGGTAAGTTTACAACTAACAAGTATCTTTTGGTTTGAATACATTACTCTATATAGACGGCAACATGTAATTTAACGTTATCGCAGGAGTCTTGGCGAAACAGCTTGCTTTAATGAATTAAATATGTTTTGATAATGGCATTTTTGTACAAGTGTCGTACTATATGCAAATCATTATTGTGTAGAGGATTACATGCAGTTGGCACACATAACAAATAATAAGATGGTTGTTTATATATATATCGATAGTCAATAAATATGTACACAAGTTTACTTACAAAAAAGTAGTTCAAAGTAAACATGCAGACATAAACTCAATAATAATAAAAAGCATAGAGTAACTAAGTACACTTGATGAATTCGGCATTCACTTTCTACAGGATAAGATGTTTTTGTATAAATATACAATTTTGTTCTATATCATGTGGAAAAAAAGAAAGTTAACCGCAAACATTTGTCTATTGAAAACATAATGCCGCATCATAATGGTAAAACATAGAATAAAAGCAGATGAATAAGAGATAATTTATCAGGAAATCACAAATAAATGAACACATGTTCAAATTAGAGACTATTGTTTCCGGAAATGTCAATATTACAAGCACCAAATTTGCGTCATTATTAAAATCAACGATTCATTACAAAGAATATGTCAATAGTTATCTATCTAAGACAATTTGGTAATACATAAAGTACTCTTTTTGATGTATAGGCATACATCACATGTATAACAAGACGTCATTATTATTTTTAAATTTTAAATTTTGTCTTTTAATTTCACCTTTCGGTATATTGATGATGTACTGTCTCTAAATAATAATAGATTCAGTGATCACTTAAATTTAATATATTCCAGTGAACTTGAAATTAAAAATACTACCGACACAGATAAATCTACTTCATATTTAGACCTTTTTCTCGAAATGACTACTGATGGTAGGTTAAATACGAAACGCGATGATTTTAATTTTCCTATAGTCAACTTTCCATTTATGTGAAGCAACATCCCAACGGCACCAGCATATGGATTATATGTGTCTCAATTGATACGTTACTCTAGAGCTAGCTGAAAGTACGTTGATTTGTTGAAGTTGCTAAAAATCAATCAAATTAAGGTCATCATTCAAGAAATTTTACGGTCGCCATTATGAGCTGATTGGCCGTTATGACAGAAGTGTGTCAGAAATCATATCAGATATTCTTTCTCAGTCATAATTACCTTCCATCATTGCCGAACTGAACAAAAAAATAACACGACGGGTGCCGTATACGGTGCTGGAAATGCTTACCCTTCCGGAGATCCTGATTTCACTCCCGGTTTTTAGTGGAGTTCGTGTTTTTTCTTAATTATTATTTATAAACTGTTGATTGAAATCTTCTTTGGTTTTGTGAGTCTTTGTTTACTCCTTGGTTTTTGATTGTTATTGTCTCTGTGAGTGAATAAATAAACAAGTTTTCTACGTTGAAACTATTTGTAGAATATTTTAGAATATTTGATCACTTGTATCTAATATAATACATATAATGATTAAACAGTATTTTCTTTGAACAAATTAAAATAAGTGTATATTCCTGCCGAATAAAATTTAATGATAAAAAAATCTGATTCATGCAATTTGTAGAACGAAAACAAAATAATAAAAAAGAACCATAAAACTACATAGTCTTACTCTTTTTTAGTCGAACCTGCCAGATGATGAAAAGTCTAATAGAGAAGCAGATTTTGGAGACATATTTTTGAATCGATTATTCCATACAAAGGTAAATTATCTTATGCATATAAGAAAAGTCTGGAGAGGGAATAACTCGCCGAAGTACATGATGGTAATACATTTGTAATTTGCAATGCCAAAATTTGATTATCTCTTGCCATCATCAGTTGCTGGTCGCAATAATGTTTCAATAGTCTTAACCACAATTTCATTTTTACATGATTATTATTTGTGAAACAATTGCATCGACAATATCAGAGCGTATATACTACAGTAGTCTTATCAGAGGCGCTGATAACACATGTAACAGTTAGTAGACCAACAAGTCTTATGAAATCAAAAACGCATTGAAAACTAACTCCAAAAAAATTACAATTCTTGCTTTGGCTATCGCTGAGCTTATTTTACAGTTTTAAGTGATTTAAATACATGTATCGTTATATGTTTATACAAAATGTCTATAGTTTATAAGGGATAGTGTAACAATCGTTCAAACGAATAATGTTATTAACATCAGTTGTAACTTCAAAAAAGAAACTATAAAATAAAATATCAATAATGATCTCAAAAAGCTATATATATCTTTTTTTTATATATACATATACATGAGGACATTTTTATACTGTATAACAGTTACTGCTGTCCGATTACGTCGATTCTACATTTGAGGGATTGTTAGATCCACAAACAGCATCAGTATCTATTCGGTACTTTCTTTGGATGCTTGATAAACTCGGTCAAGATGCTGGAGTTGAAGAAGATGTTCTCCAGTCATGGAAAAATGAATGGTGAGAATTTACAGCCTTTATCAATTGATTATTTTCTTATTGCAATCGACAACAATAAACATTCCTTTCGTTTAAAAACGAAAACTGTAAATCTGTAGAAGAGTTCTATCAAATGGTGAAATATTTTCATGAATATCAATACTCATTTCAATAATGTTGTTGTTTGTCATTGTTTTTTTTGTTTTTTACAGTTTGATTAAAAAATATTGATAAATCATTATTCATATTACTATTCCAATTTTTTTTTACTTACTAGGGAAATTTATACACAAATGTAGCTTTAAACATTCTATGTGAACCAACTGTCAACATATACATGTTGGTTCACATAGAATGTTATATACATAGTAAATAATATTGTTAAACTTAAGATAAAAATCACGAGATTGTGAAGTACTGTTAGTAAACTAACTCATTGAACTTTGGAGAGGTTTAATGCTAACCATGATCACAATCTATTCTATTTAGACATTATTTCATGATAGCGGAAACTGCAACAATAAATAAAAGTTCTGTTTTTTTTATTAATTCGTTAATTTGAATAGGATAATGACAGTCTAGAGTTTATATATATATATATAATTAATCAATATGTTTAAACACAATGTCTTTAGTTATGCTACACGAGTTTGGGCGCCATTGATTGGTAAACCTGACATACTTTTTGATGTTATGGATACTGAACATGTTGAACCATGCATGGATATTTTGAGACAGGTGTTTGTGGAAAGTTGCACTCAAACAACCCACAAAATAAGCAAGGTTTGTTTTTTGTGTACATTGAAAATTGAAAATTTAGAAACAAGACAAGGACAGTCACCGCCATGCATTGCAAATATTCTCTCTTCACCATTATAGAATTTAAGCGATATCTTTCACGTTATCAGCTGATATGCTATACTTATCATTTCATCATAAAACTGTATTTCAAGTAGATATTAATCATAACCACTAGTATCCTACTGGTTGTATCTGTCAAAACATAGATATTTTGCAGGATTTTTGTCTCTTTGACACCTTCCCTATTTCCATTCACAGTACTAGTAATGCAAATTTCAATTATTCAAATGAAAACAAAAATAGGTTTAATTTGTATTTTGTATTCCCAACAGGAGTCTTCAACACAGAAGCTGTTATTTCATAAAGATATACCAAGGTACCGAAAGCTTATTGGTGCTTTCTTCATCAAACTAGAACCAGTTAGTGACCAAGACTTCTTGAGTGAAATGGACGAGTGTTCAAATGTAAATTTAAACAATTGTAAAAATTAATATGTATACTCTTATAATAATATAGTCAAAAGATAAATGTGAAAGATTTTTGTTTCGGGCTGTATCATTTTAATTGGAATATCAAAATGATTGGCGTTTCATTTGTGTTGCACCTCAGTGTTTCTAATGTTCATTTGTTGACTTTTCATTTTGATGTGTTTCCCTCGGTTTTGGTTTGAAGCATGGATTTGTTTTCTCTCGACTTTTGACTTTCGGACACTGGTACGCTCCTGGTGCCTTATTTATGTGCAACAAGTTTATTCTGTCAGATATCTGTTTATATCTTATTACTTTTGTCATGTTTAGTCTTCAAAGATGTTGAATTTGCCTAAAACTGCATTCATCTATTTCTTAAAAAATGCCTCAATTTTTTCATCTAGTTATACATATTAATGCAAAGCCGTCAACCTTAACAACGTACATGTATGTTGTCATTTTGTCTTAAAAACAATAAAATAAGTTAAGATCCAACATTTTACATAATAAACTTTTAAGTTTTAATTGATGAAAACTTTAGTAATAATTTAATGAGTTATTTCAAAATCTACAGAAAAAGTGGCACGGCCATTTTACATTACAGTGCCTTTTATTGCTGTTGTTCATCTCGCAGACAAATGATTCTTTCAACAACAACAAAACAGTTCGAAGATCAATTGGCCCTTTTCGTCGAATGTCTGTGGATTATAGATAACAACATCTGTATTATTATTATTCTATGAAATGTTCCATTGTGGATAGTTGAAATTATTATTTTGTTAAACGACAAAACAGTAGTTGAAATAGAAATATTGAAATTTTCTCTTTTGAAAATTTATTTTAGCAACAGAAAGCCGAACTTACATTTAGTCGCCAAGCAACTCTTCATCAGCTGTATAATTTGTTCATTGGAAAGTACAAGAAGGAGGTAAATAAACTTATCATAGATACCAGGACTAAATTTTGTATATACGCCAGACGCGCGTTTTGTCTACAAAAGACTCGTCAGTGACGCTCGAATCCAAAAAAGTTAAAAAGGCCAAATAATGTACGAGGTTGAGGAGCATCGAGGACCAAAATTCCTAAAAGTTTTGCAAATACAGCTAAGGTAATCTATGCCTGAGGTAGAAAAGCCAGCTATACATATGCATTCTCATTTTTATATCAAAAAAATTCCGATCCTGAATCAAAATACTTGGGTTATGTTGTCCTTCTAGTTATGACAATTACTGTAAAATATAGAATACGACAATTTTAAAGGGTATTCAGAAAAATACAAGATCTAAACAACACTAAGTTGGACAAACTATACAATAACTGTCTTTAAGATACGTGCACCAGTATAGATAACTGGTTCCTGTTGTAGTGAAAAAAAATACGATTTATAGGGTACAATGGAATGATAGGCGAAGTTAAAATTGTTACACGCAACAATCAAATACTAGACAATATAATTTCGAACAACATTCAAATGCATGCCTCTTTTTAAGTGAACACTTTTGTAATGCAAGACCCTATAACAAACACTTAAACCATCTATATGTATGTGCCTGTCCCAAGTCAGGAGCCTGTAACTCAGTGGTTGTCGTTTGCTTATGTGTTACATATTTTTTTCGTTCATATTTTCTTAATAAATAAGGCCGTCAGTTTTCCTGTTTGAATTGTTTTACATTGTCATTTCGGGGTCTTTTATAGCTGACTATGCGGTATGGGCTTTGTTCTTTGTTGAAGGCCGTGCGATGACCTGTAGATGTTAATTTCTGTGTCATTTTGGTTTCTTGTGGAGAGTTGTCTCATTGGCAATCATGCCACATCTTCTTTTTTTACACATAGTATAATCGTCAAACATGTAATAATATTTTTTTTTGTTCGTGCCTTTGTAATACAGTAAAACTTTAGTTTCTAAACTATTGTCATTGAAATACTAATAATTACAAATTATATCTACGAGATACTATGTGAAATTCGCTTTATTGATAAGTTGATTGATTAATATATTAGTTGATCGTTCGGTTGATTGATCGATTGATTGATTGATTAATTGTTTGATTGATTGATTGATTGATGTTAACTGAACGTGTTGTGCATATTGCGAAAGAGAACATTAAGATTGAAACTGGCAAACTAGAGTATGTTGGATTGTGTAAAGCTTCCTACTGACCCTTCAGAGAGTTGTGTCAATGGCTTTTTAGCGTGTTAAGGATATCCCGTTTTATTTTCACTACACAGTGTTTCGTGTTTCGTTTCAAGTTCTGACTACAAAGCTATGTATGGTTACACCACAATTAGTTCAACGCACGCCTATCTTTTTACAAAGATAGACGACCGAACTGTCTGTAACATATTAGTAATTTCCTTTTCTGCACAAAATAATTTATTTTAGATTATGGAAGATTTTGAAGATATGGAGGAAAGTAAGGACCTTCAATTCGCCAGTAAACTTCAAGAAATCATCGATTTGATGGATGAGTCATCAATTTGATACAAGACATAGAAACAGTGAATGGACACCTTTGTTATGTTGATTGCTATGTCATTTCCATTCTAATGCTTATATGAAATTAGAAAATCTTCTTCTAAACTTCTCCTCAGAAACCACAGAAAAATGTTCATTGCGGATGTTCATTTCAACTGTTACTAGATTAAATATAAAACAAAACAATAACAAATCAATAACCAATCATAAGTCTGTTAAATGCATATCAGCTCGGACAATTTTAATCCTACTTGAATATCTTATTCTGTGAAATGTCTGCTTTCTATTATTCCTGTAGTTGCTCAGGTACCAAGTCAGAAATATGACAATTGTTACATTGTATCCATTCGTTTTTTGTGTTTGACCTTTTAATTTTTACAATTCCCTCTGAGTTTTCTAGTTTTTGTAATTTTTACTTTATGGTTATGTGTTATCAAAGAGGAACACTTGTTTTGTTCATTGTTTTATTTTTCATTTCTGTAATCATGGCATAGGTTTAGCTTTACATTTACTTTATGTTAAGTCAAATTTATTCAAACATCGTATAAAATCGTAGTGGTCTTCACTTTAAAAATTACATCTACTAAAATATCCTTTTCTTAGATGTAGACATTTTTCCTTATGGCTGATTAACATTTGATGTACATGTTAACTACGGATTTGTGAATTTCGCATATTAAAAAAAAGAAACTCTGTCATGGATCAAGCTGTTTTCTATTCTGATTGCTCAGGAGAATAACATATTTATTCCTCATAGATTTTTAATTGATATAATGTGTAAAACTCATTTGATTTTTAATATGAAATTTACATTTATTAAAATTAAAAGTTTATTTGGAGAAACAGTTTTAAGTTTCACTAGTTTCTTCTTTATAGTATCATGCTTATAAATATTCGATGAAAAATTAGTTAATATAATTCAAATTGATTATTTCTAGGGCGATAAGGTGTATGGCATCAATAACATTTGCAAAAATATGTTTTGTATTTGTACATATGATTTGGTGTTTTCTTATTTAAAAAAAAACATTAATTTATGCTGCTTTTGTTAACCTTTTGATAACGCAAATTGTTATACTATGAATAATTTTTAAAAATCTGTATAATGCTGACCAGACAAAATAAACTCATCATAGATACCAGGAATACATTTTGTAAATACGCCAGACGCGCGTTTCGTCTACAAAAGACTCATCAGTGACGCTCGAATCCAACAAAGTTTAAAAGGCCAAATAAAGTACGAACTTGAAGAGCTTTAGGACCAAAATTCCTAAAAGTTTTGCCAAATATAGCTAAGATAAGAGACATGTTTTCTTATCTCTAAATGGATACACATCAACCTGTAATGTTTAATTCAAACTGCTAATCGAATAAACAATTTAAACATACTTTTACAGACGGGAGGTAATTATAGATGGCATATTTTAGTTTTAACATTGGTTCACTCATAGGGTCTTTGCATCGGAATTAAACACATTTTTCTAAAATCAAGAGTTGGCATGATACGGATTTTGTTCTTTCATATTTTTAATGATGGTATGACAATAAACCCCTAACGGGAGGGCATGTCAGTAACTGCGCATGCTCGTAGTCCTTTTTTATTTAAGTTACATTATTATTTTGCTTATTTTCGTTTCTTACCTGTTCTGAAATCGGTCTTCTTATAAGGAGTTTAATGTGTGTCTGTTTAATCTACATTGCCTAGAGCTATAGTGGAGGGTTGAGATCATAAAACAATGATTAACCTAGCCAAATTGTTTGCGTCTGTCAAAAGTCAGGAGACTCCAGCTTTTGTTGGACTTTTTTTTTAGTTCATTGGTATGTTTTGGCTCTCAATAATGACGACTTCAGTATGTATATTAATGAAATTTATCCTGTTGAACTTACTTTAAATAAAGCTAATACTAACAATGACCACTGCCCTTTTCTCGATCTTGATATCTATATCACTAATGGAAAGCTGAATACTAAAATTTATGATAAAAGGGATGATTTTTCATTTCCTATCGTTAATTATCCGTTTTTAGATGGTGACGTTCCCTTGTCACCATCTTACGGTGTTTATATATCTCAACTTGTACGATTCGCTCGTGTATGTAACAATGTTTTAGATTTTAACGAGAGAAATTTATGTATTACTGAAAAATTATTACACCAGGGTTTTCGATATCACAAACTAGTCAAAACATTTACTAAATTTTATCATCGGTATAAAGACATTATTCGTAAATATAGCTCAACATGCAGACTTTTAATACGTTCAGGTATTTCACATCCAATTTTTTATGGTAATATTCTTTATAAAGCACAAAGGTGTCAGTATTCACCTCAGAAACTTACAAAACCTTTGAATAGACTTATTAAGAAGGGATATAATTACGATACTGTTGTCAAGTCATTAAAGATTGCATATTTTGGCGTTAATATTGAGTCATTGATAAGGTCTTTGCATCGGAACTAAACACATTTATTCTAAAAACAGTTGTTGGCATGACACGGGTTATGTTCTTCTCATATATGTTATGATGGTATGATACTAAACCCCTAACGGGAAGGATTGTGCCTGATGTGCATATGATGAAATCATAATCTTTCAGTCAGTTTAGTTGAAGTCTGGAGCTGGCATGTCAGTTAACTGCTAGTAGTCTGTTGTTATTTATGTATTATTGTCATTTTGTTTATTTTCTTTGGTTACATCTTCTGACATCAGACTCGGATTTCTCTTGAACTGAATTTTAATGTGCGTATTGTTATTGTTTACTTTACTACATTGGTTAGAGGTATAGGGGGAGGGTTGAGATCTCACAAACATGTTTAACCCCGCCGCATTTTTGCGCCTGTCCCAAGTCAGGAGCCTCTGGCCTTTGTTAGTCTTGTATTATTTTAATTTAAGTTTCTTGTGTACAATTTGGAAATTAGTATGACGTTCATTATCACTGGACTAGTATATATTTGTTTAGGGGCCAGCTGAAGGACGCCTCCGGGTGCGGGAATTTCTCGCTACATTGAAGACCTGTTGGTGACCCTCTGCTGTTGTTTTTTATTTGGGCGGGTTGTTGTCTCTTTGACACATTCCCCATTTCCATTCTCAATTTCATTTGGATTTTTAGTAATATCCCATTCACACTATGCCTTTTTAAACCGGCTTCGACCCGAATTAGTCAATCCGGATTAAATCAAGGAAGTGTAAATGCCTAAACCCAGAGCGCATCCGAATTGAAATTATCCCTCATTTCAGGTGTAATTAATGTGAGGCGAACCCGGGTTAACTACCTCACTTCGAACTGTGAACGCAAAGTGAAGTTAGTATGAGGTTGTTGCTATAGTGACATTTGACGTTTGCCTAAATATGTCTTCAATGTGACGTAATTATTACGTGACGTCATAAATCGAATGGCGTCGTATTTTGAGAGATATTCGTTTACTCTATTAACTGGGTCACGAATTATATTACTCATAAAAAATTAGCGGCAACAAGAGGGATATAAGTATATTAATCTACACCGAAAAACCTGCATAATGGAAAACGAGGAAACCTTAATCATTTCCGTCGCTTTTTTTGGCGAACAATGTGTGCAATATAGATGGCGCTAACATTTCTATTTTTGTTGAGAGGGAAAATCCCCAAACGGGTTAACTTTTTATCAAGTGTGAACTGGAGTAATTAATTTGGTTCAATTAACCCGGGTTCGTCCCGGTGCAGATGTTATAGTGTGTACACGGTATATGACGTCCATTTTCTCCGAACTAATACACATGTTTTTAAAGGTCAACTGAATACCGCCTCAGGGTGCCTCAGATTTGTCTCGCTGTGTTGAAGACCCATTTGTGGCCTTTAGCTGTTTTTAGCACTTATGTCTGGTTGTTGTGTCTTTGAAACTACTCTAATATCATTTGCAATTTCATAAACGAAAATATCGTATTTTCCCTTAAATGCCAAGTTGTCGTGGTGCTGCATGTACTTTGATGTCATCCATGGATGTTTTTATATTGGATATTATTTTTTTCCCAAAAAAAATAAATAAATCAAAAGACAAAAGATAAAAGAATAGCATACTACCAACGTTCAAGTTCATCTGACGAAAGATTTAAGACACTTTTTAAACACTTAAGTGTCTATTTTAATTGATTCAATAAGTATATATAAAAGATTTTTACTGATTTACTCATTAAAAACGCCCCGATTCTAGCTTAAATATGACAAATCTATAAATATGCCAAAACTTGTAATTTTTAATATGTTTTTTGTCAAAAATGAAAGTGGCCGCATCCATGTTCATCATCAAACTTTATATATGTTATGTATTATCATCAAATACAACTTACATTTCAATATTAAGAATGAACACGAATGCAGGCACTGTCAACCGTCTAAAATATAACTAAAATGCTAAAATTGTGAAGATTTTAGTAATTTAGCAATACCTAATGATGCTAGTACCCGATAAATGTGCATGGTATTGTCAAACACAGCCCATATTTATTTAGCAGAAGCATTCCACTGTCCAATAAATAACTAAACGTATACATTTTAACAATTTTGTAAAACTGCTATATTCTGGGGCCAAAAAGGGGTCTTACTGAACCTACTCCTTTATGCAAGATACCATAGTTGGCCAGTTGTGAGCAAAGATATATATCTCAATGAAGACAAATATGATTAACAAATAAAAAGGTATTTGTTATAATAAAACGCTACTCAAACACTGAAAACTGAAACTTGTGAACTCTAATATTCACACGAAACATAATTAAATTGTCAGTATTTTATTCCGTAATAAAAGTTTCTTGTTACAAAAGTGATATATGTTGACGCGCGTTTCGTCTATATAAGAATCACCAGTGACGCTCAGAACAAAATATTTATAGAGCCAAAGTACAAAGTTGAAGAGCATTGAGGATCCATGTGTCCAAATACGTTATGCCAAATGCGGCTAAACTAATATATGCCTGCAGGGATAAAAAAAAAAAATCCATAGTATTTCGAAAAACTCATAATTTTGTTAACAGGAAGTTTATAAAAATTACCATGTAATCCGATCGATGAAAAATGTTATATGTAATCTTGCAAGTCAATGTGTTTCGAATTCACATCAACTGTTCAGACACATTATGTTAAAACACTTGATTATACGATAGATATAGGAAGACGTGGTGTGAGTGCCAATTAAACAACTCTCCATCCAAATAACAGTTTATAAAAGTACACCATTATAGGTCAATGTACGGCCTTCAACACGGAGACTTGAATCACACCTAACAACAAGCTATAAAGAGCCCCAAATTTACTAGTGTTAAACCATTCAAATGGGAAAACCAACGGTCTAGTCTATATAAAAAACGAGAAACGGGAAACACGTATTAGTTACATAAACAAACGACAACTACTGTACATCAGATTCCTGACCTGGGACAGGTGCAAACATTTGCAGCGGGATTAATGGTTTTAATGGTACCAAACCTTCTCCATTTTTCTGAAACAATAGTATAACATCACAACATAGAAAAACACACGATAAAATATCAATTGGAAGTCTTAACTCAATCCAAAAAAACAAATAAAAAAATAAAAAATAATAATAATCTGTTTATTTATAGAAATGGGAAACACATGTATTTTTTTGGTTGCAGAAGCAACCACGTAAAAGACAAATTATTATCCATCCTTCAAATGTAAATTATAAATGATAACGCACAATATTTGATATAATGCAATGATTTTATGATATTCTACTATTAATGTAAAACTTTTTTCTTCTGAAAATATTTTGGTAAATGTTGGACATCAACCACTGCGATGTGTGCATGTCGTGGTGATCGTTATTTTTGGCCGAAAATTGTAGTAATTTTAAATATGTTTTAGTACTATATAATAGTGATTTTATTTTGTTTTTAACCAATCTATCCAAAACTTTACATCGAAGAAATGGATTGAGGACTCATTTTTGAAATTTACGTCATATTTTTTTTACATTTTAAAAAAAGTTGAAAATTTGAATAATAAATTGATATTTCTATGTCCGCCATTTTGGATATTACCGGAAGTAAGGGTTTTTAAGATATATGTCTTATACATTATGACCATCAGAAGCATCAAAGAAAGGTTCCTGCACAATTTAATGATAGTAGCAATACGTTAAAACACATTTCAATTACTCTCCCTAAAAAAATAAGCTTATTTAAGTACAATGTCTACCATGTTGGATTTTAACCGGAAGTAGGGTTTCTGAAGACATCTAATCTATTTCATTTATGCAAAAGTAGTAAAAAACAAAGGTTTGTACCAAATATTATGATAGTAGCATGATAATAACACATTTTTACACACTAGCCTTCGATTTTGGGCTGATTTAAGTATGACGTCCGCCATTTTGTATTTTACCGGAAGTGAGACATTTTTTTCAAATGCTTCCCTATCTAATAAAAAAAGAGTAATAGTTGAGGAAGGTCTATGCCAAATGTCATGCTTGTAGCAGGATTTGCACAATTTTTCACAAAGCCGCCGTACTATAAAATAATTTATTCAACATACGAACAGTCTTTAAATTGCATGCTATATATATTTTTAATTCTTGACATTAGAAAAAATTAAATGTGTGTCTCACGGGTCTAGTTTGACAGTTTTATTTTTAACTATTAAATGTAAAATTTATTTTATCACAAATATTTGGTAATCTTTGTCGAGAGCATATCAACCATGAAATTGATGGTTTAGAATCTTTAATAACAAAAACTGTGATATGTTGTTAAACGAAAAATTATCACTAGGGTTTGCGTGTATCAAGTTCGTAAAATTTGAGAAACAAACAATAAGGAGACCTGACATCATTGGAAATAAGACCACCAGCGAAGTGAATTAAATAATCTATATTTCATCACACAGCCTGAACAGTTGTTCAAAATAAATACGGTTTAGTAAAAAAGCTATAAACAAATGATCATGGCAAAATAAAAAAAAAACCCATTAAAACGAGAAAACAAACAGCCTGATTTTTTTCCCAAAGAAGTATACGTAAAAAAACAAATAATGAACAGCAACCAACGACAACATATGCAAGACAGCTTCCCGGCTAAATAGGCTCCGCGTAGTAGTAAAACGGGACCCACTATAACATGTATAAAAACAAATTGTTAAAATCAGTTTGGAGAAGGCTAGATGCTCACGAAGGCAAATTGAATGACGGAGTGCTGATATGTCAATCCATGAATACGCGATAAGAGAAATATACTAAGATGAGGCTGGTATAGGGTATATTGGGATACGGGATATTTGCCATTTTAATTTTAGGGATATGGGATATTTGTCCTGAAAGTAAATGGGATATGGGATATTGAATTCTTAACATGAAAAAAATAAGTGGAATTTAAAAGTTAACTAAGTACAGAAATATTTACATCTCACTTGATAAAATTGCCCAAAAAAGTTTAATATTAAAGGTCATTTTAGTGCTTTGTTGATTTTAATTGAGTTTATGGTCGTTTTATTTAAAAGTCATCCAAACCCAAGCGAAAAGTATTGATCTATTTTCGATATTTATATGCTCATATGTACTGATAATTTAAAAAGTGTTTGTTTTGCTTTCCATACTTTGTTCCTTATTGTTAATTTTCTTTTTTTTTTGGATGGTGATGTTCCTTTGGCACTATCTTACGGTGTTTGTATATCACAACTCCTCCGCTATGCCTTTGTCTGTTGTAACGTTTTGGATTTAAATGAACGAAATCTATGTATTACTGGTAAATCATAAGTCAGGGATTTCGTTACCACAAATCACTTAAAATCTTTACTAAATTCTAGATTTGGTTTTGAAGTTTGATTCTACCTGTAGAAAACTTATTTCAAACGGGATAGCACATCCTCATTTTTATGGAGATGTTGTTTACCGTGACATTGGATGCTGGATGTGTAATGATTGATAATGTAGTCTCAGATGCATTACTTTTTATTAGTTGTAATTGACTTTGAACTAGCTGTCAGTAACTGCGAGTACTCTCAGATCTGTACTTAGTGTTTTTATGTTGATGGGATGTACAAGACTTAGTGTTTTTTTGTTGATGGGATGTACAAGTACTCAGTCACGTCGACTTTCTGTTTTTGTTAGATGTATTTCTATTTGTATCCATCTGACGAGTTAAGCCTTTTCAACTGATTTGTATAGTTTGTTCTTATGTTGTACTGTTACACCACTGTCCCAGGTTAAGGGGAAAAAAGGGGGGGGGAATCCCGCTAACATTTTTAACATTCTGTATGTATGTGCCTGTCCAAAGTCAGGAGTCTCTAATTCAGTGGTTGTCGTTTGTCGCTGTGTTACATATTTGTTTTTGTTCATTTTTTATACATATATTAGGCCGTTAGTTTTCTCCTTTGAAATGTTCTACATTTGTCATTTTAGGACCTTTTAAAGCTAACTGTGCGGTATGAGCTTAGCTCATTGTTGAGGTTCGTACGGTGACCTATAGTTGTTTAAATTTCTATGTCACATGGTCTCTTGTGAAGAGTTGTCTCATTGGCAATCATACCACATCTTTTTTTATATTATATGCTCATATGCATTGATAATTTTCTTGAAAACATATTAGATTTTTGTTAGATGCATCCATCTGATGAGTTAAGCCTTATTGTTGTCAATGTTTTTATTTGTTTTGATGCTCTATATGATTACAGGATATTTTCTAGTGTTTTACCTCTTATTTTTACGTGGCGAGGATCTTCAGAGGTCTCCACGTTTCACAGATTGCTCTGATGTGCAACGGCTGTTTTACCAGACAAGCTGGGGCCGACGGACGTCAGAGCACGTCCCATATCAAAAAGTAGATATAACGGATAATTACTAAATAATCAATGTAAATTAATATATTTTCTTTCTATTACTGGTGTTGTGAGGAAGGAAATTAAAAAAAGTAACAAAAATATTGGATCTATGTAGTTCATAAAGTTCAAGATCAAAGAGCCAAATGTCGTGCTATTTCTTTGCAAAACAAGGCGGCTGTGCAAATTTTACCTGCTGTAAAAATATTGCAACAGTTAAGTGTAATGTAGGTACATTAGCAGAAAGCTTTCTTGTGTTAAATTTTGAGTTATTGAACATGCTTAATATCCACTTTTTGATATGGACGTGCTCTGACGTCCCAAAGTCTCAGCTTGTCTGGCAAAACAGCCGTTGGATGTCAGAGCAATCTCGGACAAGAGACAGGGTTGGTCTTTCTGTTCTATCCAACATAGGTTAATGTGTAGGATGAAGTTTCTTATCAGTGAAAGAAGAATGCTATCAAAATGAATTGGGGTTCGTGTTGTTTTTTCTTTAGTTTTCTATGTTGTTTCATGTGTGCTGTTTGTTTGTATTTTTCATTTTTAGCCATGGCGTTGTCAGTTTGTTTTAGATTTGTAAGTTTGACTGTCCCTTTGGTATCTTTAGTCCCTCTTTTACAGTCATATGCATCACGATTTGAACAATTAAAAATAAGTCTGAAATTAGACCCTTTTCACTAAATTTATCGTTTAAGATCACATAAAAAGAGATTGTTATACAAGGCTCTAAGATGGACCACTTCATCTTTTGGACACACATATTTCTATTTACAATGTACCACTGAAAGTATGCACTGTAAATTTCCTTTAACGCAGTTTGTTTTCCCAGTCAAAAGTGTTGACGTTGTGATGATGAGGGAAAAACAATGGGCTTGGGAATGAATTTATAATGAATTTTTTGGGATATTTCAAAATAGTGTTAGGGATATGGGATATTTGTAAAAAATATTTATTGGGATATTAGGGGTAGGCATTATAGGGATACGGGATATTGGGATAAAAACTTAATGGGACATGGGATATTGATACCCCCCCCCCCCCCCCCTAAACAAGCCGCTAAGATAGCAATGTCAACTCTCTATTTGTTATTCACTTCCAATATTTATTGTGATTATAATTCTGATTTAATGCATATTACATATGAAACATATTGCTGAAAAAGGATGTAATAAAAGATATTCAAAATCATAAAAGTCCTATAGTATATACTAAGAACTTTCCATTCATCATGGTAATGTAACTGTCATAATTTGTTTTTATTGATTTTCATTCTTTCTTCGTATGATTTTTTTATTTTACACAGACATGAAAGACTAACCCAGAGGCATTCATAAAAAAAAACAGTGTTAAAATATATAACCAAAAATAGTAAGTTCCTGTTCCATCTATTTTAAACAGGTTGACTTTTTGTCCTTGCTTGGCAATTGCTTCCTTATTTTATACTAACAACACTGATTTCGTTTATAACCGTACTGAAGCTTGATATGTGTCATACGTTTAATGTCTGTTAGGTTCATCTGTGGAGAGCAGTCTTTTATTGGACATTTAAATTGTTACAGTATGATAGTCTACAAAAAACTACAGACTATGCGATTTAAAGCGAGGTTTGCTGTTATTTTGTGTTGTTACACAGTTTTGTCCAAGCAGTTTGTGTAACTGTTTGAATAATTTCACATTTTATCTAGCTTACTCTTTAACTAATCTTTGTAATTTTACGATGTACATTTTCCTCATTGTTAAAGGTAACAAATAGTTGCTTATATAGACATCATTTGGATTTTAATGGACAGTTATTTTGTTGACAATCATCATAATCATAACACATCTCTTCATTCCTATATTATTTGAACAAAATGTAAAATCTGAAAAATACTGAACTTCGAGGAAAATTCAAAACAGAACATCCGTACTCAAATGGCAAAATCAACAGCTCAAACTCATCAAATACATGGACACCAACTGTCATTTTTCTGATTTGGTATAGGTATTTTCTTATGTAGAAAATGGTAGATTCAACCTGATTTTATATCTAGCTAAATTTGTATGACAGTCGTATAAATTTCCATTATATTGACAACGATATGTGACCAAAACAAACAGATATGATAGGTAAAATGTCAAAAATAGAGATTATGCAGTCAACGTCGTGTTATTATCTTCATCCCTACAAAAACAAACAGATATATAAACAAACATTCACCATGACACAATGACAGGACGTATAAGTAAAGAGCAACTTTTTATGCCAGAAAAAAAAAAAAAAAAGGCACACAGCCAAAGCACATTAGCAAAAACGAAAGGCAAGTATACAGAAATTATCAAAGAACAATAACACAATAACGGGATATATCAGAACAGAGCCAATTCATATGAAATCAAGAAACGCAAAACGGCATACAGAAAAAGCATACAAGAAGAATGAGAGACAAATATACACAAACTATCAAAGAACAATAACGCGATCACGGGATGTATAAGTACAGAGCTACGTCAAAGGGATACAACCTAACAGACTTAACATTAAATTTTAAAGTTATATTCATAAAGACAAATAAAAGAATACCATCACGACCAAATTAAGTTTTTAAGATGATAAACAACGTCAGTGCTCAGAATATAATACTTCAAGACAATCTTGTATTATTTATGAAGTTAATATGGAATATTAATCAAAAAGGTCTTGGTACCTTCCGATGAACCACTTAAAATCTAGACGTTCTTTGACATACCTCTGGTTCCTCAACTTTTTGCTCAGACACTGGAAACGTTTTACAAAGTCTGAGTAGTTGCTGCATGCTCTGGAATACCACATACATTGGGAAATGTATATCCAATATTTAGGAAAAGTTGGTATATTGCTACTTTATAAGGTGGATACAATTAAAATTTCAAAATAAAAATGGAAAGACCATTATCAATATATCTGAATGTGTTTATTCCCTTACCCGTAATTGTTTGACTTCTATTTATAAAATATGTAATACATAAAAATCAAATAATCAAATAATGAAAACAGCACCGTCAAAATTGCATGCGTTCAAAGCGGTTTTCTGAAATAATCTTCATCAAGAACGCTCAAAGTTAAATATTTGAAATCAAGGAATGTGTAAAAGTTGCAATGGTCAAAGAGCTGTGTGGCCAACTAAGACTTCATGATTAACGAATACTTACAAATGTAAATGTAGGGTATTATGACTGAACCATAAACAGTTTAAATTGATATTGTATATACCATATCTACTGTAATCATGTCAGTTAAACACAATACGACATCTGTGTAAAATAGTTCGCTCTACTGGACTGACTATATATGATACTTTTGATTAAAATTGACTTATATTTCATATGCCATTAAGTTTTGTTGTATTCCTGATGAAAGGTACGTTTTTTGTTTGATTTTTTTTCATCTCGACACATTTCAAAATTGTTATTTTTAAGTCTTTGGTATGATAACATATAAAATAGTGCTACTTGTATGCGTTTCGTATTACTTTTAAATTAATTTTAGCCTGATAAGGTTTACTTGTTTGGCTTTATAAATATTTTGATATGAGCGTCACTGATGAGTCTTATGTAGACGAAACGCGCGTCTGGCGTACTAAATTATAATCCTGGTACCTTTGATAACTATTTACACCACTGGGTCGATGCCACTGCTGGTGGACGTTTCGTCCCCGAGGGTATCACCAGCCCAGTAGTCAACACTTCGGTGTTGACATGAATATCAATAATGTGGTCATTTTTATAAATTTCCTGTTTACAAAAGTTTGAATTTTTCGAAAAACTAAGGATTTTCTTATCCCAGGCATAGATTACCTTAGCCGTATTTGGCACAACTTTTTGGAATTTTGGATCCTCAATGCTCTTCAACTTTGTACTTGTTTGGCTTTATAAATATTTTGATATGAGCGTCACTGATGAGTCTTATGTAGACGAAACGCGCGTCTGGCGTACTAAATTATAATCCTGGTACCTTTGATAACTAATTATAAATGTATGAATCGAGTTCAATAGGATTATTATGCGTATTATATATATTATAGCAGAACATTGATAATCCAGGGTTAAGTAAAAAAACGTCTTGTCCTTTTTCTTCAAAAGTTCATCGGGTGACAACTGAACCTTATTGATAAATCCTCCGTATAAAATTCATAAACAATTCGTGATGGTTTTGGTGTATGGAAATATCGATTATAGGTTCTAATTTTGTTTATCATGTTATCAATGTATACTGTTGAATCAATAGAGGTAATATCCTTTCCGCGTTGCTCGGTACTTATACATCCCTTTGTTATTGTGCCATTTTAATTTATATATGCTTTGTCTATACGTTTTTTTTTTGTTATGACACATTTGTTGGCTTTCTTAATGATCATTAATTAGGTCTTTAGACCTATTGAATTTCTTATGATTATTTTGTTTCTTCCGCCTAATTTTTTTCTTGCGGTGTAAAAATGTTTCAGAAGATGTCGCTTAGTTTTTTTTGTATATGATATCATACAGTCTATACGCTTTTGAAACTAACACTGTTTAACCGTACACTTTTCTTTGTAAGATTTATCTCCCCAAACACTGTTTTTCTTGTTATCAGATCTCCTCCGCAACCGTAAAAGAGACCGACAAGAAATTTATTTTTCCAAATTGCTCGTTATATCCTCAGGATGTTAGGTTTTATTTTGATCGAAGCTTTACGAAGACCCCATATGATAGTAATTTCCCCTTTTGTATTGAAAGAATTGAAATAAATTTGTAACTCTAAAACCATAAGTGATAGAGGCCTAGGGTCTTTCGATTTGAGGTCCTTGGTCCAAAAAAAATGAAAATGAAGTCAAGGTCAAAGGTCAAGGTCATGATTAAAATTTTGATTTTGGCTTGTTATCTCTTATTTTCAGAAATCATATAAGATAAAGCATTTGACACAAGTTTTCCCTCTTTTTATATCTAATATCATACGTATGGCAATATAACTCATTAACAATATAAAGTAGAGGACTAGAGTCTTTTGATTTGAGGTTCTTGGTTTATGACCTTGAAATTGAGCTCAAGGTCATATGTTATTTAACGTTCTAGATTTTGTCCTTTGCTTTTACCTCATATGTACACATGATAAAGCCATGGGACTGCATTAGGTTGTAAGCAATGTGACCGTTCAAAAAACAACCGGAAGTGACATTTTGTAAACCGGAAGTAGCTATTTTTTGTACTAAATCAATGTAAAAGTATATAAAACCATATATTTTTGAAATCAGTGTCAAGTTAACATCAAACAATACCGGAAGTAAACTTTTTTAACCGGAAGTAAAAGATTATCTCCCTTTTTTATATAGAAACCATATACTTTTGGAATCAGCGTACAATAAGCTGTCATTTGACGCTGAAACTGACATTTAAAATCAAATTTTAATATTTACATTTTTAAATAGATTCTTACTGGTGGAAAGACCTTCAATTGTTCTTTGAACAATTAAAAAAAAAGAACAATTGTTTTTAATTGTCATAGTGTTCGTATATATGTCTTTTTATATTATTTTCTTTTATTTCTGTTGAGTAAAATTATAATTATAATAGTTATTGTTATCATTAATAATAGTAATATTACAATATTTATAAGAAGTGGAAGCAGGGTCATTCATTTAATATGTACTTTACTAGATACGATAACTGTTCATGATCCTTCATTCGAACGAATTAAATAAGTAACTTGTTGTTTTTATTTTTGAAGCATCCGTGTCTTTTTTATCGTGTTTTTTTCTCCATATTTTAGCACATAGCATTTCAGAATGTTAGATGTTACAGCAGCTAATATGCTACCAGTGATTCTTATTTCTACGACTATTCTGATGGCAGTTAAGGCACAGAGTAAGTCTTCAAATTGTCAAATGTATGTCAAAATGTAACTTTTATCTATGAAGGGTCTATGTCGACCGTGCAAACACTAGATATTTCAAAATGAATTTAGATTTATATAAATATGGATACCAATAAGTGTGGATAGAAATAGTTTGGAACTTGACCTGGTACTTTGGGACTTATTTCTTAATTTGTAACATGTATCTTTTTAATTTGTAAATGCAATTTCTTAATTTGTTAACGTATTTTCTTCATTCGTTTCATGAATTTCTACATTTCTTGATTTGTGGAATGTAACTTGTTTCTTATATTGAGTCACGTTTTGGGAGATCGTGTCAGTGCAATTGTAACCGTTGCCAGCTAAAGAGAAGTTACGTTTCTAAAGAAAAACTACAAGTTACAAATCAAAAAGTTTTACATGTCTAGAATGAAATAGTTTCGCAATATTGCACACGAGGTCACTATGGATCCATGCCAACTCGTACCTTAATTTTTTTTCAAGTTAAGCAAATTTCTTAGGAGAAAGCGATTATATAAAGTTCTTTGAACGATAATTTATTTCATATACAACGGTTGAATAATTATAATCACACAATATTCTACACAGTAATCATTAATCAGTGGCGGGGACGGGGAATGGAAGGTTCCGGGATTTGAAACCCCTATTTGTTTGACTATTAATGCTTCTGTATGGGGACATATGGTTAGTTCCCCTTTTTCAATTTGACTTGAAAGTATTTGTTACTTTTTAACTAGTCATTTCGTTCCGATGGGACTTTTCAACTAGTTGTTTTATTCCGAGTGCAGTTTCGCCTTGTGATTAAATCTTCATAAAACATGATCAAGTATTGCCTAACCTATAAATAAAACATAGACGGGTGTATGAAAACACAGATTTCAATAAATACTGCACTTTGAACATCATAATCCTTTGAGTTTTACCTATTTACTCTGTAAAACTAAGCTTGGAGGGGAAATACTGAGTGCGAAATGTATTATCTTTCAATTTTAATCATTGTTCGTATCTATTGTAGTATCTAAATAACTATATATGTAAAATCCTATAGATCTGTATTCACTGATCTTTGCGTTGGACAAATGTTCAAGAAGATTTTTCTTTTTAATCTATATATGAAGGCCTTTCGTATCTTTTTGAAGCGACAAAGTCAGTACAAGGATTAAACAAAATATAATATGGTAGGTTTAAAGTATCTAAGTCAGTTTTATATCGTTTTAACAACAACAAAAACCAGATATGATGTCCAAGCAAGGTGTCAATGAAATCCGGAGATAGCATTTTTTTTTAAATTTTGTTCAGCCCCAAACATTAAGAATGCTAAACTTAACTGGGGTATCAATACATAGACTTTAAAGACCCTTTTGGAGTCGTGTCATGATTTGTAGACGACGAGCTGGTATGCTCTGTTTACTCTAGATTCGTCTTATACAGCTGTGTTCGGATTATAGAGCTGATTGTTGAAGCCGAATGGTTAACTTATGACGTTTCTGATTTGAAAAGAAATTGCATCAGATTACCCATCAATGCAGTGGTACTTTCAATTATTGTAGTTGTATGTTTCTATAATATATATACAAACGAATATAACAACTTTAATGGATATAAATAATAAATTTATTTGGTACGAGTTGGTACATATTGGATACGAGTTGGCGAAGGTACGAGTTGACATAAATCCACAGTGACCTCTTTCGGAATATTGTGGAATTATTCTATTTTTGATTTGTAACTTCTTGATTTGTAACATGTTGATTTGTAGCTTGCCGTGTTTCATTCGAAACGGAACTTCTCATTGGCTATTGGCGGCTGACAATTACACTGATCTCCAAAACGTTACTCAAACAAAGAAACAAGTTACATTTAAAAAAAATTAGAAATGTAGAAATCTATATGTAACGATCGGAAAATACGTTAACAAATTTTAAAAATGCATATACAAAATAATTAAGAAGTTACATTTCACAAATCAAGAAATTTAGAAATTCATGTAACTGATGGAAAAAGTACATGTTTCAAATTAAGAAATGACATTCTAAAAATAAAGAAATTGCATGTTACAAATTAAGAAATTGTATTTTTCAAAGAAAGAAATTTATAATTATGGCGGATATTCCCTTCCATAGTTATCATTAAATTCTATGGTAAAGCTTTTTCGTTATTGACCGCCATTTAAATTTAAATTTGACATCAACTAATAAGTACTAATATCATTAATTAAAGGTCTTGTAATGGATTTGAGACTTGTAAATGGTAAATGGTTTAAATGTTGTTATCATTGCATTCTATGGTAAACTTTTTGTTATTAAATTATGTTCCATGGTATCAACCTTTGCTTTCATTCGAAACAAGATCGCCACCAGGGGTAAAATGCATTATTGTGGCTTATAGCTTTGAAACTAAAGCATCAAGAGAAAATATGACATGGGGTAGACATGTTCATCAGGTTATCATGTATATGCCCTGAATTTTTTAAACGCATCCGATATCCTGTTTCGGGTTGCTGTCCCTTAATTGGTAATTTAAATGAAATTTTGTCAATTTTTGGTTATTATCTTGAATTTTATAATAAACTCATCATAGATACCAGGAATAAAAAAAAACATATTTACGCCAGACGCGCGTTTCGTTTACAAAAGACTCATCAGTGACGGTCGAATCAAAAATGTTATAAAAGGCCAAATAAAGTACGAAGTTGAGGAGATTTGAGGACAAAAAAATTCCTAAAAGTTTTGCCAAATACAGCTAAGGTAATCTATTCCTGAAGTAGAAAAGCCTGAATTTTTCCAAAATTCAAAGTTTTGTTTAAAGTTAATTTATAATTATAAACATATCAATGACTCAAGTCAACACAAAAGTGTAAATAGATAGATAACTGTAAACAGCAAAATTCTTCTGTAAAGTTAGATCTGCAAATATGTCAACATTTCTAAAATTGTCCATTGACCGCATTTTTTTGTAATTTTTTGTAAGTTTTCTACAAAAATCTTCTCCTCTGAAACTTTCGGGCCAAATTACACTTAAACTAAGCCTAAGCCTTTCTTAGGGTTTGTAGTTAGAAAAAGGCATGCAATGACCCCTCCCATCAAGCGAGATGGACGCTATAACTAAGCAAAGACCATTGGGGATAAGATACAGTTTTGGGCTTATAACTGTAAAACTTCAGCATTTAGAGCCAATCTGATCGCTTAAAATGTTCATTTAGTCAAACGCTATCTTTCCTGAAATTTAAAGACGCATTAGATAACCTGTTGCTGTTGCTGCCTCAGGATTTGGTAGTTTTATCAAAATTTTATAGTTTTTGGTTATTGTCTTGAATGTCATAATAGTGAGAGATACACTGAAAACAGCACAATTATTCCATCAAAGTAAGAACTACAAATAAGTAAACATGACCAACATGGTCAATTGACAACTTTAGGAGTTATTGTCCTGCACAGTCATTTTTTGTCAATTTTTTTTTTTGACACTTTTTGTAATCTTTTACAAACACCTTTTCCTCGGAAAATACTGAGACAAATTTAACAAAGCTTGTTATTTTCTGTGTCTTTTATTTACCAGAGAATCTTACACCATTTGGCAGTGCTTCTCAAAGTTCGTCATATTCATCTGATAAAAGTCAAGGCAAACCAGAAAACGCAGTAAATCCACCAATATCAAATCAATATAGCGTAGATACGTGTTCACAAACAAAAGTGTCAAGCGGTTTTAACAGCGCCGCATGGTGGATGTTCGAATTTTCTTTCGAAGCAGCATTTATAACAGATATAACAATATACTACAGAGAAAACTGTAAGTAATATGAAGCAAAACATAATACAAGTATCACAATTATACAAAAACAAACGTTTCCTTCACTATTTATATAAAATTTAGTTTGTTGTACGTTCACGCATATTCATGACGTGACCATTTGTGTGTTTTAAACATGTGCGGTCATCTGTCTGATCATTTAATCTCGCTATAGCTTCAAGAAAAGAAACGTGTATTCACGGGGTTCATTTAAGGGTAATTTGTATTTGTAATATGATATTGCTATTTAGTTTGTATTTGATATATAAGATATAGAACTAAAGGTTATAGCGAGAACCACACCTGTATTAAGTCTTATGTTCTTTGGTTTCGCCATAGTATATAAATACTTAATATTCGGACGAACGTAGTGAGGGAGAATTAAATTACATTTAATCAGAAACTTTCTATACTAACGTTAGTATAGAATTTCCCTGATTTAATAGTTCTATTATTTTTTATAAGTAGATATAGAAATATAGGAGGATGTTTCGTATAAGTTCTACATAGCAATGAAAGTTTCGAAATAGCACATTGAGTCGACAGTGAACTTTTCCTTCTTTCAATGGTTTTAGAAATTGAGCATTTAAATAACTAGTCTAACTTTTTAGCTTACCACCCAAATCATGCAAATAGTGATACAAGCATGAAACTTTTTAAGAACATGCCTTTAGGTGTATTTTATCATATAAAGGGGATGGCCACAAAATAAATCCGTTCAATTATGGTTGCCATCTTTGATTTTCAAAATGACATCTATCCAGGTAAAAGACATCAAATATCTGTTCCCTTCTGCATACATATTGCTTATATTTTTTCAAAATGCTACTAAATAGAGTGAATGAAGGTTTGGTTGCCTAATTTTAGTATTAAAACATCATATCCGGTCAAATGTCGGTCGATAACTCACTTCCGGTATTGTACATATTCAATATGTGATCCAAACTGCCACACACCAATGTTTAAATCATAGTTCTTTGATAGTTATTAATTTGAATCGCTTTGGACCTTATATATAACAAAAACTGAATGGTTTGTCTCTACTTGGCGTAATTGGTAAGTTTAAGGTAATTTTGCTGTTTTTGGTTATTATATTATTATAGATAGACATTAACTTTAAACAGCAATAATGTTCAGCAAAGTAAGATTCACAAATAAGTCAACGGGACTGATATGGTCTGTTGACCCCTTTAGGAGTTATTGCCCTTTATAGTCAATTTTTAACCATTTTTCGTGAATCTTAGTTATCTTTTACAAAAATCTTCCCCTCTGAAACTACTGGGCCAAATTAATCCAAACTTGGTCACAATCATCTTTTGGGTATCTAGTTTGAAAAAAGTGTCCGGTGACCCGGCCATCAAATCAAGATGGCCGATACGGCTAAAAATAGAACATAGGGGTAAAATACAGTTTTTGGCTTATAACTCAAAAACCAAAGCATTTAGAGTAAATCTGTCATGGGGTTAAAAATTGTTAATCAGGTCAAGATCTATCTGCCCTGCAATTTTCAGATGAATCAGACAACTCGTTGTTGGGTTGATGCCGCGAAATTGTTAAGTTTAAGGTAATTTTGCTGTTTTTGGTTATTATCTTGAATATTATTATAGATAGAGATTAACTGTAAACAGCCATAATGTTCAGCAAAGTGAGATTCACAAATAAGTCAACATGACAGAAATGGTCAATTGACCCCCTAAGGAGTTATTGTCCTTTATAGTCAATTTTAAACAACTTTCATAAAATTTGTAAATTTTTATTAACATTTTCCACTGAAACTACTGGGCAAAGTTCATTATAGATAGAGATAATTGTAAGCAGCAAGACTGTTTAGAAAAGTAAGATGTACAAACACATCACCATCACCAAAACACAATTACGTCATGAATCCATCTGCTTCCTTTGTTTAATATTCACATAGACCAAGGTGAGCGACACAGGCTCTTTAGAGCCTCTAGTTTAAAGACACATCAAGAAACTACCGATAACGACTGACTGAGTATCTACTAGTGAAGGAAATCAATCCACTCTAGATTCTTGTAGTTGGATGCAATAGATAACTGGATACCATGATTTTCATTATGAAATCACACTATATCCTCTAGAGTTCGAACTGAGATCTCTATGTAACTAGGCAGCCCTTTTACTAACCTGTACTTCAATAAACCTCTCTTATACAGCAGTTGAACAAGTATACTGATCAACATAGTTATAAATTGTTTCTCTTACATATTCTTGATTTAAATCGATGGTTACCATGGTTATAAGTATTGACCCTATGATCTGTGTAGTCCGACTCTAATGCTTAGTATGCAGAACGTGTTACGATAAATCTTTTAACAACAAGACATTTCAAAATCTATGCGTCGAACAACATACACAATTTTTTTTACATTTACCAACCCTTTATTTTTAGTTGGAACATCAGGTTTTCCTACCTACAAGCCTTTAAATGAAGATTTTAATAAATTCGGAAAACCTGCATTTAATATTAAGTATGTTTTATTTTATTAGATGCTAAACGGATGGAAGGATTTAAAGTGTATATGTCCAATACATCAACTTTTCCACCTGACGGTTATCTCTGTTATGCAGATCCGGATCCCGGCGTTCCAAACATCATTCAAACTATATACTGTAATCAACTTGGAAAATATGTCATTTATTATGATACTAAGGGATCTGACGAAGTTTCTAATTTCTACGATCCTATTGTTGAGTTATGTTACATTTCAATCAATGGTGAGTGTTTTTTTCTATTTTCGACCCATTGGAATTTTTACGTCCAAAATGTAAGAGATAGTTTTCTCTTATCATAAAGGCAGAAGTAGTATGAATTCTGGTGAGCAAACTATCGACCAGAGTTATAAAAAAATGAAAGAATATGATTAACGGTCATCATACGACTTTGAAAACTGAGAAACAAAACATTGTCTCGACAAGACAAATGGGAACCATGGCAATCGAGAAAACTAGCTGCCTATTCACTCAATTTAATTCATGACAAGCATGCACTGACATGCACTGACATGACGTATTTACACTAACTGCGATGAACATTCATTGATTGCAAGTATTCAAAAAGCTTTTTTTTTTTTGTTTATGCGTCAATAGTTTTTAATGTTTACTTAAGTTGTTTTATGGTTCGTACCAACCTATTTAGTAAGGTTATTCACAACTGATTTCTACAATATGTTGTTATGTTGTGCCTGTTATATTGATTACTGCTTATGATTTGGGGGGATGATGACGAATCTACATACATGTTTAAACTGTCATTTGCCCTCCCGAAATATATATTCCTTTGGTTAATGATAAAATACAATTTACTGAAAAATTAAGGTCGTCAATCCAAAAAATCCATGAATATATATTTTTTTGTGTTGATGATGTAGTTTTTGAAGACCGATTCACGTAGGATCAAGCTACACATATGTCGAAGTCAGTATGTAATTGATATTTTAGTCGTAGATTCAGGATCTATTAAACGTTTCTATTAGCTTTAAACAAGCTATCAGTTGCTGTGGGTACTCTCAGATCTGTACTTAGTGTCTTTTTTGTTGTGAGGATATATAAGTCTTCTCTGACTTCTGGTACGTGTTTTTGCTAGATGTTTTTCTGCTATGTATTGTTTTTATAATTAGATATAAGAAGATGTGGTACATTTGTATAAGTGCTAATGAGACAAATCTCTCATCCTAGTCACAATTTTTAGGAACCCTCTCTATAGGTCAAAATACGGTCTTCAACAAAGAGCATTGACTCATGCATGCTAAAATGAGCCCATAAATTGCATGCGTAAATTACTTCAAACGGTTCTGAACCACATCAATAAACGACAACCTACTGAACATCAGATTTCTGACTTAGGACAAGTGTAAACAAATGCAACGGGTTTTAATATTATTATAGGTACCAACCTTTGCCCTCATCTGACACAATAGTGAAACAGAAAAAGTCCTTGTCAATTGATTTAATTAGCTGTTCTTATCTTGAACGGTTAACCCTTTGTCACATGGGAAATTTTGGTGCCTTCAAACTAGCTAACACCGGTCGCATTCAGTGTTAGCCTGTCTCAAGTCAGGAACCTGTAATTCAGTTGTTTGTTTATTTCATTTTTATATTGTTTTTCCTTTCATTTTTTTGTATACACTTAAGGTCGTAAGATATCTTTTGAATTGTTTTTCATTTCTCACTTACCGGCCTTATATAGCTGACCAATTTCTGGAAATTTCTATGCCGTTTGCTCTATTCCAGAGGCTAGGGTTGTCTTTTTTACAATTACACCACATCTTCTTATTTTTTTTTATACTGAATTCAAGATCATTAATTGAGTACAACAATGGTTATACATATACTACTGATTAATTTACTTCATCAGACTCTGTTAATTTTTTTTTTTATATGAGTGGAAAATCTATACATTTTTGATAATTGCCATGTGTATGTAATATTATATTATATTAAATTAAATTATAAAGACAGTTTTTATAATGTTTTTCTTTATAATTAAAAACATAAAGAGAGGCGGATAAGGTTTTCGATTTAAGCCATACCATATACTATTTTTTCTGTTCTTTTAAAGTCTTGACTCTCTCAAAGTTGTCTTCTCTTCATCGTTACGAAAACATAAATAGACTTTTCTGTTAGATATTAGTTAAAGCTCGACCAAACAATCTGACGATTTCATATTATAAAATAAGTAGTATATAGAAAACCGCTAATGTTGACAGCTTATTTGTAGGATGTGTCAAGGGTACATGGGGAACAAACTGTACAGATGCATGTCCACCTACATGTATAAACCAACACTGTCATATTGGAAATGGTTTATGTGTTTGGGGATGTGATCCCCATAACTGTCTAAATAACAACTGCGATATACATACAGGAGTATGTAGTGAGGGATGTGTAACTGGGTTAGCCGGAGAGTTCTGTAACATAAGTAGGTATTGTTGAAAAGTTCAATTGATTTTAACAGTTGTTTTCCACGACTTATGGGAACAACCATTAAAACAGATACAAAGAATAATTAGGTTTAAAATTCAGTATGGTTTAAATTAATGAAACAACATAATATGTTCTACTAAACAATTGACCACAAATAGATTTGCAAATAGATTTGACAGTATCAAACTATATTATTCGTACTGTTTTCATATGTGTTATATAACTGTATGTCGTACTTTAGATACTTGTATTTTTAGGTAGAATATTAAGTAAATATATCTTATACATGTTATAACCATTACATTAATTTTACATTTACAAACTGCTAATTTGCCTAATATGCTTTATTTGGTGTTTGTATTCTTTAATGCAAACCATAACTTACTTAATGAGCTTCAAATTTGTTTTTGTTGCAGATCGATTGTTATCGTCGTTACAACTTCGTCTTCCCTTAAAACATACTTTTTTTTGGTACCTGACTTGAAATAAGGATTATTCTTCTTTCTGCACTCACTAATTTTGTATTTAAATAATTGTAAAGAAAGAAACAATTTTCAATCGTGTTAAGATAAGTTGGAAGTGTTAGATAAAAAATAATGGAAGACACGTTGAAGTGTTCAATAGAGGTACAATTCGTATAATCTAATTTTACAGCATATAAGCCTGATGTCTTAATTTCAGGCATTCGCTTTACGTCTTGCATAAACTTTTTAACATGTATATATTCAACATAGAACATTACTTCTATTCTGTGTTGTAATATGTATTTTTGGTACATACTTTTTTTATTCATAACAAAAAGTTTGAAATAAATAATTGTGTTAAATGATCTCCTTATGAATTATGTTTGTAAAAGCGTCTTTATTTCATAGAAATAATTTCATAATCTTATTAATGTGACATTCCATTTTGTTTACTTATTATAATATGAATCATTAACACTTACTTTGTTTGTGTTTTAATTTATGCAATTTGATACCTGCAAATTCGCCCAAGATAACCAAGATTTAAATGGAACAGTCGAATTCTAGTGATCGAAATTGTGCAAGCTTGTAAACAGACGGAAGTAGAGTATCTGTTTTCTGTTCAATGACATCTGCTTTACAGAGTATTCCATGATTTACTACAGTTTTTGATGGTAAGAAAAAATGTATTTATGCATTTCCTGATATAGTCAATAAAAATAATACAAATATACTAGTGAAACGATACCATTCTGTCAATAAAAGACGAACCTTAAAGATAGAATCAACAACGACTGAGGTCATCAGACAAAAAAAAATCAATGTCCTCAAAATACAATGGGAAAAATATTTATGACTGCGCGACTCTAGCACAATAAAAACAGATTATAATCCCAGATCGCACTTGACAACAAAATTGACTATATTACTATAGATGCACCAACCATTGTACCAAACAATGTGCATTAAGATCGATTGATTGTAGATTTCGAAATTTAAGTTTCCGATATGCATTGACACTTATTTTCAGGACGATAATTACATTTGTATCTACAAAATGGTAAAAACAAAACAATAAAATTACGATGGAAACAAAAGATAGGGATATACATTTAATTTTTAGCAGACCGATCCTAGTTAAACTAGGATTTAAACATAAGAACAAGTGGTCAGTATGCTAGAGCTTCTTATCGACAACATATTTGTAGAGTTTGGAGGTAGACTTTGCCAACAAATTGTCGGCATTTCTATGGGAACAAACTGTGCGCCTCTTCGTGCCGACCTCTTCTTATTTTCATATGAATCGGAGTTCCTTCAGACACTTGTCAAACACAAAAGGATCAAAGAAGCCTGATTATTTAATTTTACTTTCAGATATATTGATGTTCTTGCCATAAACAATCCGAACTTTTCTGATTGGGTTCCATTAATATATCCTCCAGAACTAGAAATTAAAGAAACAACAGACACGACTTCCTCCGCCTCATTTTTAGACTTATATCTCGAATTTGATATGCACAGTCATCTCAGTACCCATGTGAAATTTTTAAATTGTTTGTATATACATTGAACGACAACTTTATGTGAAGTATAAAATTTTCTGACGTAAGACACGCGAAACAATGAATGTGTTTGTAGATAGATGTTTTTTGTGTTCTGTTAAAT
Source organism: Mytilus edulis (assembly GCA_019925275.1). Classification (NCBI taxonomy): domain Eukaryota; kingdom Metazoa; phylum Mollusca; class Bivalvia; order Mytilida; family Mytilidae; genus Mytilus; species Mytilus edulis. The sequence continues at coordinate 69,870,700 of CM034349.1, forward strand.
TGTTCCTTTTAAAATTGTTACACGATGATGATTGCTGTACCCATATTTTGACTATGTTATTGATTATGTCTGTTTAGTTACGCATCATTGCAAATATAACAAAATTTGACAAGATTGTCACCAAATGAAAGGTTTAACGCTTTAAAACCAAGTTAAATCCACCCTTTTCTACATTTGAAAATACCTGTACAAAGTCAGGAGTATGACAGTTCTTGTCCATTCGTTTTTGGTGTGTTTTGTTATTTGATTTTGGCATGTGATTATGGACTTTCCAACTGGATTTCCTCTGAGTTCAGTATTTTTGTGATTTTACTTTTTACTACAGAATTTAAAAATCAGAAGATAACAAATTTTGTTTTATCTTCGTCTGCAATGTTTTAAGGTAATTAGGATGTGATGATATATTTAGAAAATAGAGGTAAAATGCAGAAAGCCAGAATCCAAAATTGTAAGCCCAAGGAAATGTTGATGGGTTTTTGACAGGAAAATATAGTATGTAATTGAATAAAACATATTGCGAACGTTTACCCTGCATTATCTAATGCAACTGGTAATGCAACGGGTACACTAAGGTCTGTGATATAGATACAATGGATAAGCGTTGATTCTTGAAAAAGAAACCATGAGCCCGCAGGGCGAATGGTTTGTTTTTCATGAATCAACGCTTATCCATTGTATCTATCACTTAAACTATTGTGATAATGTCTTTTGAAAATTAACGCCTTTTCTTAATTAGAAGGTATTGTAAGTGAGTTTAATTGACCATGATATTGTGTCAAATGATCCATTACAATAAATTAGATATCACAATTACATGGTTAAAAAAATACAAATATATTATAACACAACACGACTGCCCTTAAAGATCTTCATATCATCAGGCATCCGAATGTTATCTGTTTTTACAAAATAAGATATATTCGAACTTATTTCTATTTGAATTGATCTTAATGGAAATGGAGAATGTGTCAAAGGGACAACAACCCGACAAAAAACATTATACATAGCAGACTTGGGGTAATTGTAATTGTAATCGTTAATCAGCTGTAATTGATTACAATTTTTCAAGTAATCATTGTAATCATTAATCAGCCAAAAATCTGATTACATGTAATTTAATTTAATCAATTACTCTTCAAAATGCCCTGTAATCCTGATTACATTTTGATTACATTCTGATTACAATGAAAAAAATCTTGAACTGTGTTTATGGTCAATGAATGAACCTTTTTGTAATTCTTATTTAATAGATATTTAACAAGTTAAGATAGTTTGGTTTACTTTATGAAGCATGTTAATTGATGTGTATACTCAGTAAAAATAAACTGTTACAATATTAAAAAGTCATCATTAGCCAAAGAAGGCCTTTAATAGTAAAAGTATTGTATGTATATTCACAATTTATAAAAGATGTACATATATATATTTGATTAAAAAAACTGTTATATTTAAGCAAAATTATATGTTTCGTTAACCCTGAATCATAATCTTTTGTTAATATTGAGATCATTGTAAACTTTGAATTGACAGGTAGGAAACCAATTAAGTTTTGTTTTCATTGCAATTTCTAATTAAGTATAGCTGTAGGACAATATATATGATAAAAGATTAATCAGACATATGAAAATTACTCTAATTAGCACAAACTAAATTAAAAGTTGGACAAATATCTTGTTTAAAATAAGCAAATTTTTGTATGTACTTAGACTGGACATGTTAAATGCATTGACTTATAGTACTTGTAATATGTTTACAATTTGTTTAAACAATTCTATTAAATTTTTACATAATTTGTATCTGGTAACTTTATTTCTTCCATATATTAACTTAAAAAAACTGCACCTTGAAATACATATAAAGTTTGGAAGCGGTCAGAAGACTTACAGCAAACTCTTTATAAAGGCTTTAAGCCAAATTCAATTGAAATCAAAATAATTCAGAGATCAACGATAATAAAGTGTAATGGGTGACATAATGTTCATGTATGTCTTTAGTGAACTTTTGTGGGTTTATTACATAGATGAAGTTGGGAGTTATCATTTTAAAATATATATAAAAAAATCATTTCTAAAAAATACTATAGTTATATTAAACGTTAATTCATTCACATCATTCAAAATATTTTTTATTTTTTTTTAATTCATTGTAATCAGATGTAATCATGATTACTTTGCCAATGTAATCATTAATTTAATCAGACACTTTCAGAAATGATGTAATCATTAATTTAATTTAATCGTACAAATGACAAAGTAATTGTAATTTAATCAATTACATTGAAAGTAATCGGACCCATCTCTGATATATAGTGCATATAATAAGTATGTTTCCGAAATTTCTAGCAACAAGCCTAATTCAAGACATATCACGATTTTCTAGCATAGGAATTTGCGAATTAAAATTTGTAAAATTATGTAGTAAAACAGATGAAATCATATAATATTAATTTATAAAACAAAAATGGACCAACATTATGCAATCCATTTTTGTTTTGTTTCAAACATATGGAATAGTCAACCATTATCCGATAATAAACGACAAAAATCGCGTTTTTTACACAAAATATCCAAAATAACATTCAAAACAAGAATAAAAACTGGAAATCTAGACTATTGGAACAACAAAGAGAATTCAGGGATTCGAACCTAAACAGACAAGTCCTTAGCTTTAACTCATTTATCATTTATCTTAACTAGGAAACCTCGTGGCTACCAATTCATAATATACGTTTGCCTATTATGTATATATGAAGGTACAAACCATGTGTGTCCGTTGTACCAATGTATATCATAAATGCATTTATATATATAAAATAGACTTTTTAATCGTAACCGATTGGTGGCCCATAGGTTTCGTCGATATGTTAATGTCAGTAACAAGTTACAAAATTTATGGACGGGTTCGATTCCCAGTGAAGGCATATAGAAATTACAAAAATTAAAGGAAAGTTTTTAAAAATAATTCCATTAGTGAACAGAAATCAGGAAATTAGTCAATTCAAACTTAATGATATTAGGCACACAAAGTAAACAATAGAATATAATCTGGTGAGTCCATTTCAGCGACGGATTTAGGAAGCGTTGATTCTAGAAAAAGAATCCACGGTAAATGAATAGGCTGACGTCACCACAATGGTTTAAATAAACATATTGCATATAATTAAAAAGTTTTGTACATACATTTTGCGGGTGAGGGGATTTTTAATTTGGTTTATTTTACAGATAAACAACAAATTTATTACATTTAATTTGAATAATCTTATAGGACAGAACAAACAATTGGCACTCGCTTGCGTAAAAATTTCTAGACACAATTTTCATAATATTATTGGTATATTGTTGGTAATACATACGTTACACACAAAAATATTGTACGAGAAGGTAGCTAGATACGTTCAATGAACGTTGATCTACTTGATTGTCCGAAGGTTTTTAAAATATTGTCCCTAAAAGATACATTATATCCTGAGTTTCAAAAGTAAGATGAGAAAAATATAAAACATCAACCTTTTAAACATTTTGGGATTCGAGCGTCACTGAGTTAAATTAAAACGAGAGGCTTATCGAGCATTTGACGTATTTAACTTTTAACTGTTGAGGATATAGAATTATCGGTTAGCATAATATATAGTGATATGACATGTCTCTCTTACTAATTTTAAATAATATTTATTTCAATGATATAAGTTTTGGAATTTTGGATCATCAATGCTCTTTGTACTTGTTTTGGCATTAGAACAATTTTGATATTAGCGCCACTGATAAGTCTTATGTAGAAGAAACGAGCGTCTTGCGTACTAAATTATAGTCCTGGTACCTTTGATAACTATAGATCGGTGCGTCATGTTCTTTCTTTTTAACATCAGATATAAGAGATATAATTATAAACAACACAAATCATGTTTCTAGGCAGGTTGTAACACATACTAATAATTCACAATATAGATATTAGCAAAAGATCAATAGAATTTGTAATTTGAATTATCAGAAGGACTTATTTGTATAGTGTTTTTACTCAACAGGAGTCAAGAACACAGTTGTTTTTCCGTAACGATACCAAGGTAACACAAGCCTATTTGAGCTTTCTTAGTCAGACTGGAACAAAGTATTACTACAGTGACAATAACCGAGATATAGCAGCCACAACTGTGCAAACTTGCAATACAGACATTCAACACAGATTAGGAACTCAAACATACATACAAATAAACCTGGGAAAAAGACACAAGAAAAATTGGTTGTTAGCAATCTTACCATTTCTCCTATTTTTGTAAATCGAAGTATGCTTATACCGCTTTCAGATAAATGCATGCTGGCCTTAATCCAGCGTTTCAGTGCGGGACGAGTCATTGTTCCAAAAATGTATTTCAGATTTATTGTCATTAGTTATTGCGAAAATTGTGCAGTCCTATTATATATTTATGGTGACTTCAATTTGCCATTAAACTCGAGGAATAGATGAATGATTTGAAAATTTAAAATACAAACATATAGAAAAGATAATTGAACTATGAATTACAAAAAGAAACTGTTTAATATTGATAGTTATAACCTAGCTCATTATTATGTGACATTAGAGAATCCATCATACCCTTTTTATATGTCATTAATGTCATTGTAGCACAAGGAGAAAGCTTAATTTGTAAATTTTCTTCAACTAATTAATTAAACAGAGGAGACGAATTTGTACAATAATAAGTCTTTATGATTCATAACAAAGTCAGTAGAAAATGTAAAAATTTAACTGTACGTAAACATTTTTTTTCCAGTGAAATAGCTACTCTTTAATATATCTTAACATGTACTTTTTACACATTCGTGAAAATTGTTTTGTTTCACACTTGAGAAAATATGATTTATTGGTGAAACAATTTTGATAAAAATAACGTCTTCTTGAAACTCAAAACCTTTGTTGTTTCTACTAGTGGTTAACATGGTTAAATTCATAAATTTCTGCAACTACACACATTTAGATATATATCATTTGAACACCAATGTATTCAAATTTTGTTTATGTTGTATAATATTGTTAGAAGATTAACTTTAAAAATTGTATCTCTTGAGGTTTCCTCATCATACATATAGTAATTTTCATAATGGTTGATTTATACGTTACTTATGTATTTTAAAATTTCACAAAGTAAAACGTGTATCAATAAAAGCAACTTTATCGTTGTGCTTGCCTGAGTAGATATACGTGTCCAATCAAAGACTTTTAACTGATATCAATTAACACTATATTTTCCATACAGTTATATAAATTAACATTTCAGTTTAGTGGCAGTTTTAAGTTTGGTTTTGTCTTGTCACAACATGTATGTTATTATCATGATTATGCTTACAACATTATTGTACAATTATGTTATGAATAAAAATATTACGAACTTTAAATCGATTTTGATTCTAAGGATGTACAACAGTCATTATGTGATAAGTACTGATTTCAAACTAATAGTAAATACTGCTCTACTCCACACTAGAGGAAAACAACCTTGATGTTTTTTTTTGGTTTTTTTTTCTTCAATGGAGATGATTTAATTCGTGTAAGCCGTACCAACAATTGATAAAGATAAATATTTGCATGTAAAATATTTCACTTATAGGGGTAAATTCAGTAAAAAATCTTCCATTGACATTAATGCTATTCTGTGTGTGGAAATAAATGTATACCTGATTTACCTTTAGAAATAAAAAAACTTTCATATATCAGTCATGAAAGTACAAATGTAGCCCTATCTTTTGCAACAATAAAAACTTAGGGTCGTGCGGCATTTTTGGGCATTCACATGGCCTTGTTTACAAAAAATGTAGATTCGCACTGAATTCCTATACTGACCCCCATTACTTTTCAACCCTGTAGGGAAAAAAATAATACATTCAGCATATATTATTTTTTTTCAACTCTAGTTTTGATCCATCTACCAAAAAATATTTATTACAAACATTATCTACCAACAAGAAGAGCACATGACTTCACTTTTATACAGAAAGCTCTCCCCAAATGGGCGGTCCTGATGACGTATATTATTTACTGAATTTACCCCTATAAGGGACTTTTTTACTTCTTTTCCAACATTTTTTGTAATAAACATGTAATCTTCCAATTTTCAAGTTCCAGTTTCAATACAACCTTCATAAATGCTGAATTTGTAAAGATAGAGCAAAATTTATACTACAGCCCCTACTGCGGCTAATGTATATTTGGTATATAAAGTTGTGCATTGACTGTTTTTAAAAGAATGGTGTAAAATACTATGTTTAATAAATATGAATTGTTTTCTGTGTTTGCTTTGACCAGTATTGCAAGAACATCTAGAAACTAAAGTTTTGGTGTACTCTTAGTTAGTTTTTTCCTTATATGGAAGTTTTTGATTAAATACCATGAAAAGACCAAAGAAAGACTTTTCAAAGGCTTTTTTAAGCAGTTTCATACCAAATAAAACAACAATTATGTTTCATTATACTAAATCTGTGTTTTAATTACTTGTAAATTTCACAAAATGTCATTAACAATCACTCTGCAGAAATTCCTGTTACCCCAACATCAGGATGGGTTCTTCGCCAAAACTAGACAGCCAGAACTGAAGTAGAAAAAAGTGCCAAATATGAAAAATAAGATCAGGTATGACCAAACTTTACATTTGGGAGATTGAAGTAATAATTTAGAATATTTAAAAGCAATTATTTAACATAAAAATCCAATTACAAACATTTCAACACTTGTTTCATGGATGAAGGACATGTAACCATGAAGAGTTGTCTAATATATTCTTTAAATAAAGAAACGCAATGCATTATGTAAAAATAAATGAATACCTTCATGCGGTCAGATTATTCGAATGTTAAAATACTAGAAAAGTGCTTATTTACCATTTGTTCTACAACTTAGATGGGGAACACAGCTAAAACAAAAACACTATGTCAAAGGGAGGTAATCCATTTTTTTCAAATGATTTTATACATTATGAGGAGAAATATGTGCAAAATGTGATGTAAATGGGGAGAATATGTATTCCTTTTATTGATATCATAACTCTCAAGTGTAATTTCTATTGTTTCTTTCAATCTTGACACAAAAACTGATTTTTACCATAAACTCAATGCTTCTCTCACAGTGTACACTGAGTACATCCAGGAAAGCCGCAGTTAAAGATAAAAATTTGTGTAAAAAACAACTTCAAATGGTTCCAAAATCCTTCCATTACATTAACATTTACAGGAAATGAGTTTTGTGATAATTGTGTGGCCTTGGACAAGTACAGTAAAAAAGTGCATATTTTCCTATAGGGGTAAATTCAGTAAAAAAAATCTCCCATTGACATTAATGCTAATCTATGTGTGGAAATAAATGTATACCTGATTAACCTTTAGAAATTAAAAACTTTCATATATCAGTCATGAAAGTGCAAATGCAGCCCTATCTTTTGCAACAATAAAAACATAGGGTCATGCGGCATTTTTGGGCATTCACATGGCCTTGTTTACAAACAATGTAGATTCGCACTGAATTCCTTTATTGACCCCCATTACTTTTCAACCCTGTAGGGAAGAAAAATAATACATTCAGCATATATTTTTTATTTTTGTCAACTCTAGTTTTGATCCATCTACCAAAAAATATCTATTACAAATATTATCTACCAACCAGAAGAGCACAGGTCTTCACTTTTAGATAGAAAGCTTTCCCCCAAATGGGCGGTCCCTGATGACGTATATTTATTTACTGAATTTACCCCTATACATTGTACATTGAAGAATCTATTTTAACTAAATTGTTATATAAAGATGCACTCGAGCAAGGCTTTAAGTATAAAAGAGGAACAATTAATTTTTAAAATTTGCTATAATCAATATGTAGTTTCTTAGGTCCGAGACCACAATTATTTTGTAGTGCATTTCTTTTAGAACATAAATGAAAATAAACAAAATCCCACCTGCGCTTTCTCAAAGAAACTTTTACAGTGTGTTGTACTACTTTTGGGACAAATTATATCAAAATTATAGTAAACTTCATCGTCTCTAACTCAAAATATGGACAATTTTATGTTTAGGGCGTCTTGAAATCTTTTGACAGCTTCCGAAGTGCTAATTTTAAACCTTTTTCAGCTGGACCAAATCACTACTTTCCTTTAAAATTCTTGACCCGAATTTTTTTACAGTGTAATTTCACCCCCCCCCCCCCCCCCCCCCCCCCCCCCTTATTGTAATTTGAGGCATTAAACATGGAGAAATAAATTTGGAAGGGGTATAAAAATTAATGGCAAGTAACCCACCCACTGTCAACACTATATTTGTGAACAACGAAAATCAAGGGACGACAATGGTGGTTTCGGACCTAATAGGGTAGAAAGAGTTAACAAATCTTTGAAAAACTTAATATGACCGAAGCTTAATGAATTATAACACTGCTTACAAAGTTTCATGACAATAGGATGTATATTATAGACATTAAGTTAAGTTCTATACTTATCTTTGCATGTAAAATTTTAACGTTAAAATTGAAAAATTTCAACTATCAACATATGTATAAAATGTACTTTAAATGGAAAGAAAAGTTACAAATAACATATCATATTAGTTTAAAAGTGTCTTAGGCCAAGTAAGACTGGAACAAATTTAGGGTTAATTTAGGCCGTGCCACATATTTATATTAAAAAATGCATATTGAGGCTATAAGAAATAAAAATTTATGTTTTTTTTTAGCTCACCTGGCTCGAAGAGCCAAGTGAGCTTTTCCCATCACTTTGCGTCCGTAGTCCGTCGTCCGTCGTCGTCCTGCGTCGTTAACTTTTACAAAAATCTTCTCCTCTGAAACTACTGGGCCAAATTAAACCAAACTTAGCCACAATCATAATTGGGGTATTTAGTTTTAAAAATGTATCCGGTGACCCGGCCAACTAACCAAAATGGCCGCCACGTCTAAAAATAGAACATAGGGGTAAAATGCAGTTTTTGGCTTATAACTCAAAAACCGAAGCATTTAGATCAAATCTGACAGGGTAAAATTGTTTATCAGGTCAAGATCTATCTGCCTTGAAATTTTTAGATGAATCGGACAACCTGTTGTTGGGTTGCTGCCCCTGAATTAGTAATTTTAAGGAAATTTTGCTGTTTTTGGTTATTATCTTGAACATTATTATAGATAGAGATAAACTGTAAACAACAATAATGTTCAGCAAAATAAGATTTACAAGTAAGTCGAAACGACCGAAATGGTCAGTTGACCCCTTTAGGAGTTATTGCCCTTTATAGTCAATTTTTAACCATTTTTCGTAAATCTTACGTAATCTTTTATAAAAGTCTTTTCTTATGAAACTACAGGGCCAAATTAATCCAAACTTGGCCACAATCATCTTTGGGGTATTTAGTTTAAAAAATGTATCCAGTGACTCGGCCTTTCAACCAAGATGGCCGCCACGTCTAAAAATAGAACATAGGGGTAAAATGCAGTTTGTTGGTTATAACTCAAAAACCAAACCATTTAGAGCAAATCTGACATGGTGTAAAACTGTAATCAGGTTAAGATCTATCTGCCTTGAAATTTACAGACCAATCGGACAACCCTTTGTTGGGTTGCTGCCCCTGAATTGGTAATTTTAAGGACATTTTGCTGTTTTTGGTTATTATCTTGAATATTATTATAGATAGAGATAAACTGTAAACAGCAATAATGTACAGTAAAGTAAAACCTTAAAAGAAGTCAACATGACCAAAATGGTCAATTGACCCCCTAAGGAGTTATTGCCCTTTTTATAGTTATTTTTTAACAATTTTCACAAAATTTGTAAAAATTTACTGACATTTTTCACTGTAACTACTGGGCCAAGTTCATTATAGATAGAGATAATTGTAAGCAGCAAGAATGTTCAGTAAAGTAAGATCTACAAACACATCATCATCACTAAACCACAATTTTGTCTTGAATTCATCTGTGTCCTTTGTTTAATATTCACATAGACCAAGGTGAGCGACACAGGCTCTTTAGAGCCTCTAGTTATCATTTCTATACTCATGTGACATGATACAACACATTTGAGCACAAAAAGACTCTTGCAATTAACTTTTCTTACAAACAGTATGGTCTGATACAAAGATTTTTGCCGTTTTAGGGAAAAACTTGCATGCAATTTATTCTCAACAAGCTTATATTTAAACCACTTGCTATCCTACAGAAGAAAAGAAAGATAGTATGTGAAATGGAACAGATACAATAGACATTGTAAAGTGCATTTGATACAAATTTAGTGAGGTCTTTATTATGGACATCAAATTTTTTGTACCAAGCTCCCCACTATTGACTTCATCCAAACAAGGCGTTAGACAAGGGTCATTTATACAACACATTTTGCACATTTTGTCTGAGATAATCTTCTTTTCTGTAGATTCAGAGTTCATAAATAAGTAAAAGAAGTAGATAAAGGCATGGAAACACAAATATTGACACATAAAAACCTGTCAGATAGAAAGTCAGGATGCCATTTATGCATCAATATTGAAAAAATTATAAAATACCTATTTTGACCATAAAATGCCAAAATTGGTCATTTTTGCAGAAATTCTATAAAATAAAATTTTGAATCCTTTAGTTTCATGCAATTTGACAAATTGACACCATCAAATCATTTAGTACGGATTCTATATTAAAGATTTCACCTCTTAGGTCCTAGACCACAGTTATTTTGTAGTGCATTTCTTTTAGAACATAAATGAAAATAAAAAAAATCCCACCTAGCTGCGCTTTCTCAAGGAAACTTTTACAGTGTGTTGTACTGTATTTGGGACAAATTATATCAAAATTATAGAAAAACGTCATCGTCTCTAACTCAAAATATGGACAATTTTATGTTTCGGGCGTCTTGGAATCTTTTGACAGCTTCCGAAAAATGTAATTTTCTTTTTTGGTGTTGTTTCTGGAAGATAAATGCAGGTAATCTTTTTCGGCAATGTTACTTGATATGAAAAATGTATGCACGTGTTATTTAGGACACCGAAGACATGCTACTTTTTTACTTTTTTATTATCAATCTTTCGCAAGTTTTTCATAAAATTTAATCATATTAAGTCGAGAGTACTGATCATGTTCTAATGATGAATTACAATGTACTCGTTATATCACATGACTTCAAAAATAAATAATTTGAATACACTATTTATATCAATACGAAAAATATAACCAGTTAAGGTGGTTCAGTCGACACTGATGGTCATCACGATGCAAGTGCACATTCCATTTTGATATAGATGTTCATCAAACTGGGTAACTCTATAAAGATTCAATGATTTAGCATTTAGTTTAATAGGCTTGAAAATAAAGAAAACTAGGAACCGGCTTTTAAAATACCAACTATTTTTTTTTTAATTTCAATGGTGCATTGATTTCAATAATAATATGGATTTCCTATTATTGTTTTAGTCTGTCGTATACCATTACACGTACATGACATGCTAAACAAATATCTGCAGTTATTAACTTTGTTTAGTTTTTTCAAACTGATATGATTTGGAATAAATGATCATTGTTATTTACATAAAATTTATTACGTCAGACTCGATGTTGTGAATAATATTTTATCCTGTTTGGTCTTCTATTCGTTAACGGAAATAACAGGTTTACACAGAAAACATGATCACAGCCGGTACGATCACTATTGTGCAAAATGTACTAAACTTTCTAAAATCAAGAATCCCAGATATAAGTAAAACAAACTATGGGTATCGTTTTTTTTTTTGCTTTGTTACAGTGTGACAAATAAGAGTCATAAATGTCTTGATAACCAGGTAATAACGATTAACATCTCAAATTGGATGACTGATACGTTGTGTGGGCGACATGTTTTTGCTGTCTCAGATCTTTAGATATCAATATACATGTAGTCATTTGCGAAATGTGATTTGTGTTTTCCTAATCGATTTTCAAGATTTAAAAATTGATAATTTTCAGCTACCTTAAGTAAGGCTTGCCGTCATAACAAAGGAGAACATGTCCCAAGGCAAATTCAAAAGGGGAAGTTCATGCAAACAGACAAAAGTGGGGTTACTCTTCAAATGTTAAAACATGCAACAAAATATTATTTACAAACATTTCGCAATATTAATACAAAATTATCGATGATCAGTTTAAAGGAGATTTATAACGCACTAATATAATTATGAAAATGAACATTAACATGTAGATAACCAAAAAACCCACCGACACCAACTAAAGTCACCTTGTAATATATATTGAAATGTAGATATTCTAGTTTGTATTAAAAATATAAATGTCACACAAATGTTCTATGTTAAGAGGGATCAGGGGTACAAATAAAGATCCATAAATCTGTTTTAATAAGTTTCCCTAATTGCATTAACATCGTTGTTCTTTTTCTCAAAAATAAGTTAAATAATCTTGGCCACAGAAATTATTTCGATATTGACATATTTCTTACAGATTAAACGTTTCAAACACAATTTTGAGTCATAGAGAGTAAACATCTCGATAACTATATGTTTTTATTTGTAAATATAAAACAAGGCGTAGTTATTCGATAATCGTTTGTATCTATCAAAAACATTACGTAAAATACTACGCAACAGCAAAAACCACGTGTCAATGATCAAACGATAGAGGAGTTCGAAACGTCGACAAAACATTGTTACTGAAGGATTTATATATCATACTTAATTTGAATTTTACTTCCTTTTTGCATTACCTATTTCACATGATTGTGTGAAGTTTGTAAGTGCCTGTCAACCACTATTTAATTATTCAACAAAACAAATAGTTACCATATCATGATGTATAGTTCTTATCTAATTTTCGTGTATTTAAAGTTATATTTTATGTTTTTATTATATCACGTAGTTTTTATTTTATAAGCCTGATAATTTGGTAAGTTTTAAATGCTGCTGTCATGATTCTGCTACACATTTTCATAAAGTCAAAGTAAGTATGAATACAATTTCATTTACCATATCGATACATCTTTAATACAGAATACATGTTAATTAGAAAGCTTAATTGACACGATGCCTACAACTATTCTACCATGTAAAACCTTTTAAAAGTTACATGAATACCGAAGTAGATATTATGTTAAGAGTGTTCATATCAGAAGTTGTAACACATAATATCTGGCTAGTAACGTTTAATAATTTATTGAAACCAAAAACCGCCTTTTTAGGAAAATAAGACTGTAAATAAAATCAACGGTACCAATTTTGTTGCACCAGATGCGCATTTCGACAATACATGTCTCTTCAGTGATGCTCGGGGCCAAAATATTTGAAATCCAAAGCTTATATAAAAGGTGAGGAGCTATAATCCAAAAGGTCCAAAAAGTATAGCCAAATTCGTGAAAGGAATCAGAGCTTTGCACGAGGGAGATACATTCCTTAATTTATAATAATTTTTAATATTTTGTAACAGCAAATTTTAATGACACAAAAAATCCGTATTTTCATGCCAGTACCTAAGTACTGGCTACTGGGCTGGTGATACCCTCGGGGACTAATAGTCCACCAGCAGAGGCATCGACCCAGTGGTAGTAATAAAATCAACGGTACCAATTTTGTTGCACCAGATGCGCATTTCGACAATACATGTCTCTTCAGTGATGCTCGGGGCCAAAATATTTGAAATCCAAAGCTTATATAAAAGGTGAGGAGCTATAATCCAAAAGGTCCAAAAAGTATAGCCAAATTCGTGAAAGGAATCAGAGCTTTGCACGAGGGAGATACATTCCTTAATTTATAATAATTTTTAATATTTTGTAACAGCAAATTTTAATGACACAAAAAATCCGTATTTTCATGCCAGTACCTAAGTACTGGCTACTGGGCTGGTGATACCCTCGGGGACTAATAGTCCACCAGCAGAGGCATCGACCCAGTGGTAGTAATAAAATCAACGGTACCAATTTTGTTGCACCAGATGCGCATTTCGACAATACATGTCTCTTCAGTGATGCTCGGGGCCAAAATATTTGAAATCCAAAGCTTATATAAAAGGTGAGGAGCTATAATCCAAAAGGTCCAAAAAGTATAGCCAAATTCGTGAAAGGAATCAGAGCTTTGCACGAGGGAGATACATTCCTTAATTTATAATAATTTTTAATATTTTGTAACAGCAAATTTTAATGACACAAAAAATCCGTATTTTCATGCCAGTACCTAAGTACTGGCTACTGGGCTGGTGATACCCTCGGGGACTAATAGTCCACCAGCAGAGGCATCGACCCAGTGGTAGTAATAAAATCAACGGTACCAATTTTGTTGCACCAGATGCGCATTTCGACAATACATGTCTCTTCAGTGATGGTCGGGCCAAAATATTTGAAATCCAAAGCTTATATAAAAGGTGAGGAGCTATAATCCAAAAGGTCCAAAAAGTATAGCCAAATTCGTGAAAGGAATCAGAGCTTTGCACGAGGAGATACATTCCTTAATTTATAATAATTTTTAATATTTTGTAACAGCAAATTTTAATGACACAAAAAATCCGTATTTTCATGCCAGTACCTAAGTACTGGCTACTGGGCTGGTGATACCCTCGGGGACTAATAGTCACCAGCAGAGGCATCGACCAGTGGTAGTATAAAATCAACGGTACCAATTTTGTTGCACCAGATGCGCATTTCGACAATACATGTCTCTTCAGTGATGCTCGGGGCCAAAATATTTGAAATCCAAAGCTTATATAAAAGGTGAGGAGCTATAATCCAAAAGGTCCAAAAAGTATAGCCAAATTCGTGAAAGGAATCAGAGCTTTGCACAGGGAGATACATTCCTTAATTATAATAATTTTTAATATTTTGTAACAGCAAATTTTAATGACACAAAAAAATCCGTATTTTCATGCCAGTACCTAAGTACTGGCTACTGGGCTGGTGATACCCTCGGGGACTAATAGTCCACCAGCAGAGGCATCGACCCAGTGGTAGTAATAAAATCAACGGTACCAATTTTGTTGCACCAGATGCGCATTTCGACAATACATGTCTCTTCAGTGATGCTCGGGGCCAAAATATTTGAAATCCAAAGCTTATATAAAAGGTGAGGAGCTATAATCCAAAAGGTCCAAAAAGTATAGCCAAATTCGTGAAAGGAATCAGAGCTTTGCACGAGGGAGATACATTCCTTAATTTATAATAATTTTTAATATTTTGTAACAGCAAATTTTAATGACACAAAAAATCCGTATTTTCATGCCAGTACCTAAGTACTGGCTACTGGGCTGGTGATACCCTCGGGGACTAATAGTCCACCAGCAGAGGCATCGACCCAGTGGTAGTAATAAAATCAACGGTACCAATTTTGTTGCACCAGATGCGCATTTCGACAATACATGTCTCTTCAGTGATGCTCGGGGCCAAAATATTTGAAATCCAAAGCTTATATAAAAGGTGAGGAGCTATAATCCAAAAGGTCCAAAAAGTATAGCCAAATTCGTGAAAGGAATCAGAGCTTTGCACGAGGGAGATACATTCCTTAATTTATAATAATTTTTAATATTTTGTAACAGCAAATTTTAATGACACAAAAAATCCGTATTTTCATGCCAGTACCTAAGTACTGGCTACTGGGCTGGTGATACCCTCGGGGACTAATAGTCCACCAGCAGAGGCATCGACCCAGTGGTAGTAATAAAATCAACGGTACCAATTTTGTTGCACCAGATGCGCATTTCGACAATACATGTCTCTTCAGTGATGCTCGGGGCCAAAATATTTGAAATCCAAAGCTTATATAAAAGGTGAGGAGCTATAATCCAAAAGGTCCAAAAAGTATAGCCAAATTCGTGAAAGGAATCAGAGCTTTGCACGAGGGAGATACATTCCTTAATTTATAATAATTTTTAATATTTTGTAACAGCAAATTTTAATGACACAAAAAATCCGTATTTTCATGCCAGTACCTAAGTACTGGCTACTGGGCTGGTGATACCCTCGGGGACTAATAGTCCACCAGCAGAGGCATCGACCCAGTGGTAGTAATAAAATCAACGGTACCAATTTTGTTGCACCAGATGCGCATTTCGACAATACATGTCTCTTCAGTGATGCTCGGGGCCAAAATATTTGAAATCCAAAGCTTATATAAAAGGTGAGGAGCTATAATCCAAAAGGTCCAAAAAGTATAGCCAAATTCGTGAAAGGAATCAGAGCTTTGCACGAGGGAGATACATTCCTTAATTTATAATAATTTTTAATATTTTGTAACAGCAAATTTTAATGACACAAAAAATCCGTATTTTCATGCCAGTACCTAAGTACTGGCTACTGGGCTGGTGATACCCTCGGGGACTAATAGTCCACCAGCAGAGGCATCGACCCAGTGGTAGTAATAAAATCAACGGTACCAATTTTGTTGCACCAGATGCGCATTTCGACAATACATGTCTCTTCAGTGATGCTCGGGGCCAAAATATTTGAAATCCAAAGCTTATATAAAAGGTGAGGAGCTATAATCCAAAAGGTCCAAAAAGTATAGCCAAATTCGTGAAAGGAATCAGAGCTTTGCACGAGGAGATACATTCCTTAATTTATAATAATTTTTAATATTTTGTAACAGCAAATTTTAATGACACAAAAAATCCGTATTTTCATGCCAGTACCTAAGTACTGGCTACTGGGCTGGTGATACCACTCGGGGACTAATAGTCCACCAGCAGAGGCATCGACCCAGTGGTAGTAATAAAAATCAACGGTACCAATTTTGTTGCACCAGATGCGCATTTCGACAATACATGTCTCTTCAGTGATGCTCGGGGCCAAAATATTTGAAATCCAAAGCTTATATAAAAGGTGAGGAGCTATAATCCAAAAGGTCCAAAAAGTATAGCCAAATTCGTGAAAGGAATCAGAGCTTTGCACGAGGGAGATACATTCCTTAATTTATAATAATTTTTAATATTTTGTAACAGCAAATTTTAATGACACAAAAAATCCGTATTTTCATGCCAGTACCTAAGTACTGGCTACTGGGCTGGTGATACCCTCGGGGACTAATAGTCCACCAGCAGAGGCATCGACCCAGTGGTAGTAATAAAATCAACGGTACCAATTTTGTTGCACCAGATGCGCATTTCGACAATACATGTCTCTTCAGTGATGCTCGGGGCCAAAATATTTGAAATCCAAAGCTTATATAAAAGGTGAGGAGCTATGCTATAAAGTTATGTAAGAAAACCAAACACGTGTGTCTACAATATCTTTACTATCTTTAATACTACACCTGTTCGACACACATATTTTTTGAAAATTTTTATCTCGTGAACCGTGTCTTTTTTTACAGAAATAGATCCCGACAACCACAAAAATGCGTTTGATGTCAATGATATAAAAATAAAATTCTAAAAACATATATTTTCAAGCAATATATTTTACGGTTGACTAGCATTCAACAATAATTCATACTTATAATGGGTTGATAAGTTTGAAAACAACTAGCAACATTTTGTGATTATATATTGCCTTGACTGGAACAATGTCGTAGTTTATAAACTGTGAATCCTTTTACATATTTCCTCTCTTCGGTTCAAACATAATCTCTTGTTTTGCAAAAAAAGGTTATTCATTCGTACGATAAACACTTCAAAGTGTTCTTATTAATATGATAATATCATTTTAATTAACGTACTTATGAATATAATTATTTTCTGTGACTGTATCTTACATTAATTTGTAGGATCCTTTACTATAGATAATTTAGCTGATCTGTAACAATAACATCTTCATGCCTTATATATCATGTACTGTAGTACGCCGCTAGATTAAAACTGACGTGGAAAGGTAACACATGGCCAGCGAAAGCTCTTTTTTTGAGAGCCCAGGTGGTCGTGTGGTCTAGCGGGACGGCTGCAGTGCAGGCGATTTGGTGTCACGATATCACAGTAGCATGGGTTCGAATCCCGGTGAGGGAAGAACCAAAAATTTGCGAAAGCAAATTTACAGATCTAACATTGTTGGGTTGATGTTTAGACGAGTTGTATATATATATATATATATATATAATTGAAAATATAAATAGGGGATATGTCAAAGACACAACAGCTAGACCAAAGAGCAAAATGCTACCAGTGGGTCTTCAAAGCAGCGGGAAATCCCACACCCGGAGGTGGGACTCCGATGATCTCTAAAACTAGTTGTGTACTAGTTGAGTGAAAATGGACGTCATACTAAACTCAAAACTCATGAATCTATAATAAATTATAGTTTGATTTTAATTTACTGATATCAAGACTAGTATTAATACCAACAAAAATAATATTCAATGTTCTAATTACAGTGTTGAATTGGTAACCTTATATAAATAGTTTATCTAAATGATCTTATTTAAAATTCCTGGCATAGTAAACAAAATTTCCGTAAAAATAAAGATGTGCTATCCCGTTTGCTATAAGTTTTCTACAAACATGTTTGTTTGATCTCGAGTATACACATATTAAAAGAACGCACATGTTTGTTTGATCTCGAGTATACACATATTAAAAGTACGCACATGTTTGTTTGATCTCGAGTATATACATATTAAAAGAACGCACATGTTTGTTTGATCTCGAGTATACACATATTAAAAGAACGCACATGTTTGTTTGATTTCGAGTAAACACATTTTAAAAGAACGCACATGTTTGTTTGATTTCGAATATACACATATCACAAGCACGCACATGTTTGTTTGATTTCGAGTATACACATATCACAAGCACGCACAATCAGTTTGCTTACGAAACATCGGAATAACTTTAACACATTCAATAAAGGTAGATCAAAGGTATACGTTTACCGAGATAGAGTTGTCTTATACTTTGCCATACGACTTTACTAAGCTCAAAATTATTATAAAAAGGATTGGTTACCGTGCTATTTTTCAATCTATGAGTCGATAAAACTGTCTAAATTTTAATTTCTTTGAATGATCATAAAAAAAACACAATTTGTGCATGAAAGAAATCTACGAGATAGAACTTTAAAAGATAGGGTTTTATAATATGTTTTCAGAAAATAAAAAGAGGAAATGGTGTCAACAAACTTGGTTTCTTGCTATAAGAAAAAAAATTGAAAATACCTATCATTCCAGTATAATTTTATTACTAAAGAGTTATTTCCTCTTAAACGGCTCAAATGAAAAAAATATTCTAAATCACAAATGTTTGGCATGTTTGGTGTTGGTTTAAATAGTTTGATGAATGCAATTAATAAGCAAGTATTCTTCATATAAATAAACAGCCTAACCAATAAAAGTGCATATTTGTCTACAAATTTGCTGATTTGGGTAAATAACTAGACATTCTGTGTACTGCGATAGCATAATCCAAGATATGCGGTACACATGAATCTACTTTAAATTTCACTATGCTTCCCTATGAAAATCGTCATTATCTACTTTGTCTGAACTCTTTTTTTTTTTTTGGGGGGGGGGGGAGTTGCGTGTAAAAGTGCAGAATACTGACAAAAGGTTAAAAAAACTTGATACATGATTTTTTCTATAAATCCTATGCTTAACTGACCATTGTTAAAATTAGTGTTTTCGATTATAACATCCGACAAATAAAATGTCCTTCCTGTTTGATAATGTATTTATAATCAAGTTGTTCCTGATGTCAGGTACGTTTTTGTTACTTAAGTTCGATACAAAAATGTTTTCTTTGTGACTTTGAAAATGGACTTGCTATATGTTGTTGAATGCATTGTTACATTATACAACATATCTAAATGAAAAATGTCGTTGTATTTTATTTTTATTACGTTATGACTTTAACATAATGTAGTTTTTTTAGTATTTTAGTGTGTAAGTATTTAATTGTACGTCATTTTGATCATACTGTACATATACAATAGGTAATATGGGGTTTCGGGATAATTGGGCTCTAATAGATATGTTTAATACCGCTACACTATAACTTTCAATGTCCGAATAAGTCACCTATATTTGATTGAAACCGCTTAATGAGGACTCAGTTGGATGACTGTCACCTAATCAATCTTCTGAAGGTATATACTTCTATGGGACAGAAACAAAGCAGTACAAAAACTAAATGCAACAAAGAGATCAGCGGTCTTCAAAATTAAAAAAGAAATGGGAAATAAATTTGAGAGATAATTAAAAAAAAAGACATCATCACTAATCCATATAAAAGTAAACAACAAACTGACAGACAAGGTTTCTGACTTTGTACACGAAAGCAGGAGAGATCGATCAACTATTTTTTTTTAAATCTCTTATTTTACCTCGATCAGCAAAAAAAATATACATGAATAATGCATGAGAAAATATTGCAGAAAAGTATTCACTTAAAAGTCACAGTTTAATGAATTAGAAAACCAACAAGCACCAATGATACAATATTAAACCTTAGTCTGAAAGGTGTCCTGAAAGAAACTCCAATAAACAGCCCAGTGATATTTTCAAATGTAAGATATTTGACACAAAACTGTATATCTGCTTCATATCTTTAAACTTCTTAGTAAGAACACAAAATCGATATCATTTTCGTCCATTTTGTTTTAGACATTTAGTTTTTCGACCTATTCTCATGATTTAATACGTTGCGCCACTCCTTCCTCATTGAAATGTTTCTTAAAAAGTGAAGAATGTGGTAAATGAAAAAAATAGAAATATTCCAGCAAACATTTGTTTGAGCGCAGAGTAGGGGCACTGTGTCACAAGTTTTGCCTACATTATAACGTCACTAATGACACAATTGGTGAACATATGTTTAACTGAAACAACTGGTCATATTGTCATATATTTTTATTAAATGTTTTAACATTTTTACTGTGAAATTACTTCAGTGTTTAGTTTAAGGCAAAAATAAGAAGGTTTTGAACCAACTCTTTTTTTTCAGGGACGAATTGGCCCAATATTATTATTGGGACTTCTGTATTCTTTTACGTTCCTGCCGACGTCATCTTTTTCTTCAATAGCTATAAAAATCAACAAAAAGGCAAAAAGAAAAGTATTTGTTGAACAAGAAGATTGCCTTTCTATATTGAATATAAAAAATACAAACAAAAAGTTAAATATCTTAGAATATCAAACGATGATTTTTGTTTGTCGAAATGCATTATGTAAAATGTTTAAACCTTTACAAGTATCATAGCACATGATATATTCTGTTTCTAATTTATGAAAGCGTTTGTAATTAAAATAATACTAGTGTGACATATACATGATATTTGACGATCATTATGAAGTTTCCTATTTTGCACGACATTATATATATATTGTAATTTCCTAGAACAAAAAAAAAGAAGTACGGTTAATATTTATTATAGGCTGTATCCTCTTTTTCTCTTAAAATATAACGCTACATATGTATGTATTCTAAGTTTTGTCTTTTCGTTATTTGTTGTGTGTTTCGAGCATAAACGACGAGTCGAATCCTTCTAAGCTGATTTACAATTTTTGTTTTTTGTCGACATGTACACCAGAGTAAGAGGAAGGGACTGTGTTGAACTCTTGTAAACATGTTTCTCTCTGCATCTTACTGTAAGTGTTTGATTTCATTCGTTGCCGTCGAATACCCTGTGTCGTATTTGTTTTCTGTGGATTTATTTACCATTTCACAGAACTTTTTTTTTTCCTGATCGAATATTTTATGTTATGTTGTTCGAATTGGGAAATTTTAAAGTTTGTCTACACAAGATACAAAATATGTCACAATTATTATGAACCATACTATAGTTACCTAGTTTATAAGTTTTCAGTTCCAATCATCTTTTTAAACAATACACATTCAAAATAAAAAAGATTGAACACACCAAATCGACTGCTACAACTATACCTAAAGGAACAACTATTTTGCATATGGATAAGGTGCGCACTACAAAATAAGTTTTTTACAAAAACAGTGAATGAAAATATCAAATCAATAATAGTTTTGATAAAATAAATATACTTGCAGTACACAATCAGTACTGAAACACTAATGATAAAATCAGTACTGAAACATTACTGACGAAATCAGTACTGCAACAGTACTGACAAAATCAGAGCTGAAACAGTACTGTCAAAATCAGTCTTGAAACAGTACTGTCAAAATCAGTACTGAAACAGTACTGTTAAAATCAGTACTTAAACAGTACTGACAAAATAAGTACTGAATTTATAGAATTAGTAAATGTACCGTTTTAGTATAATAATAAACAGTACTGACAAAATCAGTACTGAATTTATAGAATTAATTTAGTAAATATCCGTTTTAGTATAATAATAAACAGTACTGAATGAACAGAAAGTATATTATTATAAGTTTTCTGTCTTGCCGAACAGTACTGATATATACGAGGGTAGAAATGTACCAAAAAAAGGTGAGTAGATTCTTTGTCACTGTTTGTAGTGTATAAAGTTCGTTTTTCTTCATTATTTTAGCCTTCCCTTTCAGTGACCCATTGTTGCTTAAATCCACGTTGATTGGTCTTTTTGACAAACGTATCATATCTGTTGATTTTATCGTAAAACAGGAGAAAAGTTTGCTGTTAAAGTTGCACGAAATATTTAACTTATTCGTCTGGGCTTTGGTCCTATAATTAGAATCATATTCAAAACAGTGTGGCTGTGGCCATTGATTGACGACCTAAATTATCCCATTGGCTGGGACAGATTATTTGAACGTTTGTCTGTAACGACCACTGCTCACTACTTACTTATTATAGAATTTAAACTGTGGGGTCACCAAAGGTTCTTAACGCCTTTAATAATAAAATAAATCGAAAAACTAATCAGGAATAACCTTTATGTTTTGATTTATATTATTGATATAAATCAAAACATCGTGTTATTCCTGATTAATTTTTCGAATTACTTTATTTAGGTGTTAAGAATCTTTGGTGACCCCACAGTTTAAGTGTCTTTAACAAGTACATAGTGAACAGTGGTCGTTACAGACAAACGTTCACATAATCTGCCCCAGTCAATGTGATAATTTAGGTCGTCAATCGATGGCCACAGCCACACTGTTTTGAATATGATTCTATAATGGTATAAAGCAATAATCATAGTCCTTTATTCCAATATGTCTCACGCGCTGTCCAATTTCCATTTTCTTTTCGCTATTTAAAGGATGTGCGTACCTAGATTAAAATTTTCCTTCCAAGTATCTGTATACTATTTGAAGTTGTATGGTACTTCAGCTAGTAGTTGTAGCAAACACAGTAGTGTTTCATTTTCCTGGTAATAGATTAGCATTCAGAGTACCATAGGCAGATATTGTGATTAGATCATGTAGATGGTAGGGTATTATATATGTTTGCATTTATAAGTGAATGTGTATAATGTGTTTCTTCATGTTCTTTGGGAATATCAGTTTTGAATAACATACAAATATTTTCTTTAGAATATTCGAAGAGGCTGATACAAATATTTCGAGATAAATGAATGAATTTACGGTTGCAATAGACACAATTATAATATTTCTTTTGGAATAGGGGCATATATTTCTTTGTCTGCTATTTCTAATACTCCTTAATAATCTGCAAGAATTTGTATCGCGCTTCACAGTTTTGAAAAATGTTCTATATAATTAATTTATTATACAAAGTTGCCATTCGTCCTGGTGTAGTTGAATTCATCGTGGGTTTATTATCTTTTAAAGATATCTGACACCTGTCGGTTTTTGAACTGTGTTAGTTATTATGATTGTCTGTATGTTATTCAAAGACATGGCGCGAACCAACAGGCCGAACTCTCTCTACCAGTATAGTTATCGATTGAACTACTGTTGTTTAACTCCATGAAACCCAATATAAAAGGAACACCCATGTAATTTTTTATAACAAAACCTTTACATTAAAATATACTCTATGCATAAGATAAACTACACAGTACAAGGTCGGTGTAATGTGTACGTGCTTCACTTTTCCGTGTTATCTACGTTTCAATATTGTTTTGGTATATTAAAAAGTAAAATACTTCCTTCTTAATATTGAGTTTTGTTTAAATAAGAAAAAGGTATGTTTTTTTGTAAAATTGAAAAGAAAAAAAAGTAGGAGTTAAATATTGAAAGATTGCGAGTATAAAATTGTAAGGGTTTTAAAGTATTGTCTATAACTTGATTAACAACTCATGTATCTATCGAGGAATGTAGTGCTATTAAAACATATAGAAATTATTATTATTATTATTATTATTATTATATTATTATTATTATTATTATTATTATTATTATTATTATTATTATAATTATTATTATTATTATTATTGTTAATATTGTTGTTTGTTATTATTATTTATTTTACATATTGGTATCTTGATAGTGCAAAGCGTTATATATTTATATATAAAGGTAACACCCGGCCACCGAAAGCTTAATTTTATGAAGCCCAGGTGGTCGTGTGGTCTAGCGCGCCGGTTACAGACAAAAGAGGTAATTTCAGCTTTCCAATTGTGAACTTTTCATTTCTAAGTAGCAACATTCCAGCAGCACCTGCATACAGGGTATATATCTCCCAATTGATACGATATTCCCGTGCTTGCATTTCATATCATGATTTTCTTGATAGATGGTTGCTGCTCACAAGGAAGCTATTAAACCAAGAGTTTCAAATGGTGAAGTTGAAATCATCCCTTCGTTAATTTTACGGACGCCATCACGAGTTGGTTGACCGTTATGGAATAACCGTTTCACAAATGATATCGGATATTTTACTTACGTCGTAACTACAATCACCTTCCCTTCCATGAATGTGACCTATCGAATTAGATTATTTACCGGATTCGTTATCACATAAGCAACACGACGGTTGCCACATGTGCAGCAGGATCTGCTTATCCTTCCGGAGCACCTGAGATCACCCCTAGTTTTGGGTGGTGTTCGGGTTGCTTATTCTTTAGTTTTTTTAAGTTGTTCATGTATACTATTGTTTGTCTGTTTGTCTTTTTCATTTTTAGCCATGGCGTTGTAAGTTTATTTTCGATTTATGACTTTGACTGTCCCTTTGGTATCTTTTGTCCCCCTTTTGTAGTTCAGGCGATTTGGTGTCACGATATCTCAGTAGTATGGGTTCGAATCCCGGCGAGGAAAGAACAAAATGTATCACCATCACTGCTGGTGATTCGATGGATAAATCTGTTGAAGAGTTCTGGTTCAGACATTCTTATGTTGTACTGTTATACCACTGTCCCAGGTTAGGGGGAGGGTTGGGATCCCGCTAACATGTTTAACACCGCCACATTATTTATGTATGTGCCTGTTCCAAGTCAGTAGCCTGTAATTCAGTGGTTGTCGTATCTTTATGTGTTACATATTTGTTTTTCGTTCATTTTTTTATACAAGTAAGGCCGTTAGTTTTCTCGTTTAAATTTTTTTACATTGTCATATCGGGGACTTTATAGCTGACTATGAGGTCAGGGCTTTGCTCATTGTTGAAGGCCGTACGGTGACCTATAGTTGTTAATGTCTGTGTCATTGTGATCTCTTGTGGATAGTTGTCTCATTGGCAATCATACCACATCTTCTTTTTTTATATTATGTATATAAGAATATATATATCGGATATTTTTGTATTCTAATAATACTATATCCTTGAATATTAAAGTTTACATATAAAGATATGTCACAAGTTTTCATTTTTTATATTATAGCCGTTTGGAATGTAAGAGACACATCAACTTATCATGTTAAAAGCGTTACTTATCCACACAGCTGTTATGTTGACAGTCACTGCACAACGTAAGTCATATAAATAAGCACGATTGATACCAAGAAGCTTTTTATTACAAATGTTAACAATAAAACAATGTTAGGGCATATTATGGAATATACATCATCCGCCATTTTCAAAAACCCCGAAAACTTCCATTTTTAAATCGATATTTGACAGACTTTAACTTTAAATTAAACTGTTTTAAGTAGCATTCTTCGCCAGATATATGTTTTAATATACTTAATCGATTTGCAAAGTTTGTTTTTAATGTACGGAATTTCTTTATTTTTAAGCCATCTTTAAGTACACATGGGTATCGGTAATTTAGCATGAAGGAAACGGAGAAATGACGAGAAAAGTGCATGTTTTACAAGTCTAAAGTGACAGACTTTAATCAAAAATTAAACTGTTAGGACCAAAAAAAAAAAAAAAAAAAACAGTGTTAGGGTCTATGTACCCTTTTACTCCGATGAATCAACAGATCAGCAACAAAAAATAACCAACTGAAGTTCAAAATATTCTCTTATGTCTGTTTAAACTCACATTGAAAATAATAATATATATTTGGTT
The DNA here is from genome assembly GCA_019925275.1 of Mytilus edulis. Taxonomy (NCBI): domain Eukaryota; kingdom Metazoa; phylum Mollusca; class Bivalvia; order Mytilida; family Mytilidae; genus Mytilus; species Mytilus edulis. The sequence goes on from CM034349.1 coordinate 69,896,897, forward strand.
CTAAAGTGTTCTTATTGTGGTTTCTTTTGTTGTAACAGACGTCTTAATATTTTTAGCAGCTATAGTTGTCGTCTGTCGGTTGTGTTTATGTTTTGTTTCTTTTCTCCTAGGTGTTGTGTTTTTCTTGGACGTGGGGTTATTGTTCAGTCATTCGTTTTTTTTATTCAAATGAGGGAATTATTGACATAGCGAATCACCTGACTATAAACGTAAAATTGATTTGATATTAAATGAAATGTTAACATACACAAAGACGAAAATCGCATTAACTTTTCAGACATAAGCAATAGATACATGTAATAATGCTGCGTAAGCCATTACAAGAATGTGTACTGTGTTCTGTAAAATTAGGATCATACCTCTAAATATACTTTAATTAGATTATAATAACAATGAATAACTAATATTATAACACAATGTTAACTGATGTTCCCTAATTTGTGACATCTTTATCTATTATTTCTGTTTATTTTGGTTGCATTTTTTGTTTATATAGTGGAATTCTATGTGCATATCATACAGGTAAACTGTAAGATAGATATTAAACCAATTTTTATCCACCATTTTCGACATAAGAAAATGCATGTACCAAGTCAGGAATATGTCAGCTAGTTTATATGCGATTCGTGTGTTTGAGCTTTCGATTTTGCCATTTGATCAGGGACTAGCCGTTTCACATTTTAGTATGGTTCTTTGCATCATACTAGAAATAGGAACTTGTTTTCAGGTTGTTATCATCACAAGTATATAGGAAATTGACTTAACCAAACAATAAGAATGCAACACGATCAAATTATCATTATCAGCTTAATCCTAAAAATGCGGTTGTATTCTTAATTTTTATTTATATATAAATTAAAAAGTTACATCATAACGGTCATGTACACTAAGATTTGAAATTGATGTAACCACAATTTAGTGATAAATATCGTCAGCAAAATGTTTATCTTAGTACTTAATCAACGATGGTAATTGATAAAAGAGAGACGGACGGACGCACGGACTTTAAAATTATACACTCATTCTATCGTAAGCAAGTTCTAAATGTTGGTATATTGATATGAAAACCAATTGTTGATTAGAAATAATTCTGACAAAGGGAACAACATTAAGAAATAATTGATGCAAGCTATACTTTATTGTAGTTTTAACATGGTAGGCATTATATTCGTGATTATTTTTGCCTGAGCAATAGTGAGGGCTATAATAACACGAATATAATGCATATCCATGTTAAAACTACAATCAAGTATAGCTTGCATCAATTTTTTCGATTCTGATTAGGACAATCAAGGTAATTTCTATGTCCGATGGGTATAAGGGTAAAGCGATTGTGTAGGCTCTTCCAGGAACCTCCCGTTTTTGTTTGTAAAGAAACAAACAGATGGCACTGTGATTTTTCAGAGGGAGGAGTTTTTAAACAGCCAGCATGAACGGTTGTCGTATCTAGGTCAAATATTTCAATTTCGGAATGCAACACATTACAGTCATAATAAATGAATTAGTAACAACATGTGCATCATTTAAGAGTTTTTAGGTGTTTTAAGTTAATGAAATATATTAAATGCATGCCAATTTGATAAAATTCATTATTCTGCAGTAGTCAATAAACGCATGTGCCAAAAGAAATATTGGATTTAGAGCATTGGTTTATTCATTAAGCGAAAGAAGCACGTCATATTAGAATGATAAGTTATGTTTCAAAGACTTTGTTTGCCAAGTGCAAGTGAGTTAAAGACATTGAATCAAATGTTATATTGAAAAAAACATTAAAAAAAAACTAGTTAAAAGACTAGTTAAAAAATATTACACTACGACCAACACTTGACTCTTCCGAATACCGTTTCGATGCCAAAAAATATGAAGGGAAATACACCAGCAAAACATAATTGCTCCATCTGAACACAATCAACTAATGTGTATATTTCTCGTTGTTTTGGAGTAGACGTTACTAAGTTGTAAAACTTGTGTCTGATCTACATTTTGAACAAAAAAGGATGTTTAAATAAAACTACACACAACCTTCATATTTATAAGCATTATCTTGTTTGATTAAATCACGTTCATTTAAATTTTAAAAGCAAATGCTAGTAAGGACAGTGAACACCAAATTATGTCATGCCGAATGAATAACATCATTATTCGCGTAAAATATATAAACATGGAAAAAAACAGTTTAACAATTTTTTTCAATGATACAATGTCTATTATGGAGATATTGACCAAATGTCTTTTCCCGATATGATGTACCTGACTACAAAATTAACTGCTAACCTATTCCAATGTTTACAAGATAAATGAAATAATGTGACTATTTTATAATATTTTCATTTTTACAGAGAATCTGACACCATTTGGCACTGCTTCTCAAAGTTCTTCATATGATTCTAATGACCGAAGTAAAGGCAAACCGGAAAACGCTGTTAATCCACCAATTTCAAATGAATATAGCTTAGCTAATTGTTCAAGTACAAGATTGTCAAAGCGTGGTATTTCCGAAGCATGGTGGAGGTTTGAGTTTTCGTTTGGCACACCATACATTAAAGATGTAACAATATACTACAGAGAAAACTGTAAGTATTAGCAAGCGAACAATACTACTATTGTCACTATTATATAACAATATGAATTTCGTCATTTAGAGTTCTCTAGAACATGCCATTGCTTTTTATTTAATTTATTATCATTATATCAACCAACAATGAAACATCTTTAATAAGGAGGCATCTTAAACATTCATCAGAAACTCTCTAAAGAACTATACGTAGCTAAAGCCTCTCCCCTGATAGCTTTAACAGAGTGTCAGACAGAGAATATTCTTACCAATAACTGTTTAAGACTAAAATATCATAGAATATGTTTTGAGAGTTCTGCTATTAAACAAATTGAAATGATATCATAGAACCGATTCTTACAATGATGTAATTTACACTGTTTTGAGTAGCATTTTTTCTTTAATTATGTGTTTATTTTTTTTGTTTTTGTCAGTTCCAAAATATATATAAGAATATCAATTTGTTAATTTATTTTTGTAGTAACTTTCTAATGAATTTTTCTAAGAATTCAGTTTTTAATGTTATTTTACTGTGTATATGTATATTTAGATATTTTCTTTTTTAATACACTCCAATGCATCTTTATCATTAGTTTGTAAACTATTCAACGTATAACATGTATAAGAAAGTTTGCTGATTTATATCAAACAATATATATATCCATCATAAAACTATGTACTAAGATGGAACATTTTTTCTGCCAATTAAAAAAAAACGGAAGAGAGCATAGGTTCCATTAACAAAAACAAATATTTGTTACGAATACGTTGGGTTTTGCATATGTAATAAGCTCAAAATTGCCCGGGCAAAAAAAAAAGTATATTGATTATTGTGCCCTGATTTTAAATGACGTGACGTCATTGCGTCCTTAACGATAATGGCGATCAATGACGGTGCTCGTTTCATCACAGAAGAGGAAGGCGATACGGCAGTATTTGATGAGCAAATTAAAAAAACCCGCCAATACGAGAAAAAAACAACAGAAAGTGACATTAAAATTCTAAAGGAGTGGTTAAAATGTGTCGGCGAATTACGCAATCTAGAGGATATTCCAATTGAATGAAGCGATGAATATTTTTCAGGCAAAATTCTACATTGCCGTACGTACAAACTATAATAAAGAATATGAGTCAGATTCAATAAAGGGCCTACAATTATCGATACATATATATATTTTTCCATCACCTCCTGTTATTGCCTATCGCAGACCCAAAAATCTCAAAGACATACTTGTGACATCAAGAGTAAAGAAACACGAAACTTCTAAATTTGGGTGTTACAAACAATGCGGTAGAAGCAATTGTAAGTGCTGTAAAGCCGCCAACACTGACCACTCTTTCAGCAGCACAGTAACAAAGCAGCGATACAACATCTATGTTACATCTAATTGCAAAACGGAAAATAGTATTTATATTCTTACTTGTGGAACTTGCAAGCTGCAGTATGTTGGTGAAACAGAAACTACATTCAACATCAGACTTAACAATCACCGGTCTTTCTATACAAAAGGAAGAAACTGTCCAATTACGAGACACCTCTAAAGAACAGGACATACTTTTGATAATATCACCTTTCAAATAATTGAGGTAAATCAAAATTGGGACTCCGAAAGGAGAAAACAGAGAGAAAGGTTTTGGATGCATCAGCTACGTACTCTTGAATCTGATGGACTTAATGAGAGGGATGAAAAACAGTTTTACCCAAAACCAAAGGAATAAATCATGAATTTCATTCTATTTAACTAAAACAACTATTTGTTTAGATTTAAAAATTGTTATGTACAATAAACGGCAAAAATATGTTTTTTATATACCCCATCAATCAATATGTTAAACTTTTACACAAAAACGTCAAGCTAAAAAGATATTTTTTGTCATGCATCCGATTTCACCTAGATAGATGCACACGCCCGATGAAGCTAATTTGTTTAGCGAAATATTGCGTGAATAATATATAAAATATAACAACTAATTTTAAAACACTCATTAGTGTGTTAAAGTTACATTCTTAGACACTTATATATATATTTGCGAAAGCAAATTTACAGATCTAACATTGTTGGGTTGATGTTTAGACGAGTTGTATATACATTATGTACACAGCCATGTATCACTATCATTGATGGCGATCCGATGGATACATTTGTTGTAGAGTTGTCACTGACTCAGACGTACTTATAAATATAATTATTTTCTGTGACTGTAAATTACATTAATTTGTAGGATCCTTTACTATAGATAATTTAGCTGATCTGTAACAATAATATCTTCATGCCTTATATATCATGTACTGTAGTACGCCGCTAGATTAAAACTGACGTGGAAAGGTAACACACGGCCAGCGAAAGCTCTTTTTTGAGAGCCCAGGTGGTCGTGTGGTCTAGCGGGACGGCTGCAGTGCAGGCGATTTGGTGTCACGATATCACAGTAGCATGGGTTCGAATCCCGGCGAGGGAAGAACCAAAAATTTGCGAAAGCAAATTTACAGATCTAACATTGTTGGGTTGATGTTTAGACGAGTTATATATATATATATATGAATGAAAAAGCAACATCAGTATTATAAAGGTTAAGGACTTTGCACACTCTCGGAGTGTTCCAGGAGCGAAGCGCAAACCTTTAAAAGGAAAAGGACTTGGAAACCAAACAGACGTGCAGACCCTTTCACTAGTACTTCTAATGAAATTGATTCCTTGTTCAACAAAAATCAGCTTCGTATAAGTAAATTTTTATAATCAAGTATTACTAAAGTATTTAAGATATATTTTATAGTTAAAACGCAGTTCCCGTTTATAATGGGATGGTAATTAAAGTCCGTCAAAAGTTTCAGTTAAACAATAACTAAAGTTGTATTTTTTATATTATGCTTATTTTTTTTTACTATAAATTAAAAAGTGATTTCCAGAGAATCTCCTCTCAACTAATAGAATTTCTTGGAATCAAAGAAAAAAGGTAGTTGCATTTGTATAATATAAGTGCACTTGCATATAAATTATTCAAATATAGTATACATGTTATTTCGCATCTTTTCATATTCAATGTATGTTATTAAAGGTAACCCTGAAGCCTTAACAAACATAATATGGTTAATTAGCTGTCTCCATTTTGGAATGAGAAGTAGACAAGAGCATACAGATATGTTATTTGGTGATGTAACAAGGAAAGCAACATCCGAAGGAAAGCACTATCTTCAAGATTCTGAAAGAATGACAAAAACAAGACAAGAATAGTCTGATAATACAAGGTCGTTTGCACCTAAAATGTTTGAAAACCCAGGTAAACACCGTAAAGAATTATATCATGACATTTCAATCTTACAAAACTATTATTTGTAATATCAACTCATATATAAACTTACACTAAAAATACTTTGCAGCAATCGAAACATAACACAAAAAAAACGAAATCGTATTCTTAATACATAACAAAACATATATTCTCTTCGACTTACATTTCAGAATATTTGCAAAAAATGTTGTATATAAAAAAGAAGATGTGGTATGATTGCCAATGAGACAACTATCCACAAAAGACCAAAATGACACAGATATTAACAACTATAGGTCACGTATGTATGTTTTGAAAAAAAAAAGTTTCTTTTTTATTTTGTATGTTTAATCGTTGGTCTTCCTTGTAGGTGACCCAAGATGTCCTTTAAATGCATTTAACTAGTTCATGAAAAGACGGCCTGTTGATACTTTGACACCAGACAGTAGGATGTATCTGTCAACACTCTACAATATTATCCCTGTCAGCACTCTCCCACCTATTAGAGCATTGTGGTTCAGTAAACAACCACTTGGAAAAACAAGCTTTGTGACCTGGCAAAAACTATGTCTCTTACAGCTTGTCTCACAGGCCGTAAAGTTAACCACAGTGCCAGAAAAACAACAAATACTTCATTACAACTGTATTACATTCCAACGTTAAAGCTGTCCAGATAATGCAGTTGACTGGACACCATAATGTTCATTCTATAAACCAATATAGCTCTTCTTCTCTAGAGCAGCAAGAAAAAATGTCAAACATTTTGAGTGATATCCCTTCTGGTAACCGAGGATCTATAACTTATAAACCTGAAAATGTCTCTAATCAGCTTATCCACTCACAATATTAAACAATCAACAGATGATGATTTAACAAATGTAGATGTCGATGCAATGGTTACTTGTATTGAAAGTTATAAGGAAATTTCTGCTACAATGGCATCTTGTAACAATACACAACCAGCAGTTATAGATATAGCCCCAATTATGCCAAATTATCGCGTTTGTGTATTGCCATATTCCAAAATAAGAGAAAATGTGACAAAAAATTTCTATGGAGTAAATGATAAAAACTAAATTTGAAAATATGAAAAAACTTTTTTATAATTTTACCTGTTTTGTTTCATTAAACTGTTATAATTGAACGTTTTTTCTCTTTTCTGCAAAATTTAGATATGTGATAAATAGATTATAACATGTCTTTTCAATATTGGCCCTGGTATCATCCCTCGACCCATATCGGCCCTTTGCTAAAGCCTCGAGGCCAATATGGTAGTCTCGGGATGATACAAGGGCCAATAAGGAAAAGGGCATGTAATAATCCATACATATGCTTTTTACTATGGTGTATAAAGATGCTTTTGTAATATGATGTGTTTACTTGTCAATGAACTAGAAAAAAGAATATGTGATATATGTACAAAGAAACAACTTTCAACCCATTACCAGTTAACATAAATGTCAAAAACTTAAAGTCATCGTACGTCCTTCAACAATGAACAAAACCCAACCTTCTCGAAATGCCAGCTAAACGACGCCACGGCACGACAAATAATAAGACAATTGAATTTAAACGAAAAAATTAACGTCATGTTTCGGAATAAAACAATTAAGGTAAATATAATATACACCAAGAAACGACACCCACTGAATTACAGGCACCTGCATTTGGACAGGTTCACACAGAATAAAAAAATGATTGCAAACTGAATATTATTTACTATCATTCTTTCAAAAGTAGTAAAGCTTAGAATGTAATTGCGGCCAGGGTCATTTTCAGCTAGATGTACAATCTTCACCTATATTCACAGTATTTCAGTTTCATGTGATTAATTTTCGATTCTGATAATAGTTTGGCTATTTGTCTTTAGATATTACTATCAAATTTTTTTTTTTCGAAACAGAAACTGATATTTCGATAGCGTTTTGTAATTTATAAGTTTAGTGTAATTATAGTATTTTTGCTATGTTTTGACGGAAAAAAGACGATTTATGTTTATGAGGAATAACACCACCATGCAATCCTCTTGCACTATCATAGGTGTAATAACTTTGACACAACTAAATCTAAGAACCTAAAATCTTCAACCTGTTCGAATATCAAGGTCATCACCACCTTTCCACATTAGACATGTTATGAAAATTTGTTGAGAACTGTAAATGATAAATGCGAAACAAAATTTGGACGTCAGGGACCAGCTATAGTATGTCAACACTCAGGGCTCTAAAAAAATGCATGATGGCTAATGTCGCATAAGTCCTCATCAAAGGATTATTTAGATTAAAAAAAAAAACATTATACTTCTAAACAATAATGCATCGTACAACAATCGTATTTTGTCAACCCCTTTTCCCGCTTTTTTTAAGAAGTAGTCTAAGACAAACAGTGCGCTTCGCAACTTCAAAACTACAAAAGTACTATTCAATGAAATAGTTTTGAGACCATTCAGTTTTATGATTTCACGCTAAAAAAAAAAATTAAAGTGTACTATCTTTATTTTGTCCGAATGGCAAATCCTAGCTTTTTTTTACCAAGATTACTTTAATTCTTAAATTTTACAGCAATACAACAAAAAACTAAATGACATAGGATTCAGTAATTTTAATATTTATCTAAGATATGTGCATAGTTTGATGAAAATCCATGTTGATTTGAAAAAGTTAAAAAAACAAATTAAAGATGCCTATCTGAATTTATATAATAATTTCTATTTTTACCTATTGTAAAATTAAATTCTTTTATTTCACAGCAATAAATCAAACTGCCTAATAAGCTTAAATTTTGTAAGATCAATATTTAATTGAGTTAGATGGGCTGATTTACATCAGTCAAAACTAAATTTGAAGGTCAAGACTAGTCGAGACAGGTCGAGCCTTGGTCAAGACCATTTCAGACTACACAAAGATCATCAAGTACTGAATAAGACTAATTAAGTAAAGTCGAGACCTAGTCGAGTACACTTAAGTACAGTTAAGTACAGTCGAGACAATGTCGAGACTAGTCGAGTAAAATGTGTGCTCGATTTTACTGGTCGAGCACAAAAACTGGTCAAATCAGACTCTGAGGAGTTTGTAGTAAGAGTCATGAACCAAAAAATTAAAATAAAAAAAAAATAAAATTATTAGAAAGATGACGAGATTGCTGCATAAAACAATACAATGACGATTCAAAATCTACACCAGAAATGACTTAAATTTTAAATATAAGTATATCAAAAGCAAAAACAAAAATATTTAAACTAACAATGATAAACGAAAAACGATAGAAAAAATTACCTTCATTCCGTAATTTGATTGCAAATTGCTTAACCTTACCGATATGAAATCATGCCTTTCTCTGATTTCTGCGATTGATTGGATTTCATGCATCAACGATCATTAGAAGTACAGAAAATCATAAACTTGAACAAATTTGAATAAGCCTAGTAATAAAATTATAAACCTATATTATTTCATTACAGATGCTAATCGGATGGACGGATTTGAATTATTTATAACCAATACATCAACTATTCCACCTGTCGGTTATCTATGCTATGAAGATGCTTTTTCTCAGCGGGGTCCTTATCAAAACGTCACACAGACAATTTCTTGTAATCAAATTGGAAAATACATCATTTATTACGATGATAAAGGATCTTATGAAGGAAGTGTTGGGATCGTTTTGCCTGTTGTTGAGTTGTGTTACGTTGCCATCAATGGTGAGTTATTTGCTTTTTTCACATTGTGTAATTTGTTCTTTCATTTATTTCATCATATTCCTTAGCAAGATTTAATTTGATAAACTAGTACATAATTTCCTATCAGACAAGTAAACATATTTGAGAGGACATAGATTTGAATAATAAAAGGATACCATCGCATTCAACAATCAGCAAAACCTAAACAAAACCATGAACTAAGTTATCATAATCAAGAATGACCATATGTGAATCAAGTGAAAATATAAAACGTAAGGTCGGATTTATGCCATTAAATTATAAGTCTTTTCCATTATTATAAGGTGTACAAGGTTTCAAATTCAGAATATTTAATCTAGCGTCCTTACCAATCATAAAGCCCTGGTTAGACCTGACCGGAAAGCGCAAATGGACGCCGAACGGATTTTTTTTCAATTTATTCATGTCCGTTAGACGTCCGTTTTTATCAGTCAGACGTCCATTTATATCCGATTTATGTCCGTTCAGCGTTCGTTTTATCGGTCGACCTCTATTTTGTCTGGTGGAAAATTTTGAAGTGTCCGTTGAAAGTCCTCTAGGCGTCCGTTTTTTACTGTAATCGTCCGTCCCAATTCAGTTTTGTATAAATTCATCTGGGTAAACATAGGAGGCCAATGCTGCATCCGATGTTTTTTATTGCCGCTTTTAATTTTCCACCAATCTTGTTCATCTGCGTTTTATCCGGTACGCTTGCATTAGGTTTCCGTTTTATCCGATACTCGTCCGTTACGTGTCTGTTTTATTTGGTCAGTAAACTAACGGACTCTAAACGTTTAAAAATATGTCGACGGAACACTTTATTTTCATCTGTTCGCGTCCGTTCGAGCTATGCGGTAAAGTGTGACCACAGCTTAATAGATGTACATATAACTTTTTATCTGTTTATCAAACGGTTGCCTTAAATTGCTTACATCCACAGGAAGGATGCCGCATTGGCAATCATACCGCATCTCCTTATTTCTATATAATAATTATAAAATTGAAAACTTGAAAAGTCAATGGAGGACACATGGATATAATTTATAATGAAAGCTGCAAACCATAATTTAAGATAATTTGCTGTATAATTTATAAGAAATTTTTTTTTTCATCTGGAGAGAATTAAGAACAAAATTTATGTAATGATGGGTAACCCGAATGTATGTGAAGTATGTGAAGTTAGCAGCCGGTTCGTTATTCGTTATTCGATATTCAATATCGAACCGACTGCTAGCAGTCGGTTGGATATTCAAAATTTTGTTGAAAATAATAAAAAAAAAAAAGAAATACTTGATAACATTGAAAACATGATTTTCAAAGTTAAGAGGACTGATAAGATATGTAGGAAATTGTTAAATGACCTCTTCAAGCTGTTGTAAATTCTCGTTGTCCTCGAATATAAACCCTTTTCTAAGTTTCATATTTGTCTTTATGTAGTATAAATTTTGTCAATAAAACGACTTCAAAGAAGTACTTTTGTACCTGATATTTCTTAAAACAAAAAGAAAAACTGATAACTCTAGAAAAATTTAGAATTACAAATAGAAATATTTATGGAAAGCCAAAAAAAAAAAATCTTCAGCCAAAAAATGTCAAAATTTTAGGACAAAGGGCATAGGGCAATGGTGAGAGCCCCCTGATCTCTCAATCTTTCTAATATTATGCAGACATTTAGTCAATAGGTAGATACAAACGTGACTTCAAGAAATTTGGGTACACTTCCTATCTTCTATGTTTACGGAGCGCCCAAAATGCCAGTTGGATATTCAAAATATATAGCGAAAACCAACCCGAGACCGCTTAAATGAGGTTGAGACCCCCCTTGTCGTTCAATGTCCATAAAATTCAACCAAATCATAGATTCTGTATATATAAAGATTGTATTAGAAGGATTTTCTAGAATAATGTCATATTCGATATCCATGGAGCGCTTAGATTGTCACTTTTTAGCCAAAAAATATCAAAATATTAGGACAAAGGGCCCAGAGCAATGGTGAGAGCCCCTGATCTCCCAATCTTTCTATTATTATGCAGACATTTAGTCAATAGGTAGATACAAAATTGACTTAAAGAAATTTTGGGTACACTTCTTGTCTTCTATGTTTACGGAGCGCCCAAAGTGCCAGTTGGATATTCAAAATATATAGCGAAAACCAACCCGAGACCGCTTGAATGCGATTGAGATCCCCCTTGTCGTTCAATGTCCATAAAATTCAACCAAATCAAAGATTATGTATATATAAAGATTCTATGAGAAGGATTTGTAAGAATAATGTCATCTTCGATATCTACGGAGCGCTTAGATGTCACTTTTTAGCCAAAAAATGTCAAAATTTTAGGACAAAGGGCACAGGGCAATGGTGAGAGCCCCCTGATCTCCCAATCTTTCTAATATTATGCAGACATTTAGTCAATAGGTAGATACAAACGTGACTTCAAGAAATTTGGGTACACTTCCTGTCTTCTATGTTTACGGAGCGCCCAAAGTGCCAGTTGGATATTCAAAATATATAGCGAAAACCAACCCGAGACCGCTTAAATGAGATAGAGACCCCTCTTGTCGTTCAATGTCCATAAATTCGACCAAATCATAGATTCTGTATATATAAAGATTGTATTAGAAGGATTTTCCAGAAAAATGTCACCTTCCATATCTACGGAGCGCTTAGATTGTCTCTTTTTAGCCAAAAAATGTCAAAATTTTAGGACAAAGGGCATAGGGCAATGGTGAGAGCCCCCTGGTCTCTCAATCTTTCTAATATTATGCAGAGATTTAGTCAATAGGTAGATACAAACGTGACTTAAAGAAATCTGGGTACACTTCATGTCTTCCATGTTTACGGAGCGCACAAATTGCCAGTTGGATATTCAAAATATATAGCGAAAACCAACCACTTAAATGAGGTCAAGACCCCTATTGTCGTTCAATGTCCATAAAATTCAACCAAATCATAGATATCGAAGACGACATTATTCTGTAAAATCCTTCTAATACAAACTTCATACATACAGAGTTTATGATCTAGTTGATTTTGATGCACATTGAAAGTCCAGGGGGCTCTCACCCTCATTTAAGCGGTCTCAGGTAGGTTTTCAGTATATATATTTTGAATATCCAACTGGCACTTTGGGCGCTCCGTAAACATGGAAGACATGAGGTGTACCCAAATTCCTTTTAGTCACGTGTGTATCTACCTATCAACTTAACGTTTGCATGATATCAGAAAGATTGAGAGATCAGGGAGATCTCACCATTGCCCTGTGTCCTTTGTCCTAAAATATTGACAATATGTTGCTGAAAAGACACAACCTAAGCCCTCCTTAGATATCGAAGACGACATTATTCTGGAAAATCCTTCGAATACAACCTTTATATACAGAGTTTATGATTTAGTTGAATTTTATGCACATTGAAAGTCCAGGGGGCTCTCACCCTCATTTAAGCGGTCTCAGGTAGGTTTTCAGTATATATTTTGAATATCAAACTGGCACTTTGGGCGCTCCGTAAACATGGAAGACAGGAAGTGTACCCAAATTACTTTTAGTCACGTTTGTATCTGCCTATTAACGTATTGTCTGCATGATATCAGAAAGACTGAGAGATCAGGGGGCTCTCACCATTGCCCTGTGTCCTTTGTCCTAAAATATTGACAATATGTAGCTGAAAAGTGACAAACTAAGCCCTCCATAGATATCGAAGACGACATTATTCTGGAAAATCCTTCGAATACAACATTTAGATATACATAGTTTATGATTTAGTTGAATTTTATGCACATTGAAAGTCCAGGGGGCTCTCACCCTCATTTAAGCGGTCTCGGGTAGGTTTTCACTATATATTTCTTTTTTTGGGCGCTCCATAACTATTTCTATTTATATTCCTTAATGTTTCTAGAGTTATCGGTTTTTCTTTTTGTTTTAAGAAATATCATATATAAAGGTACATCTTTGAAGTTTTTTTATTGACAAAAATGTATATTACCATGATTACATAAAGACAAAATATGCAAGTTAGAAAGGGGTTTGTATTCGAGAACAACGAAAATCTACGATAGCTTGAAGAGGTCACGAAACGAGTTCCTACGTATCATATCAGTCCTCATAACTATGAAAATCATGCTTTTAATGTTATTAAGTATTTTTTTTTAATGATTTTCAACTAAATTTTGAATATCCAACAGACTGCTAGCAGCCGGTTAGATATTGAATATCGAATATCGAATAACGAACCGGCTGCTAACTTCACATACATGTAACCCGAAGGGTTGCAGCTGTTACATTGTGGTATTGTACATTGATTTTCGGTGTTAACTATATGAAGCACAGTTTATTTCTAACTCTCTCGTTTGAATTGTTTTACATTGTCATTTCGAGGCCTTTGTAGCTGACTATGTGGTATGGGCTTTGCTCATTGTTGAAGGCTGTGCTGTGACCTATAGTTGTTTATTTCTGTGTCATTTGGTCTCTTGTGGAGATTTGTTTCCTTAGGCAATCATACTACATCTTCTTTTGTATATTAACCAATCAAACGTATTGTAACTTTCAAAGTTTTTCGTAAAAAACCTCATCATAGATCACAGGAATGAAATTTTAAATTTGCGCAATACGCTTATCTCGTCTACAAAAGACTCATCAGTGACGCTCGAATGTAAAAAAAAAAAGTTTAAAATGAGAAACAATGTACGAAGATGTGAGGACCAGTAAGTCACAGAAAATGTTAGAGTAAAGTATTTACAAAATGAAAAATGACTCATATACATGTACACTTATCACACAATGACGCCATTGTCCTTTCATTGTTTATTTTGTGTTTCTCATTGCAAGTAAAATATATATGTTGTTCTCACATACAGTAATTTCACTATCAAAGAAAATATACCTAGTCGTGGTCACGAAAAGTGGAACACGTCGTACCTCATCTGTGAAGAAGATTTCTTCCCTTTTAATGTTCATTTAAATAAAAATTGCGTCCGTAAAACCTACTGAGTGGTGACTTCAGCATTACATTAGTAGTACTTAAATCCCTGCGATGTTGGATTGATACCCTATCATAAATTTTGCTGTAATGCTGTGTTTCGTTTTCGTTCTCTTAATGTGTCCGTTAGTCAGCATTAATAGTATTTCGTATTTATTTGTTGGTTTATAGTTTTATCAAGTCTTTTTTCCCTATTTACCATCGCTACGAACATACTAAAGACAGATTGTAAGTTAATTGAGCAACTTAAATTTTGATGGGATTCGGTCCTTGTAATTGGTGTGCTTGTTTTGTTTTGTATACTGTTGTTTGTCTGTTTGTCATTTTCCTTTTCTTACTATGATGTTGACAGTTTATTGTTCATTAATCAGTCTGAATATCCCTTTGGAATCTTTTGTTTTAGTAAATGTTGGTCTAGCCATTTGGTACCAGTACTTAAAGAATTTCAGTCGTTTATGGATGGATTTGGCATACATAAATAAAATTAAAAATGGGAAAGCGATGAGTGAGGTTGTTGGGTTTGATATATGCCTTTTTGTGCTTCTTTGTTAAATATCTGTTTGTTTTAGTTGTGATTAAGATTCGTGTAGTACTTGTACGTCCTGTCATTTGTGTTTGTGATTTTCTCGTATGCATGTGGCGTGGCTCTGTGCTTATACATCCAGTTATTGTACTTTTGTAAAACAAGTTTGTTGCTTATCTTTAAATTTTTGCTTTGTGGTTTGTTTACATGTTTTTTTTAATTTTCTTCGTTACATATATGACGTGGCTCTGTACTTATATATCCCGTCATTGTGTTACTGTACTAGGGCAAATTAATGCCATTTGTGCTTCTTTGTTACATTTTTTTTTTAGTGATTAAGATTATTAAACAATGTTGACTGCTGTATACTAGTATTTGACATTTTTACCTATTATGTATGTTTGTTTTGTTCGCGCATCGTTGTCAATTTAATGAAATTTGATGCGAATGGCATACAAGTGAGAGGTTTAGCTAGCTATAAAACCAGGTTTAATCTACCATTTTCTACATAAGAAAATACAATTGTTATCCATGCCTTTGATGTGTTTGAGCTTTTATTAATTTTGCCATTTGATTAGGGACTTTCCGTTTTGAATTTTCCTCGGAGATCAGTATTTTGGTGATTTTATTTTTTGGTTGTCTAGTAGAAAATGATTGATATAAATATCGAAAGCTTTCATATGACATTGTGTTTATATAAATCGTTATTATGGACCTAATATTTGTAGGATGCTTCAAAGGTTCATGGGGACCAAATTGTTCCGATGTATGTCAACCTAAGTGTATAAACCATCACTGTTATCCTGGAAACGGTTCCTGTGTCTGGGGATGTGATCCTCAGAACTGCTTAAATAATAAATGTGATATACATACAGGTGCTTGTAGTGAAGGATGTGTACCTGGGTTATCTGGACAATTCTGTAATAAGGGTAAATATGTTTTAAATATTTAAGTTTTTTTAAGTTTTAAGAAAAGAAAAAAAAAGATAATAAAAAAACAACTTCAAGGTAAATTCAAAAGAGAGAAGTCAATAAAAAACTGACCAAGTTCAACGCTATTAACATGATTAACCAACGGAACACAAAAAAATGAAATGTAACAGTATAATAATTAGAATCCAGCGATTAAAACTGTGTAAACATACATCACTAACATAAAACCTATATTCTACATAATAAAAAGACAACCACTATATTTGCATATAGATGTTCATTATCAAACGATTTTAATAAAACTAACTCATATGTGTTCATCTATCTGTGCTTTGTACTTTGCACACTTATACTTTAAAGAAAAATAAATATATGTGCATTGAACTATTCAATAATTATTGTTAATAATATTATAATAAATTTTTTCTAGTTCCTTTTTCAACGCATTCGCTTACTTGCAGTATGCAGATATACCATTTTGAGCTTTAGTAGTGTATAATATTTATTTAATCGCTATGATGTGTTCTGCGTTGTGTATCGTGTGTTTATGTGCAGTGATCATTTTACTCGTCATTAAAAAAAAATTGTCTTCCTTTGTGTTATGCAGTTGTCTTGTATTCGACTCTTACATTTCTTATTAATGATTATTTTACTTTTCTATATTACATGTTTGCCAATAATTGCAATGGAAAACGTTATTGCAAATAGATTCAAAGCAGATTTAACTTTCAAATTAAATATAATGTTTAAAATGTTGGAATTCAAATCTTAGGTACAATGTACAATTTGTATAATGTATACACATTTAAATTATAACAGAAAGTAAATTTGATTTTTTGTAGTTATATGTATTTATAGAAGTAACTTTTGTTATTATATATAACAAAATAACTCTGTTTGAAGTAGATATGTGAATTAAAGGAGCTCTTCAATATGAATAATATGTAAAGCAATGTCTTAATTTCTCAGTTATCATTTTATAATGTTCACAATGTTATATAAACAGTTTCTTTTTTACTTATAATTATCTTTATTACAAATAATTCTGTTTTAGAAAGTTATACTACTGTTTTTGACGGTAAGAAGATTTAATGCATAATTGCATTTGATTACTAAGCAAATACTATTTAAATATTAGTGAATCAATACAATATGGTTAATAATTATCGATGTTGAAGATCATATCGGCAATAACCGATGTTTAAGAGACAAAAAACAAACCAAAGTCCTAAAAAAAATGACATTAAAAACACGCATGTCTATGTGACACTAACATAAAAAAAGTTGAACTCAAATCGTTTAAGAACAAATGAAAATGTAATGTCCAAATAGACGCACCAACTGTTAGACTCGTTGCAATTGGTTGAATTTGGTTCCTGTAATGTTCAGTTGAAAATATGCATGCATATTCAGGACGAGAGCACGTTAGTTATGCATGACATCGATAGGTTCTTTACAACGAAAACGAGAACGTTTGTTTTGAGGACAATGAAAAATGAACAGGGCGTCAAAATCCTTCTGCACGAAACATTTAACATAATGCCTTATTTCAATCGGACATGCTTATCTATACATTTGTACATCCGACAATGCAAAAATAGTCAACCTATTTACCATTAAATCTACTGCCGGATTATCATGCCATGAGATGAACATAATGAAGCAGATGGGTGCGGTCCTAACCTGTACAGCAAGTTAACTTGATAACCAGTCATTTGGACTGGTCAAAGTTAACTTGTGACCGGATTTAGGACTGTTCTGACCAGTCCTAGGACCAAAATCTAGTTAACTTGAAAAGCGGACTTGGTCCTAGGACTGTTTTTATGTCTGCCAAAAAGTTAACTTGGAAACAGGTCCGCTTTTGATATAAGTTAACTTCGAACCAGTCCTGTCATAAATTAACATAAGTTAACTTTGAAACCAGTCCTGCCATAAAGTTAACATAAGTTAACTTCGAAACCAGTCCTGTCATAAATTTAACATAAGTTAACTTTGATTTGACAACTCCGATCAAAACCAGACCTGTTCTCAAGTTTACTTTTGACTGGTCTGGTCAACTTGTAACCAGGACCGCTGTACATCGATTTTTTAAAAATATTTTTTAATATTTTTGTTTCTTGGTATAAACATCGAAAAATAAAGTAAAATTAATACTTCCGTTATATAAACAGGATTAAATACATATATTTGTAAATAAAGTAGGCATAAAACGTTGCTTGTTATACAAATTTATCCGTGATCTTCCTTTCTATAAATTTTAAAACGATATTGGTTACAATGCTAACGGGCATTGAATATAATTTTCAATACCTATCAAATTCAACCATATTTGCACTTTATTATGTATATCGATGTAGCCGCATAGTATATCAACAATATTTTAATGTCAGGATAAAATTTATAATGCAAAATGAACACATGACTACAAAACTACGTCTGGACTAATTTAGAGTGCCAGCATGTCCTCTTTTTATTCAATATATTAATACGTGAAAAACAATTCAGTAGTTTTGATACCTTAGACTGACTTGTACAACAAAATTATTTGACTGCATCAACCAAAACTGACCATATTTGCACTTTATTATGTAAATCTATATAGCCCACTAGTTATCAGCCATTGTTTATAATGTCAGGATTCAATGACTTTAATACAAATGACAGCAATATTGGAATACAATAACTACAAATTTTGGTCCGCATAAATTTAGGGTGCAAGCATGTCCTCCTTTTATTCAATATATTGATACGTAACAAAATGTCAGTAGTTTTGATACCTTGAACAATGAATGCAAAATCTTTCCCGCATTTATTTAAAGTGTCAGAATTTCATCTCTGTATTCATAATATTGAACAGTCACTATTAGTTAGTAGTTCAGGATGGTGTGTAAAACAAAGCTATTCGACCGCATCATCCAAGTTCCAACACTGACATGTCTGAATTCATTTGTACATAATAAAAACTATATGAGGTTCTCTTCTTGGAAAAGTATACTGTTAGATAATATATTATGTCGGTTGATTGATTTTGTTTGCAGCTAAACGCTAAGCGGCAACTTTTTCAATCATGTGCACAACGAGGATATTTTTGGGACGTCCAATATATCAATTATAACCGGTAAAGACAAATCTCTCGACAAATCTGACGAAATTGACGAGATTGTTGATAGCTATACAACACTTTATGTATCCGGACACTGTACAATTTTCGTTTGAATATTTTGTGGAAAACAAAATCTTCAATCCAATGCAAACAAGGTGATTTACGATGAAATATCAATGCGTGTAATGCAAAAAGTAAAATTTAGGAAGAAACAGTAAAGAATGGGGAACAAAGCAACGTCGACAATAATGTTGATATCCCATGATATATAAGAATCTTGTTCCGAAGCATTGGATAACCTTTCTATCCGTCTTCTAATTAAATGATATTTTATGATAGCTCTATGTGGTCGTAATGCCATTGTTTGATATATATAATAATATATGAAATGAAAAAAAAAGAATTGTGTTAGTAGAGTCTAACGAGTAAAGAAATTTGCTATATAGACCTTCTGGGAAAAAGAACAATGCGAATATTATTTACATATTTAAGGCGCAAGTCTGATATGAAAAGTCTTAAACACGGTAATCAGTCATAAGCAGATCTGTCCTCAGGTCTGGCCAATAGCAGACTTGTCCACAGGTCTGGTCAGTAGCAGACCTATCCACAGGTCTGGCCAGGAGCAGACCTATCCACAGGTCTGGTCAGGAGCCGACTTGTCCACAGGTCTGGTCTCGGGCAGACCTGTCCTTAGGACTGGTCAAAAGCAGACTTGTCCACAGGTCTTGTCTGGAGCAGACCTGTCGATAGGTCTGCAGCAGTCCTAAAAAAGCAGACCGTAGGTCTGGTCAACCAACGACGAAGTGAACTTGCTTGTCTGCTTAAAATTTCTCAAGTTAACTTAAAAAGCAGTCAACAAGTCTGCTCGAAGTTAACTTTTGTCAAGGTTAGGACCGCACCCATCTGTATAGATACCATGATTGAAATTTTATATTAGCGCCAGACGCGTGTTTCGTCCACAAAAGACTCATTAGTGACGCTCGAATAAAAAAATGTGAAAAAAGGTCAAATAAAGAACGAAGTTGAATAAAACATTTTTTTAAAAATCATCACTGCTATTTAGAAAGACTGCTCCATGTGGATCCTCATGGTCAATATATTTTTATACGTCAAGGTATGATGACTCCGTCCTTCATCTGTGGTATATCCCATTTACATGAATGGCGGCAGTCAATATCACCAAATTCGTTAAGAATTTTAGATTTAAAGGAAAACTATTTTTGCAAAATGTATTCTGTGTATAAGAACATAAATTGACAATTTATCTCCTTTTATACCTATTGGAAAGCAGTGTTGTATGCCCCTTGGTATGTATACTAGAAATTTTGAAAGGAAACGTGAGTTTAATAAACAAAAATAAACGGAGGATGCACAGCTAGTAATCATTAATAAAAATATTATAATAATACTGAGATGTGGTTTGACTGAAAAAAATAAACACGACCATTACCATAATGTTAGCAAAAATAGGTCATTATACGGCTTTCAACATTAAGTCAATCCTATACAAAATAATACGGATAATCGGTTCCAATATCAAAAGATAATTAGTTATCAAAGGTACCAGGATTATAATTTAGTACAAAGTCCAGACGCACGTTTCGTCTACATAAGACTCATCAGTGACGCTCATATCAAAATAGTTTTAAAGCCAAACAAGTACAAAATTGAAGAGCATTGAGGATCTAAAATTCCAAAAAGTTGTGCCAAATACGGTTTAGGTAATTCTATGCCTGGGATAAGAAAATCCTTAGTTTTTCGAAAAATCAAAGTTTTGTAAACAGGAATTTTATGAAAAAAATATATAACAAACCCAATACAAACGAGCAACTAATTTATGATAAACAAATAATAAACACAACGTTACCATCGGATACTAGCCCGACTTAGTAACAAACTCCTTTTTTGTAAGATCATATAAAAAACAATTTTACAATGATAAGTATTGATAAGACTAATTAAGATGGAAAACATATAGCTTTGGTAATCCATATATTTACTCTCTTTACACTTTTGTCTTCAACATGGAGATTGAAATTTGTGAGTAGACGATGAACATGTCGCAAGAAATGATATTTCTTTTTGAAATGTATGTACGTTAAAATGAGTTTTGATATAATGACACTACTACATTTGTACCCCAAGGGTGAATGGAGAATAAAAGAACTATAGTCACTACAGGTCTTCTTGCGATTGGCAGTAAAACCCTTGCGAAAGTGGGGCGTTCTTTTGGCTGAGCGGGATGTACAAGTATGCAGCAATGTCTTGTTTTGCATTTTGAGAACCCTTGCGACATTTCAGAATATCAATTTCCCCGAGCTTTATTCAAACAGCCTCTAATACAGGAGCTACCTGTTGTATCAATTTTTAATTTGTTTTAGTTCTGAGCATGTATGAAATATTTTCCGTTAGCCTTTACGAAATTAATCCATCCCTCATCGACGTGTGTACTTCTGAACTGCAAAAATATTTACCTTGAATAAAAAGTATAGACATGGGAAACGGGGTCGAAAATAAATGTTAATGTATGTTTTAGTAGAAAGGTCCACATAGAAACTCAGCCATTCTCAACGAAATCAAAGATCAGGCAGTAAAATGGCAAAATTGAAAGGCACAAAATAGTCCACTAAACATTTGAAAAACAACAGATTCAATACAAAAATTCATACATAGAACATGAACGATTATCTGGAGTTATAACCCAAACCTAATACACGGACGAGTTTCTAGAGTTATAACCCGAACATTAAACATGGGCGAATATCTGGAGTTATAACCCAAACCTAATACATGGACGAGTTTCTAGAGTTATAACCCGAACATTAAACATGGGCGAATGTCTGGATTATTTTATTCATTTACCATGTGGTTTGTTTCACGTTCAGTTACAAGTAACCAGACATGCATTTCATTTTATTTTCGTACATACTTAATTTGATTTCTCTATTTTTACAGTTATTTCTTAATGCGACCTCATACATCAACTTTTAAACATGTCTGTTGACTGTTTGTAAAAAATACACGCACACGTATAAAAATTGCGGTTTTTATCCAACGCAATCATAGGTTTGAACGTAGTTTTCAATTTAGACTTGTTTATATTTTTTCGTTTGGGCTTGTATCAAATTTTCCGTCCGGTTTTTATGATCTCTTCATCCTATATTGACTCTTAAAATTCAAGAGTCTATCTTCAATTGAGGGTAAATAATATGGCCTTCCAAATACCGTTTCAATCCCTAACATCACTGAAGAGACATTTATTGTCGAAATCCGGATCTGGTGTACAAAAAAAATATTGACACCTCATGTTTGTGGCATAACATCTTGGCCACAAGTTTATCGTTTTCTGTTTAGTATTAATTTTATATTAAGATCCATTTTGTTACATCTTGTGATTAATTTTATTTGGCAATCGACAATGACAGTCAGCAGGGTTAGAGAACATCAGTTGTTCGACCTGTTAGTCAAATGCGTTTTGTTTAAATATACTTTTTCACTTTTTTGGTCTTTTGGAAAATGTTGTTTGTGCTGTATTTAGACTCTTCTACAACGAAATTTGTTTTACACGCACACGTATAAAAATTGCGGTTTTTATCCGACGCAATCATAGGTTTGAACGTAGTTGTCAATTTAAACTTGTTTATATATGTACTTATACTTAGTCAAAAAGGCAATGCCAATTGTAACCATTGACACATTAATAAAACGCACTTCAATTACTATTATCATTATCATCTTACATTATAATGATTGTTTTTATCTTTTGTTAGGAGGCAAGATGTAGATGGATCAATATTTGATGAAATACAAGCTGACGAGGAAACAAAAGACGTTACTGTGCGAAAAGTTACCTTGACGTTAATGACGGATATAAGGAACTCGGACATCGATTTTGAAAAAAAACCCATAGAATCCGTGTCAACAAATCAGTGATGAAAATCAAGAATAGGACATGGTCTATGATGGATAAAAATACAGACTGCGAATTACAAGGCAATACACATTGGAATTATTACTGATGCGTAATTAACAACATGATTAACGGATACCGAAACTTTCGGTCGGTCATGATAACCAAACGGTCCACATAATCTGCTCGTAAAAGTAGTTGCTGAAAATAAGAACACAAACTAACAAATGAAATGATTAATCTTACTTTCATTATTTGATTAAATCATTAAAGGTATTTACCTTGGTAGAAATCGGTATTAACTTTGAGGTCAGAATTTGCCTGCTCAAAATTCAAGAGGACTTTGTATATATGTTGTAAATATTTATACATCCATTATATTTTGCCAAAACAAGCGATAAGGTATTAAAAGACCTGTGAGTTATCAATATTTTATCATGTTCATATATTGGTATATTATATTTCATGTATGTTTTTCTAATTTGATACTATTGGTGTTTTTTGTTTTGCTAGCATTATCTAGTATGGTTTTGATATATAAAAGCTCATTGAATGCCTGACGGCCATGATTTGCTTGCTCATTACCAAATAGTTATTTTCTGAAGTATATCTGAAGTACTTTTATAGTTATATGTGTCAATAAACGTATCTACACTTTTGGTATTTACCTTTATTTTGCCTCCGAATGACCTTAGATCTAATCCGAAAAACCGTTTGACGTGAAGCAACAATCACTTTTTAATTGTGACGTCAAATGTTTTGAATTATGATGTCAAAGTTCACGGGAACCTGTGTGATTTTACGTAATGACGGACACACATGAACGAAAACCAAATATGTAACACATTAACAAAAGACAACCACTGAATCACAGGCTCCTGACTTGGGACAGGCAAATACATACAGAATTTGGCGGGGTAGCTAATCTGGCTACAAAAGATTTTTTTTTTTTTTTGTATCTTTCTATGTGTCCTCATATATTACACAAAGACAACGAGAATCAATATGAGATCGGACCTAAGCATCCGATTCATTGGAAAACACGCAATTTTACAAGCACCTTATATTAAGAGTTGGTACAGTACACTATTATTTAAATGTTTTGACAACTTCAATGTCTGACGAATGATGAGTCTAACTCCATTCGATTACTGTATATCTTAGCCATATATGTTTTTTTTTTATTATGTAACTTTAATTTTGTTCAATATCCCTAGGCCAGAGATGCACATTTTGTTTTCTTTCAGACATCCTTGCGGCTATTTTTATATTATCATATAAATAAAAGGATTAAAGGAAAGACATACAATGAAATATAAAATATATGTTTCTTGGTTATGATCCGTTATTCTTCTAAAACTGTCAGATTGTTGTGATATTGGTTTGATAGTAAATACAATCTTATTTCGAAAGAAAGAGTTCTATTCGTTATTTATACTACTGGGATAAAGAGGTATGAAAACACGACTTTGTCACCGGGAAACAAATAAACAATAAGTTACGTAAGAGCTACTCATATAAAGAATAATTTAATTATGATTTTTTTTCAAAGCGTGTTTTATAAAAACTATTGGGTAGGTATTAACAACTTACAAACACAATAACCCGTAAGAGTGTTTATATATTGGTCTAATGTATGCAATAAGTAATGTTTTTATACAAATAGTATTTGCAATAGTTGTATATAATCATGTACATTGTACATATGATTTTTTCTAGACTTTTTATCAATGATCAATACAAAAATACAATCTATAGTCATACGAACAAAAAATGTTTATAAATTATAACGTAGACCAGACTAAGGGTTTTTTATTTGCTTTTTGTTATGGCAAGCCGTTGTGGAATTTATTCTCTATTTATTAATATTAAATATTCAGGTTGATTTTTTTATATTAAAAAATCATTTTCTAATATTAATAAATACGCCACCTATATAGAAGAGTTGTTTGAGCGTTTGTATATACGATGATCATACGTTACCTCAAATCATGTAGCTGAATTAGATCAGTGGAAAATATGTAAAACAAAAATAACTACGAAACACCTGCTTTTATCCTGCTATCAGCCAATTATTGAATAAATAACAAGTTGAAAACTATTTTTTTGTTTATTCTTACTAGTACAAATAAAGTCTCTTGTTACCACAACTCCCTATTTGGCAAACGATAATGAGAATATTTCTGTTTCTGCCGTGACAGTTCAATTTAGGGTCCACTTTGCGGTCCGCGTTTAAACTATGTATAGATTTCCTTAAAAAATGTTGAAAACAAATAAGAGACTTGGATTTAAAAACTAAACCCTATTAAAGCGCCAGTTATAAATTGTACATATTCGGAAATCCTTAATGCATGTGTACACGCTAAGAAAGAAAAGAAAACCCTGGCAAGAGTTGCTTTTCGTTCTGTTTCTAAGTCTTCCCAGAAAAGTTTGATTTTAACAGGTAAGTGTTATTACAGGTGACCAGATTATCAAAGCTTTACTTGTTATATTGCTAATATATGACAGAAGCTTAATTTCGATAACAACTGCCCCCAATAAATGTTGACATAACCAGGATAACAGGAAAACAGTAGTAAAAGTTATTTGTATGACTATTCAAAACAATAGATTGTTGCATCATGCACGAAAAAGATTTATATTCTAGCGGTTGTTGTTTATCTTTTTCTCTAATCCTATATTCTAATAATAACTTTTTACTTGAAAACTTACACATTTAACACAAAATTAAGACACAATCCAGAAAAGAAAACTGTTTTTTTTTTATTAGATTTAGTAAAGGACTTATCTTATTTTAGACAATCAGTTTTTATTTTTTTTTAAACTGAAATCTATAAAACATTTTTGTTATTATATTTTATGAAATTACTGTTAAAAATACTACTAAACATAAACATATTAACAAAAGCTGCCCATTTAATAGAAAAATAGTGAACAATAACATGTCACAGGAAATAATCCTTCCGTACAATAATTAATTCAGAGCTCTTTAAAATAGATGACGAACATTAAGAAAAGAAAGTTCAGTTCAGTGGACTTCACAATAAACTCCAAAACATATAAATGAACTAAATTAAAGAAACATACAAGACTTAGTAAAAAGGCCAGAGGCTCCTAATTTGGGACAGTCCCAAACATGCGGCGGGGTTAACACGTACTGTGAGATCTAAACACTCCGCCTACACCTCTTTTCGGTGTACGGGTAAACGGGAAAAAGTAACAGAAAAAAAAGTCACGGGACAAAAGTCACAAAATCCCTTGAAAAAAAAGTCACAGGAAAAAAGTCACGGTCATCGTTAATTGATGTAAAAAAGGGAGAAATAGAAACCATTTCATCCAAAACTTTATAAGAAGGTATGAGAGAGGTTTTTTTAAAAATACATTCTTCGAGGTCATACATTTCACGGAATGATGATACACTTTTATAATTACATTATGTATCGAAATTATCTAGACTGCAACAGGTATATTTTCATTTTCATCAAACAGCCCAACGAAACATATAGTCCAAAACAGCTGTACAGTACAATTTTACTACACCTTTTGTATTGCACCATATGCACTTTTTGTTCCTCATAGCAATTTAAGATTTGTAAAGTAAGAACGTTTCTGTAGATGCTTTGTTTTGGTCCAAAATAAAATTTGATAAAGCATTTATATAGCATATATTGACAATTCTGAAAAAGAGATTTAAAAACATATTATTTCCTTACAAAGAAGTGATTATAAGGTCCTTTGTGCTCTTATAAACTCCTTTGTGGTCATTTGTGCTACACTATTGTTTGTTTTGTTTTTGTCCTTTGTGGTGTTTAGGAGACAAAACAACATAATGTCACAGTGAATTGGAATGTAGAAAATTAAGTCTGAGAAAAAATAACTGAGATTTTTTTTATGAAATTTGGTTTAGAATTTTTAAATATATAAATGATTTGGTCCATATCAGAGGTCATGCATAACTCTACCTTCATAACTATGGCCCATGGGGTGAATCGCTTACTTTGACCAGCAGGTAATAGTTCAGGTAGTCTATGTGACAAACCAGAACCCTTATACCCTATGCTTCAAAACTTTTACAGGTCTGGTACTATGAGTAATTTTAGAGACCATGCCTACATCTACTTCTGGTAACAATGGCCAACATGGAAAATATCGTAGTTTGGCCAGTGGAGTAGGAGAATAGGAAAGATGGCATATTTGCCATACCAGGATACCCAAACCCCCATTCTTTGCTGACACACACGTATGGGTCTAAGCTTTAATTGCGTTGGGACATGCCAACCACAACCTCTATTCCCTATGTGCCATACCAGAATACCCCAATCATCTACTCTTTTCCTACACGCTCATAAGGGTCTACGATATAAGTGCTATAGAACATTTTGGAGGCTTAACCTATCTATTTCTGGTAACACGGTCCACGCGAATAATGTCTGAGTTTGGTCAGCGGAAAATAGTAGAGATGGACTTTGTGCCATTCCCGTAGCCCATCCCCCTTTACCCCACTCTTTGCATTCAAATGTATCAGGTATAATTGCTTTGGGACATGTCTACCTCTACCTTCATTACCATGGCCCACGTAAAACATGTCTTAGTATAGACAACATAAATTATCAAATTCGGACAACTAGTATGTCACAAACCGGGTAACCGTCTTCTGACTAATGGAATCCGAAGAACTAATAAAATAAGGTAGATTTAATGCGTTTATGAACTAACAGCAGAATAACACAATGACTACAGAAAAACATCTAGACGTTTATACATCGTCTTTTAAAATATCAGTATTGACTACAGGACACTCATCGAGTACCATCTATGACTATAAGACATTCAACAGTTACCTATTATGTTTTTTTTTCCTTTTTTTTTTATTATTTTTTTTTTCAATAGTCAGGATTTAACATCACCCTTACAGCACTACCTGACTAAGGTGTAACAGGGTTCCAAATCTATAACAACAAAAGACTATTGTTTTATCAAGATTTACACAAACTAAAATATAAATTTTTTGAAAATCTCTTTTTTTTTTCTTCTCTCTCTCTTTCACTCTCTCTCTCTCTCTCTCTCTCTCTCTCTCTCTCTCTCTCTCTCTCTCTCTCTCTCTCTCTCTCTCTCTTCTCTCTCTCTCTCTCTCTCTCTCTCTCTCCTTCTTTCTCACTCTCTCTTTCTCTCTTTTTCACAATATCTTCAAATAGAAATATCTATAGGTTATTTAATAGAAGAAGAAAAAAGGTTTACATGTGCTATCATATATTAATGTTGTTTGCTCTGTTACAAATAGTCAAAAAGATATATATTGATATAAATTTGTTTTAGTTACATTCAGGATAAATAATTAGCATAGGGGCCCAAAGTTTTTCAAGTTCAAAAACTTTGTTGTATTTTCTTGCTGTATAGAACTCTAAGTTATAAAAGTTTTTCAGTCTATTTTTAAATTCAATTGCATTTGGAAGCTTTTCTTCTAGCTTGCATTTATATATGTATTTTTTGGCAAAAATTACAAGAAAATTTAAAAATAAGCTTTCTTCTACAAAACCAAGAAAAAAGTTTTTTTTGTTAAAGTCAATTTTAAAAAAAGAAATTTTTCAGACAAGCACAAAACAAATATAAAAAAATTTGATGTCACTTAATAATCATAAAATAAATGTCCAATAGTTTCATTTTCACATCTACAAAAAGAACATAACTTTGTATCTTTGATTTTAATCTTATATAAAAATGTATTTGTAGGAATAGTCCTATGTAAAAACTTATATTGGAAGTTATACAAATATCTATCTCTACAACCTTTCTGAAGTCTATAAAAGTATTTCTTCCAGTCTTCGATGTTAGAATGCAGCTTATCCTCCCATTTTGAAAATTTTACAACTGGAGGATATGCACATTTAACAACAAGATTATTATATACGAATTTGATATTTTTACTGCTAGTAATTTTCTCTCCAAAATATTTTCCTGCGGAGTAAAATTTTCTAAGTCAGTATCAGTGTTTTCCCTAATACACTGTTTTACCTCCATAGGGACATTTGATATTAAACTGTAATAGTGCATATAATTATTTGTCCAAACTTTTTGTTTAATCTGATCAAATGTGAAAAAATCTCTTCTTTGATGGTCAAAAATGTGACAGAGGTTTTGCACACCAGCAACTCCCCATCTGTTATAATGGGAAATCTTCTGTTTTCACAAAATTCAAGATATCCAGCGAGAGACACTCCTTGACATCAGTTTTAACATGTGGTTTAGATGACTCATTATGAATGTAAAGCTTGAAAAACATCTTTCCAAAAAGGATTGCTGAGTTGATTTCCAATATCCAAAAATTTGAAGTTTTGTAAAGAAAAAGATCTTGCACCTCCAAATTTTTTCAATATCAACTTAAAATATTTTGCCAGTCCCCATTCAAATTTGAAAAAAATCGCCTCACTCAACCGACTTTAAGATAAAAGTAGAAAGATTGTAAATGAACCATTTTCAAACCTCCCTCCTTTTTATCTGCAATCAGTGTATCACGTTTGATTTGTTTTGTTTTTCCATCCCATATAAAATTAAAGAATAGTCTGTTGATTTCATTCAACATGGATTGACATATATTAGGTAAAGATGTGAGCAAATGAATCAATTTCGGAAGTGCAAGTCTTAACAGTAACCTTGCCAAGTAGTGTTGGCTTCCTATGCTGCCAACTTTTCAACAATTTTGAAATATCAATGCTCTGAAATTCAAACTGGGCATACACTCTAGATCTAAAGAGAAATTTAATCCTAAAACCTTAAAGTTTGAACAGGACCAGCTTAGATTTGTTTCATTACATAAAACCAAGTCAGAATATCTCTTACTTCCAATCCAAACAACTTTTGTTTTAGTTGTATTTATCTTTAATCCTGAGACTTTGTGAAATTTTTCAAAACAAGAAAGGGTCTCTTTTAATGAATCTTCACTTCCATCCAGTGTAAGAAACGTATCATCTGCATACTGTTTTGTGAGTGGCAGATTCCCATTTATATTCACCCCTTTTATTTTTGGATTTCCTTTTAGCTGTATGGCAAGTAATTTCACCCCAATAATAAACAAATAGGGTCCCCCTGGCGACAGCTTCTTTCAAGGTTGAAAAATTGGGACATATTACCATTATTAATGACACAGCTCTTAGCATCTGCATAAAGCACATCAAACCATTTACAAAATGAAGGACCAAAATTAAAACTAATCAAAGCCTGCTTTAAAAAATCCCATTCTATATAATCAAAGGCTTTTTCAAAATCTAATAGTAATAATAATCCTTCTATATCATTTTTTTTCTAGATAGTGCATTAAATCATATAGAAGTCTAGTGTTCTCTCCTATAAATCTCCCTTTCATAAAGCCCTTTTGTGTTTCACTAATAATGGCGAACAGTACCTTTTTAGCTCTACCAGCAAGAACTGCAGATGCAATTTTCATATCTGTGTTCATCAAGCTGATCGGTCGCCAGTTACCCATGTACCTCCTATCTTTCCCTTCCTTAGGAATACAAGTAATAATACTTTGGTATTGAAAATCTGAAGAATGGCCCAACTCATATCCAAATTGCAGAGATCTAAAGACAAATGGACCAATATCTTTCCCAAAAAATTGAAAAAAAATCCACTGTAAATCCTTCAGATCTTGGAGACTTGCCATTTTGCATCTGTTTTAAAGCTTCCCCACATTCCATAAAAGATAAGTTTCCCTCACAAAGAAGTTTTTGTTGTGCACTGAGTTTTATGTCATGTTTGAAATATTGATTGTCATCATTACTGAATGACTTAGATGTATAAAGTGTCCTATAAAACTGCTCCTGTTCAAACAATGTTTTAGATTGATCAGAAATTTGATTTCCTTGGTCATCAATGAGTTCAGTCATGGTTTTATTTAAGAAGGCCTTCTTTTCTAACTTACAAAAATAGTTTGTGCATCTTTCTCCATTCTAATGCCAATTTACACGAGAACGCAGAATGAGGCACTCAACTAATGTCTGTCGGCGCTTCTCTAATTCACACTTTTTCTGATTGAGTGACGTCACATTAATTTCGCTAGGGTTTAAATTTACACTATTTTCTAAAGACTGGATTTCTAACTCCGGTCCCTTGAAAACATCTTTTTCTTCCCTTGATTTTTTAATACAGCAGGAGATAGTAAGCTTACGAATCTTCTTTTTTAGAACCTCTAAAAATAGCTGATCACTGCAAGATAACTGAACATGAAGAACATCTTCGAAATCACCCCCAGAGAAATACTCAGCAACAGTGTCTCTGATGCAGTTTATAACTAAATCTCCATATGCAGGTTCTCTTAAAAGCTGAGAATTAAATTTCCAGTATCCTTTGCCCCGCTTAGCTAAGGATGCTGTAAAAGTAAATATAATGGCAGAGTGATCTGTCCTGTATCCAGGAATCATTTTTGTTGATTCCATCAATGAAAAAAGGTCCTCAGATACAAGATAATAATCAAGACGGTTCTGTTTAATGGGAGATTTCTGACGCCATGTAAATTTGCTATCACTAGGATAACAAGTCCTCAAGGGTTTAACAGCAAAACTGTGTCCTTAATTTCATCAATCTTTCTCCTGAAGTTGGGATTTACCTATTATAGCTATAGAACATTCAACAGGTACCTGCTATAATTATAGGACATTCAATAAGTACCTGCTATAACTATAGAACACTCAAAAAGAACCTATTATACTAATACAATATTCAACAAGTACCTGCTATAGCTATAGGACATTCAAGAAGTACCTGCTCTATAGCTAAAGGACATTCAACAAGTACCTGCTATATCTATAGAACATTCAACAAGTACCTACTCTATTGCTAAAGGACATTCAACATGTACCTTCTATGGCTATAGGACATCCAAGAAGTACCTGCTTTATATATTGCTAAAGGACACTCAACAAGTATCTGATATAGCTATAGGACATTTAAGAAGTACCTGCTCTATAGCTAAATGACATTCAACAAGTACCTGCTATAACTAAAAAGACATTCAACAAGAACCTACTATGACTATGAAATTCAACAACTACCTGTTATAACTATATGACATTCAACAATTACATGCTATAACTATAAGACATTCACAAAGTACCTGCTATTTCTATAGGATATTCAACAATTACCTGATATATAATAGTAGGACATTCAATAAGTACATGTTGTATGTAAAGAACATTTATCAACTGTATATTTTAGGACATTCAACAAGTACCTTATATGACTACGGGACATTCAACAAGAAATAAGTATACCGTAAGGATGTTCAACAAATACCTGTTATAACTATAGGACATTTGACAAGTACCTTCTATAACTATAGAACATTCAACAAATACCTGCCTAAACGAAAGGACATTCACCAAGTTCCAACGATAACAATGAGATAGCTATAGAACATTCAACAGGTACCTGCTATAACTATATGAAATTCAAGAAGTACCTGCTCAATAACTATTGGACACTCAAAAAGAACCTATTATACTATTAGGATATTCAACAAGTACCTGCTATAGCTATAGGACATTCAAGAAGTACCTGCTCTATAGCTAAAGGACATTCAACAATTACCTATTAAAGCTATAGAACATTCAACAGGAACCTGCTATAATTATAGGAAATTCAATAAGTACCTGCTATACCTATAGGACACTCAAAGAGAACCTATTATACTAAAAGGGTATTCAACAAGTACCTGCTATAACTATTTGACATTCAAGAAGTACCTGCTCTATAGCTAAAGCACATTCAACAAGTACCTGCTATAGTACATTAAAGAAGTACCTGCTATATCGCTAAAGGACATTCAACAAGTACCTGATATAGCTATAGGACATTAAAGAAGTACCTGCTCTATAGCTAAAGGACATTCAACAAGTAACTGCTATAACTAAAGGACATTCAACAAGTACCTACTATGACTATGAAATTCACCAACTACCTGCTATAACTATATGATATTCAACCATTACATGCTATAACTATAAGACATTCAAAAAGTACCTGCTATTTCTATAGGATATTCAACAATTACCTGATATATAACAGTAGGACATTCAATAAGTACCTGTTGTATGTAAATAACATTCATCAACTCTATATTTTAGGACATTCAACAAGTATACCGTAAGGATATTCAACAAATACCTGTTATAACTATAGGACATTCGACAAGTACCTGCTATAACTATAGGACATTCAACAAGTACCTGGTTAAACTTAAGGACATACTCCAAGTTCCAACTATAACAATAAGATATTCAACACGTACCCGCTTAATATATATGACATTCAACTAGTAACTGCTATTCAAATGACTATCTATACCAATAGGATATTCAACAATTACCTGCTTTCGTGATATGACATTCAATACGTACTTGTTGTATGTAAAGGACATTCATCAACTACCTAGAGTACATTATATGACTACAGGAATATCAACAAGAACTTACTATACTAAATGGATATTCAACAATTACCTGTTATAACTATAGGACATTCAACAAGTACCTACTAAAACTAAAGGACATGCAACAAGTACCTGCTATCACTATAGGACATTCAACAAGTACCTGCTATAACTTTAGTAAAATTCAACCAGAACTCAATAACGGTTTTTTGAAAGTTAGATTAATAATTAATTCGTGATAATGCAAAATAAAAAAAAAAAATTAGATATGTATTTTTTTGGGGGAAATATTTGACTTGGAGCAAAAGTATAAATGCTTTTATTCTTTTTTCTGTTTGACTGATAATCAAAGTTGATTTTCGGCAGTTACTGTTTGACTTTTACACTGTTCAAAGAAATTGCAAGCTAGAGGAACCAATGGCATTTTCTGTACATATTGTGTTAAGTCTTGTATCTGTGTTCAAATCTTAGATTGGTCTTTTTACTGAGATAACTGCTAAACATGTCATAAGGTTTATTAGGACACTTTTTGCTGATGACGCAAATTTGGATTTGCAGATAACTATTCATGCTAATGTTTTGAACTCTATTAAAATTCTGGATCAAATTTGCTGAATCATCTTTTTCTTTGGAAACATACTTTGCATTTTCGATTTATTTAGTTTTTTCATTTGAAAGTTTAATTTTATTTATTACAGCCAACAGAGAAGCAGATTGAAACAAAGACAAAAGATGGAAGCAGAAGAATTACTCCAATCTTTTAAGCACCTCAACCAGATGTTAATGTAGAGTAGGTATCAATAGAAAAATTGATAGTATATTGGATAGGATATGAACAGTTTTGAGAAGCCACTTGCAGACCTTTCTAAGAGTTGTTTTGCAAGGTTCATTTTAGTCCCTGTCACCTCAAAGGGCATTATATTTTTTGTCCAAATTTCAACCATGATGAGGATGTATATTTTTATATTCTGCTCAACCAAATGGATGCTCTTTGTTCAGCTTTGAATGCACTGCCAAATGGGAGAAATCCAGGTGTTGTTCTTTATATTAAATTGACACGTACCTGTAATTCTTATAATTTCAACCTTCATCAGCAAATCCGCTGTATGGATACAAAATATGTTCAAAATCATTCCTCAAAGGATAAAAGTACTTGTGCTGTTACACATATCTTGGTTTAACTTCACACTTGGTTTCATCGATGTGTTGTTGCCACTGGACGTTAAGCAACCAACAATCAATCAACATTCAAGACTAGTCAATATTAAGAAACATGAAAAGGTAAAATCACAAAAAAACTGAACTCTGAGGAAAATTCAAAACGGAAAGTCTCTAATCAAATGGCAAAATCAAAAGCTCATTCGTTTGATGTGTTTAAGCTTTTTATTTATTCATTTGATAAAGGACTTTCTGTTTTGAATTTTCGGCTCGGTAGTATTGTAATTTTTTTTTTGGTTCATTAACAAAAATTAACAAATTTGAGCAGTACAAGTAAACAGTAGGTCCAAGTACACAGTTATCGTCCTTTGATTTTCGTTGTCCACGAATATAGTCCTTAGTGTGGACAGTGTGTTACTTGCCAATTTTTGTTATACCCCTTCCAAATTTATTTCTCCATGTTTTATGCCTCATATAGCAAGTTGGGGGGGGGGGGGGGGGGGGTGAAATGACACTGTAAAAAAATTTGGGTCATAAATATTAATGTAAAGTAGTGATTAGGTCCAGCTGAAAAAGGTCAAAAATTAGCACTTCGGAAGCTGTCAAAAGATTTCAAGACCCCCTTAACATAAAATTGTCCATATTTTGAGTTAGAGCTGATGAAGTTTTCTATAATTTTGATATAATTTGTCCCAAAAGTAGTACAACACACTGTAAAAATATTATTGAGAAAGCGCAGGTGGGATTTTTTTAATTTTCATTTATTGTCTAAAAGAAATGCATTACGAAATAACTGTGTACTCGGACCAGTAAAGAATTATAAGGACAAATCACTTATACATGTTATAAAAAAAATGAAAAAAAAACATCAGATAGATCTAAAACAGGAACGAAAAGGGGATAAGAAATGTGTCATACAAAAAAGTAATCATCAGAATAAAAGTTATAGTCTTTTAATGAATTTACAGCAGCTTAAACGATATTAACTTTAGACATATGCTATTTATTAAATCAGGATTAGCTTATATCACAATTTAAGCTTAAATCTCATTTTATGATTTTTTGGCAAACATTTAAATTGATACAATTATATTTTGGAGTTTTGAGGAAAAACAATTTCTTTACGGATATATTCATATAATCTTTAAATTCATATTGCTTGCTCTTGGATATATAATTAGTAAACACTATTATTTCACCTGTCAATATCGTAAACATTTTGATTTTATCCACAAAATTCCGATCTGCCTCCTAGTGAATTTGTCATTCTTAATTAGATATAGGAAGATGTGGTATGGGTGTCAATGAGACAACTCTCCATCCAAGTAATACTTTATAAATGTAAACCATTATAGTTAATCCTTGTATTATTTATTTTTATTTTTCTATATGAAGAGGGGACACATATGCATCTCAATGGGTTTGTTAACATTACAAAATGTGTATGTCAGGTAATACTTTGGGGATAGCATGATGACACACAATACAAATGTTTTGTAGTTTACTGATCATTGTTAAGATTGTGTTTCGTTGAAATGAAACATGAGACAAATCAAAATTACTTCCTCTTTGATACTGCATTTAAAATCCACGTGTCCCTGAGGGAGGTACGTTTTTCAGTAAATACATATAAACTAATTGATAGATCATTTTGTGCATTTGATTGAAATGTTGCTGCTTTATGTGTGTAATATATATATATTTTTTAAGACTTATTTAAAAAAACAAGTAAGGTCATATCAGTATGTTACTTATTCATAATGACTTTTAAATGATAATTTAGTATTTCAGTGTGTAAGCCTATACAACTTGACCTACTAACATCAATTTACTTTTTGTGTAGATTCACTGACTGTATATATAAAAGAAAATTTTGGGGTATGGAGGATTAAACGTTCAAGATCATGTTAAATCACGCCGATTTATAAATGTGTCTGTCTTAAGTTTATCACTTTTAATTAAAGTGTTGTCATTTGTTGCTCTCTGTTGTGAAATAATTTAGTCTTTGCTTATTGTTTTGTCATAAATTAAGCTTTTGATATTTAATGTATGAATAGTTTCAATTAATATCATGTCGGAAGCAGACCATATGGGTTGGGCTTTGCGAAAAGTGGTAATCCGTCGTCTGGTTACCTATAGTTGCTAAAATAACCTTCTTAAAACTCGGTTGGCAATCGTATCACATCTTCTTTTATTATATAGGTCATTGTCAGAGAAACAAATAGACAGAAAAGCGAAAAGTAACCAAGATATCAGCGGTCTTCAACAATCAAATCATAATCTTAATTGAAACCTCATTTTTATGTATTGTATAATCTATGCTTTTTAAAAGTGATCTAAGAAGCATGAATATTTGTATGTGCTTAAAAGGATGAACTGAGGTGAAATAAAAATAAAACTAGAATTCAAAATTGATACTATAAATCGGAGGAACATCATTTAAGGAACAAATTAAAATATTGAAAGGTTATGGATCTCCTTTTCCATATATTTCATTTTTACAATAAGGCGGGAAAGGCCTTAAATTTACATCGGTATTATTTGGTTCTCAAATCGAAAGAAAACACGAATCTGCTTATATTTTGGGAAATGAACTTTTATGAGCTATTGAAGTCTTATATCAAAAGAAAATGGGTGCTTTGGAGCAAAGTATTTTTTCCTGTATAGAAGTGAAAAACAAAGGCGTCCGAACATCTGACATCAATTATTAAACCTCACTTAATTACCAAGAATTAAATCATGATTGCTAATAGACTTAGAAGTTAGAAATAGTAGTTAATTTCTTTTTTGTGAAAATATGATATACAAAGATTACATCAGGAAAATACGCGTTGGCAAAGAAAACAAAACTGTTATAAATTCTATCAAAAATCAGGTTTAACTATTTTCGTCTATATTATGAAGTCACTGAGGACGAATTTAGTAAACATATGTTTTAACTGAAACACATGTAAGCACATGTTATCATATATTACATGAAATATATACCCCGTTTTCGTATTGAAATAAAGAAGATTTTTGTGGCCAAGGTTGTGATGTGCACCAACTCCACGGTGGGTATGGTTGTCCTGCGAGAGAACGTTCTGTGCTGGTGATTCGGTCCTGACGGGTGCTGGTGATCAATGAAAAAATGTAAACAAAGACGAAAATGATGATTTTTTACGTTTTCACTCATAAAAAATGGAAGAAAACAGTTGAAATTTTTCAATTTTGTTTCTTATGGGTTCATATGTAAACCATTAAAAAGTTGACCCTCTAAACTGTTTCAGTAAGCGTAACACAAAAATGCTCATTTTCAGAAAATTTAGATCTGAAAAAATAAAACAAAAATGCTCATAGAGTCCGCTTTCTATACCGCAATCCACACGACAAAACTATTTTGTGAAAATACATTGCAATTTATTAAAATTTAGCATTTTCTAAATTTATTCATGTCCTGATACTGTGCTGGTGGGTCCTGTCATTGTGCTGGTGGGTCCTGATACGGTGCTGGTGATTTTGGATAAGAAGTTGGTCATATTTGAAACAAATGTTACAAAATCAATAAAATTGGGCAGATAATTGTTGTCAATATGATCTATGACTCCTATTTTAGCTCTTTTAATTACATAAAAGGGCAACATCTTTCGTCCAATATCATATAACAATATATAGTATCTAAAATAAGAATAGTTTTGTTAAGATATTAAATGCCCCTTACATTGATGCTTCAACAATGATCAAAGCCCATGCCGCATAGACATGTTTGTTAGCGCTCCGCATACCCTTCCCCACTTCCAACCAACCAACCCTCCTCATTTCCTCCTTCATTGTTACAGTGGTGTACCAACACAACAATTTATCACATAAAATAATAACACAAAGACACACATTATTGAACAACGAATGCTCGCAGGTACTGAAAGCTAGTTCAAAGCCGCATGTTCAACTAAGGCAGCAACCATTTGATTTTCTGGGGAGGGCTATGGTTTTTTTTTGGAAAAAAAAGTTTGTTTCCAGTTTTTTGAGAAAAAAATAATTTGTTTTGAATTTTGAAAAAAAAAATGTTTGTTACACCCTCAGCTGCCACTATTTGTAATGCTAAAGTGGAAAGAAAAAAATTGTTTTCGACTTGTCGCGAAAAAAATAGATTGTTTTTCGCCGCAAGGCGCAAGGCGAAAAAAAAAGTTAGTACAGCTCTTCTATAAAAGCATGCAAAAAAAACAAAACAACTTTGATTGACTTGCTTGCTATGTTTGCTTGGATGATTTCAAACAATTATAGGTAGGCGGAGTTTCAATACATACTGGGATTTGATTGGACAAATACAAACTGACAGGAATTGAAGTTAATGTTTATTGTCAAAACAAATTCTAGTATATAGTAAACAGACTACTTACCTGTCGTTTACAAACATCCAAACAATCCTAGCAAGCAATTTGATCAATGGTTTGCTTTGCATATATTTATAGAAGAGCTGTAAATTCTAAAAAAATAAATTTTCGTGGACTTTTTAGCTTCCACCCTGACGAGGCATGTTAGCTGTTCGTATGCTGTTGCACCTGACGCACGGAAACTTCCATATTTTCATCTTCTTTTCTGAAATATTTTACCCAGCTCATACTTGACAGGATTGTTATCCTAGTAAAAGGTGTAACCAATGAAATGAACACAAGTTAAAAATTCCACAATACTATATAATTTATTTTATGTGTCAATTTGTTCGAAAAAAGTCGAA
The DNA here is from genome assembly GCA_019925275.1 of Mytilus edulis. Lineage (NCBI taxonomy): Eukaryota > Metazoa > Mollusca > Bivalvia > Mytilida > Mytilidae > Mytilus > Mytilus edulis. The sequence continues at coordinate 69,936,159 of CM034349.1, forward strand.
AAGAAGAGAGTTTTTTTTAATGTCATGATTATCTGTCGCTTTCTAGATCTATGCTTAGCATTTATTTCAGATGACATGGACTCCTCACCCTGGTGACCCTGCTGCCTTTCATAACTTTATCCGTATACATATATTAATAGATAAACAAAAGGCTGCAACTGGTATTTTTGTATTTAACATGATTCGTTGTAAATGTAACGAGAATATTTGTGGTGAATGGAAACTGTGAGGGTCAAAATCTTAAATTGCTTATAAATGTTGCTGATCCCAGTTTCGTTATCTGATCTGAATTTTCTGAAATGTGCAAGGTAGATAGACATTGGCCTTTTGATTTTTTTTACTCGGTAAGTTTTGCCCTAGTTGCTTGAACTTTTGCAATATTAAAGCCGATTTCAATTAGTGTGTAGACAAAGGGAATATCTTTGGTTATCTTGCTTGCTGAACAGAAAAGTCATTGTTAGGTTATGTAAACTACCCTACTTTAAGAGTACACTAGTCCAACAAATGACACAACTTTCTGCCTGTAGGACCAGGCTACTTCGAAAGGAGGGTAGTATACCTTACCTAACAATGACTTCACGGTTTAGCTAACAATAGTGTTCTATCGAACTTTCGAAAAAAAAATACTTGATAACCGTTCAGACAAAAAATGATGTTGAAAAAATCTTACAGATACAGCAAGTGATTCTTAATAGCTATAAGATACATTTTTCTTTTAAAATACAACTTTTAAATCTTACGGGAAACTATTCCAAGCTTAAAATTTTCACTGTAACCTCGCTCTAACTTATCCCCCCCCCCCAAAAAAAAAAAAAAAAACAACAACCAAACAAACAAACCCGCAATACTATTGTCATTATTATAGTCAGCACTAAATTGTTCACAAACAAATGTGTTTTAAGCTGCTAAAGACATATGATTCAAACGCTCAGAAAGTCCTTTGTTCTATATTTTTGCTCTCTATTTTTATGCAAAACCTTTTACATTTTTATTTTATGGGTTATTGTTGAAGGTCGTACGATGACGTATGGTTGTTAACACTTACTTCCTTTGGTTTCTTATGGAAATTTGTCCATTGACAACAAACATACCACATCATCTACTTTATATAAGTATTGTATAAATTACAACGTATTTTGGTGATCTTGCAAAATGATCGTAATCCCGAAAATCGTAAACATATTTTCTTATCTTAAAAGGGGGCAAGAAGGGTTCCAGCTGAAGGACGCCTCCGGGTGCGGAAATTTCTCGCTACATTGAAGACCTGTTGGTGACCCTCTGCTGTTGTTTTTTATTTGGTCGGGTTGTTGTCTCTATGACACATTCCCCATTTCCATTCTCAATTTTATCCATTATAAACAGGTCAATAAATAAGATTACAGTTAATTAAAAAAAAAAAAAAAATTGGGGTATTTTTTCTCTCATAATAACAGTAAACAGATTCACAACAATGTCAATTTCAAGAAAGCAGACAACAGTTAATTAGTCAATAACAGTACAGCATCAATGATCTTGAAAATATGCCACTTTTAACTAAAATATAAAGGCACAGAACCAGGACATAGGAGCACAGATCCAGGACCGTTTTTCTTATCACCAGCACAGCGTCAGGACAAGTCCGTTTAACGAACTTGCACGACTTTTGCAATATAATATTGTTGTAATATACTTTGCATGGTACTTATGACGCATCAGAGAAAAATTAAGCAACAAAACAGTCGTTTTATTGCCGTTCTGATACAATGTAAACAAACCCACCAGCACAGAATCAGGACCCACCAGCACCTGACAGGACCAAATCACCAGCACAGAACGTTCTCTCGCAGGACAACCATACCCACCGTGAACTCCTTTATTCATAGATAAATTGGCATTATTGTCGGGATTTATGTACTCTTTTCGAAGTAATTGCCGACGTCAATTTATTTCAAATTTGCAATAATTAACAAAAAGGCAGACAGAAAAAAAGGCAACAGGAAGATCGCCATTGCAGCTGTAGATTTAGAAAAAAAATAACTTTAAATATCAAACGAAGATTAGATGTATTTTTGTAAATATGCCTTATACATAATATATCGCCTATTAAAATTATCAATAGACATTTTATACAAGTATCAGGTTTCCAATTATGGGTGAAATGAAAGTGTCCTGCTTCCCACGCTTCTTCTTTTTTATCACATGAAAAAAGTTAATGCTATAAGAATAATTCAATGCGTCATACAAAAAACAAGATTATTGTGTATTTCATTGTTGACATAAGCTATTGAACGAAAATAACACTGATGTGATAAATTTGGCAATACGCGTCAAGTTTCCTTTTATGCATGATATCAGAAAAGACGTAGGATAGAGTTTCTTTTTTAAAGTGTATTCTCGTCTTTTTGAAATATAACGCTTCATTTAAGTTTCGACAGTTCATATTCATTCCGTCAATTATAACTGCTAGACTAATATAGACTTCAATGAGCAGTTTAATGTTTTGAAGAATTTTTTTTACACAAGTCGTTAAGCTGTTACTATTTAAAGATTACATTGACTAAACATTTAAACAAGTCATTGTCTTGCCGATATTTTCAAATTTGTCATATTGCACTGCGTATTCTGTAGTTCACTAATTGATAAATGTATAAATGAGGGATCAGTGGGTTTTTGTTTGATAAAATCAAATACAGAGTTTATAAATTAGTTAAGAATGAGATGTGGAACAAAGGTTTTGAATTTGGGAAATATTAAATAAGACTATTCAGTACGGCGACATGTAAGTTAATTTAATAATTTAATGGACCGATATTTCTCTCGCCGGTTTTTTTTAATTCAATACCCTTTTGTTTAGTCGTGTAATTTAGTGCAAAACTGGTGCAGTTTTTTTAGAACTGTGATGACAGTTGGAAAGCTTTTTTTTATATTTCTGCATATTGAACAATATCTCGTTAGTTCCTTTTTATAACTTAGTAATAATGCCTATATATGGAATCATGCTCTGGGAATATTGCAAGATCTCAGCTTGTCATGTTAATGTCTGATTGACGGATATCAGTGATATTAATCCCCGCCTCTAAAATGTAAAAAAATGAAGAAGTAAAGGATCTACGGAAATAATCAACAAAAGGCATTCATATTCAATATGCAACAAAAAATGACAACATAAACATATTCTCGGGAAAGTTTCGTTTAGGCAGCAACCATTTGATTTTCTGGGGGGGGGGGGGGGGGGGGGGGGGGGGGGGGGGGGGGGGGGGGGGCGCGGGGGGGGGGGGGGGGGCTATGGTTTTTTTTGGAAAAAAAAGTTTGTTTCCAGTTTTTGGAGAAAAAAATAATTGTTTTTGACCCTGAGAAAAAAAAATTGTTTGTTTCACCCTCAGCTGCCACTATATGTAATGCTAAAATTGAAAGAAAAAAATGTTTTCGACTTGTCGCCAAAAAAATAGATTGTCTTTCGCCGAAGGCGAAAAAACAAGTTTGTCCAGAAAAAAAACCATAGCCCCCGCCCCAGGAAATCAAATGGTTGCTGCCTTTCAGAGAACAAAGGAAAAATAAGTAACGTAGAGTTAGCACCTGGTCCATGATTGAATTGAAATATTATGAAACTCAATGCCGATTATTTTTACCACCGATAATTTTGAAACTATAACAAATAGTCTTGATGCATGAATGTCAGCATGAACAAGTTAATATATGTTAATATGTTAATACGTCAACCAGTACAAAAGCAATAAAATATTGAAAAAGTATGTCCCCCAATTTTATAAAATAACACGAATTATGGAATATATTGCCAACTAGACTTAAACCGAAGTATGAGAGTTACCAATAAACGCGTGCACGATTCAAAGATATCATGATAAAAAAGAAGCTGTCTAAAGGTTAACATTACACTAACCCTAGACATCAAGAGGGACGAAAGATACCAGAGGGACAGTCAAGTTCATAGATCGAAAATAAACTGACAACTCAATGGTTAAAAAATAGTAAGACCAATAGACAAATAAAAGTACACAAGACACAACATAAAAAAACATAAGAGTAAACAACACGAACCCTATCAAAAACTGGGGGTGATATCGGCTGCTCCAGAAGTATAAACAGGTCCTGCTCCACATGTTGCATCCGTTGTGTTGCTCATTTTATTAAAAATCCGGTAAATTGGCTTTTTCGGTAGGTCACATTCGTAAAAGGGGAAGGGTATTGTAGTTACGACATATGGAACATATCCGATATCATCTATAAAACGGTTATTCCATAACAGTCAACTAACTTGTGATGGCGTCCGTAAACTTTACGAAGGCATGATTTCAACTTCACCATTAGGAACTCATCGTTTAATAGCTTCCTTGGGAGCAGCAACCCTCTTTCAAGGAAATCATGATAGGAAATACAAGCCCTGGAATATCCTAAAAATATCTTGTCGATTTCATGTCAGTGTAGTTAGTTGATTTATTGCGTACATTGTACTACGTCTTCTTCACTGTTTCACATAAGTGTGATTGTGTCCAAAACTTCAGTTAGAGCTCTTTTTATTATTTTATTCTACATTATAATAATATCATTGTATATTGAAGCTTGCATATATAGCTACATGTATCTTTTACTAATAAGTTTTCATTATTAGCATTTTAGCATTGTTTGTAGTGTTAGCCGACACAACATATTAATATGTTATCAGTGTTACTTATCCACACAACTGTTGTGTTGACAGTTACTGCACAACGTAAGTTATATGAAATAGCACGACCAGGTGCTTTTTTTTTTAAATATTTTACAATTCTAACATTGTCAAATGTCCATGTAAAAAGATCCAAATTTCAATACGGTTACTTTTTGAAAGTTTTGTACACAGCAAATAAAAGTAGTCCAGAATTGTGATAGACTTGTAAATCAGACACTTTAATTCCTATTCATATAATTTCATACAACTTCTTTTCTGACAGATTTACAATAATATTTTGTATTTATTTGATGTTCGTATTACTTTTTTTAAATTGACATCATATCAAATGTATGTTAATTCTTCGTATATTTATTTCATATACTTTGTGTACTCACATTTTTGGCCTTTATTGCCTGCTATTCTGAATTTCGATATGAACATACATAAAACGATATATGTGTTATAATTCCATCAATCAGCAGACAGGCAACACCATTACAACTATTTATTAAATTCATGTTCAATATTTTGCATATTTAAAGATGTAGAGCAACTATTGTTACATCTTGAACTTGAAAAGAAATAAAAGCACAAACTGATATTAAAACCAAATGTAAGATATAGTTAGGACTATATGCAAGGATAAATAATGTTTCAAAAACATATTAGTCGAATGCAAGTAAATAAAAGACACCAACTCAGATGTTGTGGTGGGAAAAAAAATAAAAGAATAAAAGGATTGGACTAAACAAATTACATTACGACCAACAGATGACTACTCCTGATACCGTTTTGAAGGCGATGAATATGAAGTGAAGTAAACCTTAAAAATGTTATCTCACGTACATTTAAAACTGTAAATGCAAATGTTAGTAAACGTTGAATTCTTGAACTGGAAATTCTTTCTTCACTATATACCATATGCATATAATATTGTGATTATCGATTAATATTAACTTCTGTTTTATAGAGAACCTGACACCATTTGGCACTGCTACTCAAAGTTCTGCCTTTGATGGTACAGATAAAAGAAGAGGCAAATCGGAAAACGCTATAAATCAACCAATATCAAATAAGTATAGCTTAGATGACTGTTCAAGTACAAGACTGGCCACAAGTGGTAATTTAAAAGCATGGTGGATGTTCCAGTTTTCTTTCGATACAGCATACATTACAGATATGACAATATATTACAGAGAAAACTGTAAGTAATATCAAGTAACTTCTTTGTAAAATAATTGTATAACAATTGTATAATTATGTTACTTTTATCATTCAAAGTTAACTCAGATAATATTGCTTTTCATTTTATTTATTATCATTATATCAGACAGCAATGATAACATAAGTTCTGGCACATCTATAGAAATCAACAGAAATGTTTTAAAATAATCACTACTTGCATATAGAACGAGCAGTTCTCTTGTTCAAAATAGTGTCAAACAGAGTCTCTCCTCATCTATCATTGTTGTGGATAACTGTATTCTAGAACATTTTCTGACAGTATCAACATCGAATTATATTTCATAGAATTTTAATGTTTTTACCATAAAGTGATCAATCATTGTAATATCCGTTGGAAATTTAGAATTTCATCGATTCTACGAAACATTTATGATGGGAAAAATCAACACTTTGTACTCAAATGACAAACAAAAGTTGTTAAATAAAGGCAGCATTAGTATACCCTGTTTAAAAGTCATCAATCGATTGAGAGAAAACAAATCCGGGTAACAAACTAAAACCGATGAAAACACATCAACCATAGGAGGACAACAACGCAACAACAGAAACATTAAGAAAGTGCAACAAGAAGAAACGACAATGCAACATACATAGAAACGAACTATGAGATAACATCTGCTATTTTCCTGACTCGGTACAGGACATTTTTTAAAATGAAATAGTGTGTTGATATAACCTAAGAAAAGGATCATAAATATTTATTCATTATAGACACCAGGATTGAATTTTGTATATGCGTGAAACGCGTGTTCCGTATAGAAAAGTTTCATCAGATTCGCTCGAATCAAAAAAAATAAAAAGGCCATATGAAATACGAAGCCGAACAGCATTTGGGATCAAACATTCCTGAATGTTTTCCCCATAACAGCTAAGGTAAGCTATTCCTGAGTTAGAAAAGTCTTAGTATTCAAAATTTTCAAAGTTTTTTTAACAGTATTAAGGTTTTTTATGACCTCTTCTGTTGCCTGTGAGTAACGAAATTTTCTAAATGCAATAGAATCAAAACAGCAAAGATAATGAATAAAAGAGATATGTAATTTTGTAAATATACCAAGGGGAAACTTTGTGCAACGCATTACGATTGGTTTTTTTTTCATTGCATTTTATCGGAAAATGGAATTTTGTGAAAATAAATCCACAGACTTTATGAAACAGATTTTTGTTATAAAATTTCAAACGTTACTTACTCATTTGTTTTACTATGATGTGCTAGCGTTTATTGTTTACAAGTTACTTAAGTCGCGCGCAACCTAGAAGGTGTACTTGAATTAGTTGATATTTATATTTGTTTTAACCAATACTTAAAATTATAAACTTGTTTTTAAGAAATCGTTGCTAGCACTGCAAACAATAATCCTTTATATATCAAGCATCGAATTACCAAATATGACAGTACAAGGGGAAAGGCTGTGGATTTTTTTTATAAAATTTCCATATGTTTAGCATTGAATCAACACAAGGGTACATAATCCTTAATGATAATTCATGTCAACTCAGAAGTGCTGACTACTGGGCTGGTGATACTCTCGGGGAATAAAGCAAGCATACCAAGTGGTTGTTCAGTACACGAACCCCAGTTCAAATTTATATGTTTTGTACTACCAAATCCACTTGTTTATTTGAATCGATGCAATAGTAACATGTACATGTACATGTAAAATAGGACATAACATTCAACATTTAAAAAGATAGAGCACAAGTGCAAACATAATCAACAACACCATACAAATAAATACCAACCGTTACATTCTATAATAAAATGTGAAATTATGTCATCCAATTTTCGTTATATATTATATAGGGAAATTGAATTTAAATAGGGTTCAAATTACAGGGAAAGTCTTGTCCAATCTTTTGAATAGGATTTGTTAACGCTCTAAGTTTTTAGTAAAGAAATTCAGTACCAACTTTTTCTTTTACAAACTTTTAAAATAAAATTTTCAAAAAAAAGGGGATGATGAGTTTGAAAAACATTATACTATCTGAGATCGGTTAATTGTATAACAGTTGTTTGTCACTGGAATTAAACTATCTTATATGTGACCAAATCCTGGTGTTTCAAACAATATATAGACTATTCCGTGTCCTCAACCTGTACGATCTTTTGATTGTTTTGATACAACAGGAACGTAAAATTTTAAACTCATCATTGAACTAATGATTGGAGATTTACGTACTATCTTAATCAGTTGGGAAAATATAAAAATATTGTACAATTAAAAACCTACTATAGTAGATATTGACTATAAAGAAAAGATTATTCCATACATGTATGAAAATGAAATTTTATGTGATGAACAGAACGGTTTTCGAAAAGGTAGAAACTGTACAGATCATGTTTATGTACTAGATAATATTGTCAAAAGTAGAAAATATGCAAAAAAGGATACATTTGTATGTTTTGTTGACGCAAAGAAAGCATTTGATACCGTTGATAGAGACTGTCTACTATTTAAATTGAGAAAAATTGGTATTAGCGGTATATTTTTAAATTGTATTACTTCTTTATACAGTAATGTCAATTGTGCAGTCAGAGTAAATAACTTTATGACATCCTTTTTTCCTGTTGCTCTTGGTGTAAAACAAGGCTGTGTTTTATCGCCGACTTTATTTTCTATCTATGTAAATGATTTAGTCTCAGATATTAAAGAAGCAAATTGTGGTATTCAAATAGATGACATAATGGTCTCTATGTTATTATTTGCTGATGATATTGCATTGATTGCACCTGATGCAGAGAAACTGCAAAAGCAATTGGACATTTTAAACAAGTGGTGTGAAAAGGGGAGATTAACTCTAAATAAAAACAAAACCAAAATTGTTCATTTTAGAAATAAATCTATACTAAGAAGTAATTTTCAGTTCAAATGTGGTGAACTTTGTCTTGAATATGCAGCTTGTTATAAATATATTGGTGTACTTTTGAATTAATTTTCAGATTATTCTATAATTGCCAAAGCATTGTATAAATCAGCTAATAGAGCTCTTGGTGTTATTCAAGCAAAATTTTGTAAAACTGGTGGTATGAATTTTGATGTATTTACTAAATTATATGACACTTTAGACAACCCATTTTTATATATGCCTCCGGTGTATGGGGCATTAATATACATAATTGTATAAATAATTTGCAAAACAATGCTTGTAAATTTTTCTAAGGCTTAAGTAAAAGAAGCAGTAACTTAGCTGCTAGAGGTGATATTGGTTTTTTATCAGGTGATGCACTACTAAAAGTTGAAGTTTTTAAACTATGGAATCGTCTTAAATGTGACAATACCAGTAATATATGTAAAAAGGTTCATACCTGGGCGATTAGAAGAAAATCGTTATGGGATTATAGAGTTTTACAGTTAGCTCGTAAATATAGTTTGATTATAAATGTAGAAGATGAAATTAATATGAGTAATGTATGGGACTCTATACAAACTTTTGAAAAAGAATCTTGGCACCATGAAGTATGGAAGATAAAAATAATGTCAATGGTAATAAATTAAGATATTATAGAATGTTTAAAACTTGTATTGGCCGTATTTGGCACAACTTTTTGGAATTTTGGATCCTAAATGATCTTCAACTTTTTACTTGTTTGGCTTAATAAATATTTTGATATGAGCGTCACTGATGAGTCCTATGTCGACGAAACGCGCGTCTGGCGTACTAAATTATAATCCTGGTACCTTTGATAACTATTTACACCACTGGGTCGATGCCACTGCTGGTGGACGTTTCGTCCCCGAGGGTATCACCAGCCCGGTAGTCAACACTTCGGTGTTGACATGAATATCAATAATGTGGTCATTTTTACAAATTTCCTGTTAACAAAACTTTGAATTTTTCGAAAACTAAGGATTTTCTTATCCCAGGCATAGATTACCTTAGCCGTATTTGGCACAACCTTTTGGAATTTTGGATCCTCAATGCTCTGCAACTTTTTACTTGTTTGGCTTAATAAATATTTTGATATGAGCGTCACTGATGAGTCTTATGTAGATGAAACGCCCGTCTGGCGTACTAAATTATAATCCTGGTACCTTTGATAACTAATGGTACGGAGCCTTATGTAAAAGTAGTTAATAATAGATGCCACTGACGTATTTTGTCACTATTCAGAGCTGGTTCGGTACAACTTAAAGTTGAAACAGGTCGATATGCTAGACAACCAGAACCTCTACAAGACCGTTTATGTATTGTTTGTGATAGTTGCCAAATTGAAGATGAAAAACACTTTTTTTTAATTGTTGTTTTTACTCTGATATCAGACATGAATTATATGCCAAAGCCTGTCTTTTAAATGTTGATTTTGAGTATTTATGCGATATTGAAAAACTTCGTTATCTTATGTGTAATGAGAATATGGTTCCTCTTTTAGCTAGTTCCCTTTATCATATGTTTTATCGACGAAAACATGTCATCTAGAAATTATCTATGTTTTTTTATTTCTTTTTTTTATTTACGAAATACTTTTTAAATGTAACAAAGCTGTCCTTTTATGTATGTATCAGATATTTGTTTTAATGATAGTGTTTCATAAGTCGTTTTCGGCTGGCATCCTTTTACTTAAATGTTAGGTTCTTATGACTTTATGTGTATATATATATATTGATAGTGTAATGGATGGTGACACTTTAATAGAATACATGTTATCTTATGTATGGAATAAAGGAAATTAGTATTATATTATAATTTAATTGAGCTATCTTGGTGTGGAATATCCAGATTGGGTTTTGTTTTTCGACAGTCGTTTTTGTGTGTTTTTTCGTTAGATTGCTGTAAAGTTGACTCTCCTTTTACAAATGTTTTATTCATATAATTTATTTAGCCGTTTTGTTGTTTGTTTTTGCTTCACTTAATTCTTATTTATTTACACATAATTTGTTCATATATCCAGTTCAGGAACACGTCTATAATCTAGAGACCATTCCATTTTCTTCTCGGCAAATCAACATATCAAAACAATTGTCAATCTCTTCATTGGATCAAAGAGGAATAACTCTCATAAAAGTTTTCAGTTTGCGGAAATCGCGACGTCATAAACCACTGGTGGCAAAATATCATCGCGCTGGTATGTGCGCATAAACAATAGAGGGAGTTGTCTTTAAGTTACTTGGCAGACATTCAAAATATGAAATCAGATACTTTTATTACAGATGCTCATCGTATGAGTGGATTTAAATTATATGTGGCTAATACGTCAACTATACCACCTGTCGGTTATCTCTGTTATGAAGATCCTTATTCTGGTCCACGTCCTTATCCAAATATCACACTGACAATTCCATGTCATCAACTTGGGAAATACGTCATTTATTATGATGATAGGGGATCTGACGAAGGAGGTAATATCTACGAACCAATTGTTGAGTTATGTTACGTTGCTATAAAGGGTGAGTTTTGTATAAAAATACTACAATCGTCCATAAATACGGTTTCATTTCTTTTGACACTATATGTTTTGTTGTTTAATACTTAGTATATGAAAGCTTAATATTTATTACAAATCTTGTGATATCGCTTATTACTAGGACATGAACAAAAGAAATGAATGATAAGTACGTCATTTACCGACCGTTTGCAAATATTTTATTCATATTCCTGATGAGATCTCAGTGATCAATAGGTTGGTTTTTGTGAAAGAGGGGCGAAATATACCAAAAAGACAGTCAAACTTATATGTCGAAAAAAAAAACTGACAACAAAAACAGACAATTAAAAGTACACAAGACAAAACATTGAAACTAAAGACCAAGTAGCACGAAGCTAATCAGAAACTGAGGATGATCTTATGTGCTGGGGAAGGGAATGTAGATAAAACATATGCAGGCTGTGTTGAGATGCTCAACTGCAAAAGAGCGAGCGAGATGAAGGCAGGCATATATTCTAAAAGAATTGAAAAAAACACGATCATATTATAACATCGTCTAACTTAACTTGGCAATGTTGTTTAAAGAATAAAAGATATGAAAAATCCATGATAAAATAAACATTTTCTTTATTCGATAGCCAAAGCATTTTTCAATCTTACGTTGCTCGTATTTGTATTATTGATAAAAATAAATTATTAAGGTTGTCAAAAGAATTTTTGGGGGAGTTACTGTGATATTGCCTGTGCCGAAAGTTGTATAGAGCAACATTGTTTTCCTGAAAATGGTTCCTGTATATTTGGAGGATGTAGCGACTCAAACTGTTTGAAAAGTAATTGTGATAGAGATACTGCAGTTTGTACTGAAGGTTGTCAAATGAGGCTTACAGGATCCTACTGTAATACATGTAAGTAATTATTTAAACATATTCGGGAGTTTTAAATGGTAATAACTACAATGATCATAATTTATCAAGTAATTTATACATTTATCACGATAAAATAAAAGGAAATTTGATATAACAGACGAAATTAAAGCGCGATTTATATATTGAATCTGAATTATATGGAAAAAAAAAGAACAGAAGAACATATTGAATAAATATCTCAAAATTTCTATATGCGTACTTAGCTATATATTGTTTTTTATCTGGAGATTTGGTCAGGAGAAAATCAATAATAAAATAGTAAATTGAAAATCTAGAATGATAAGATAAGCTAACTTTAGCCCTTAACACCTTGTCAAGAGAATTTTTTTTATAAATACGGCAGTATAGTGAATTACGGATGCTTACATTCATGTCCTTTGTTCTCTGATATATATTTTGTATGCGAAACTATGTTGAAAAAAATTGTCAAGATTTGTCTTTTATACCTTATTATATATATACATTTGCTATTCACTGAATTGCATTAAAACACCAAAATTCACGAAATGAGTGACAGTTTCTCAAAAGGAAATTTAAAAAAACATTTTAGTAATCTATAGCAAAATACTTTGTTAGTAGACATTTGCGGAAACTAGGTCTTTACCTAGGATTACACTTTAGACTTCCGATTACAGGTGACAAAAACCAGGGGTCATATCAAAATACAAAAAAAAAAACAGCAACAATACAGATACAAAATAGCAAATGGTGTCTTCTATATAAAAAAAAAGATGTAAGCATCACGTTAAAATTTCGTGTGTCCGTTTCTAGCGCTTTTTTGGATTTAACATCAGGGCCGCACAAAGCCGAATATTTGAAGACAAGGATTTATAAGGTGTAGATAGATGTATGAGATATATATTATCAGCAGGAGCAATAGACCTACCCCGCAAAACAGGGTACATTTAATGCAATGGTTAGGTATACATGTACGAAAATCAGCCAAAATATTGTTCAGAGGATACTCTACAAACTGTTTCATTTGAAATAGTAATGTTGATGTCTTTTTTGTTATGATAACAACTTTGTATCCGCATCTGTCGCCTTACAGACGTAAATAGATTGTGTTTTTTTTAACAATTTATTCTCGCCTGCTACACTTTTGCATTTTTTTCCCTAACAATCAGTTGAATAGATTTGCGTATAAACTTTGTGTTGAAATGAACAACGTCGCAGAGAGAGATCAGGGTCTGTTTCAGGGGGCCTCTTGCCGATCAATGCTTTTGAACAGGGACATATGGTCTGACCCCTCCCTTTTCTTGGGGTGGAATCCCCTTTTGAAAATGGCTGGATCGACCCCTGCGTCGTCATTGCACTCTATATTACAATTTCATGAAAATAGTACCAGTCTCGGAATAGGGGTTAAAACTCATGTTTCGGGCATACCAGTCCCACCCATGTACATGGTGGATAATTTTCGACAACGCGAAAAAAAACCGTCCATACTTAATGATTCCCATGATCTCTTATAATGATTGCATAATAAAAAACAACTTAGAACTCGTTTGTCACTTTTTGTTTGTTGTTATTGAAAACATAGATAGCAAAGGTTTAACTTTTTGAGTACACCTATTCTTACATTTCAACTGAGTCTTGCGAAAAGTCTAAAATTTATTTCCGGCATAGAGAAGTTCGTAGACAAAAGTGTTTGACCTATTCAGGAAAAATAAATGATTTCAAAGTTACACCGAACGGCAAGTGAAATTTCATTAGAATAAATAGCTCAAAAACACCCGTCCGCTGTATTTCTTCATTCTCTTTAAAACAAAACAAAAGAGAGAAAGTATGTCTTAGCATAAACATCGTTACATTGTTTTGGATCGACGGTTTATCTTTTACACTTTGAGAAAGCCCAACATGTAAATGCTACCTGTAAGTGTAATTGTAATCCTAATCGTAGGTGTATGACAGTTTCCGCAAATGTCTAGTATGACAGTTGTTATTTATTCGTTTGATTTGTTTGAGCTTTTGCTTTTGCCATTTGATTATTGATTTAACTTTTTGTGGTTTATATTTTTATTTGTTGAATTGCTCCAACATATCTCCATTTAATTAAGCTTAATTATAATGTGTGAACCAACAGCCTGATTTACGCAAAGCAATAAAACAAAAAGAAGACAGGCAAGAAAGTAAGTCATATTTACAAATCAAGCTTTCGAATCAAATTTTATAACTCTTCATCTTGTATATAAGCTTTGGATTTCAAATATTTTGGCCACGAGCATCACTGAAGAGACATGTATTGTCGAAATGCGCATGTGGTGCAGGGAAATTAGTACCGTTAATGTTATTATAAATGTTTGTTAACATCAACATTCAACTACCAGAAGCTGTGTTTGACGTACCAATCAAAGACAAGTGATAAATGTATATGTGTTGACTTTTTATAGAAAAATTTACATTTAACAATAGTTTTCATATGCACTAGTACTGATCATGATGTATTCACTATAAATATCCCATTGTAAAATTTCAAAATACTAAGCAAAATCAATAAAGCTGATAAAACTGTGGAACTCTTTCTTCTATTATGTGAAAAGTTAGAAGAGGTAAGAATTCCACTTAATATGTCAAAAATCCTAAATAATGGAAGCCTGATCTTAGCTAAAGTTACAAGTTCGTTTCCAGTTGATCTTATTCAACTCATTATAAATCCGTTCTGTTATGTAGACATTAATGTAAACAGAACTGCTTCTGAGGAAACCAGTAACATATTCGAATCCCTGTTAAGACAGTGGCTTTTTAATTTGCATAACAAGCTAAATAAGCATTATTAGCTAAAATAGATAACCTATGCAGTAGAAAATCTATTTTTTAAATGCTAACTAGCGTAGTATAGGTAGCTTGGCCTTGCAATGGCATAAAGGGCACACATGGTCCCAGAATAAGTCGATGACGTATCAAGTGATGCGCGTTGAATTGTAGATCATTGGGTACTGACATTTTCCACTATGTGAATGGAGATGTGCCCTAATTTGCAAAATTACAATCACATATTACAGAATGACCGTTTATGATATTAATTTACTTACAGACAACCTTGCATTTGATAGTTCAATCTTGTTCAATTCAAATGGAAATGAACAGCCTAGTCTAGCGACTGATGGGAATATAACATCGTGCGTCACAACAGCCGGAGCAGAGATATTGGTCCAAGTTGACCTGAATGAAATAAGCGTTGTGGCGGAAATATATATCACTTTAATTGGTAAGTTCCTTATATCATGTTACAAGCTAGCTGGATACAAAAATTAACACGTTTGGTCAACAAATACCTTGTTTGACAATTTTTTTTAAACGGGATCAACATGACGTTAATTGAGATGCATAAACTGTGTGGAATAAATTCAGTAAGTCGTATATGTACTTTTCGTTGTTTTTACTTTGCGGATAATATTTACAACGGCGAAGCCCTACCAAGGTGAAAGTAACGTTACAAACATGTGATACATTGTGATGGACGGAAGATTCAAAAGATTCCCATAAAGTTTGCCAAGTCAGAATTTCTCCGTAACACATGGGTGGTGTGAGTTTCGGCAAATGGTAATTTTGGTTGCTGTACCGGATACATTTGGGGTGTGTTCGGAACAGAACTTTGTTGATTAATGTTTTCAAAAGTGTGAGAAGGTAATGCGTGATCATGCTGTGGGATATCAGTTCATACTTTGTTTGCGAATGTTTTCCGTATAAGTCGTATTTTGGTGTTCAAAAAGAATTTGTACTCATCTGCATTAAAAATTCATCCTCTATGTTCTCCTCTTGTAAAGAATTCAGAATATATTTGTCGAATGCACTTATAGTTTTTTGTGTTTGATTTAATGTTTTTAAAAGTTCAACACTTTATTCAATGTCCAAGTTTGAATCATCTTCCGTTTTCCGTAAAAGTCTCTTTACTGTACTTTTGTGACAAGCTCTGGCTGCCTTTAGCTTGCTGTTCATCTCAATGGATGGCACCATAAATGTGTGGAATACAATAAGTAACATGAGTAAGTCGTACATGTAGTTTGCCTTGTGTTTTCTGTGCGTATAATATTTAAAATGGCGAAGCCGATACAAGGTGAAAGTAAAGTCACAAACATGTGAACGTAAATACGGGAAACATAACGTTATTTCGTCGTACTGCTCTCAACATATAATTCAAATATATAAACCGCTTTTTAATTTTTTGGTGCATTTTTAGTTTTACATTTTTTTTTTATTTCTAATCGTGTTCAATTCACTTGACTCAATATCACAAAACCCTCATTCTAATGCAACAACGTTTGTAACGTTCATTTTGATTGGATAACGTCACTTTCTTACATGGCATCAATTGACAATTGATGCTATGGGACGTACGCGCAAGCGCAGACGGCATATGACAGATTTTAAATACATGTTTTAACGTTGTTTTCTGTCAGTTTCATTAGAATGGAGATAACAATATTGTATTTTAAGCTCCGACAGCATCAATTTGGGATTTGATGGTCGCAAATACCCGTTTACTGTCTCCGCTAACGCGTCGCCAGTAAACTTAATTTGCGACCATCAAATCCCCAATTGATGCCGTCGGAGCTTAAAATACAATACAGTTATCTCCTAAGTGGCAAACTTTATATAGAAATGCCGACGTGAAGAAAATATCAAATACATTATTGTGTCATTTACTTGTACTGAATCTTGTACAATTTTTTTTTTTTCATTTTCATTTTCTGATGGAAAACCAGACACATGAAGTACATTTTGAGTCTGATTTTGTTGCTTTTTTAATATGAGGCTATGTGATTTATCCTGATATATATGATGAGTTTTTTCAAATGAAAATCAATATCCTCTGTTTGATATGTTTCTAGAGTGATAAAAGACCAAACCATTTTCTAATAAGCATTATGACGTAAAGAGTACTAGTAATAACAATATGATTAGATCAGTACCACATAGTACATGTATACATTTATATACATATATATGTTAAAATTTTCTACATTTGTATTATAGGATTAATTTTGCTTTTACTTCCTTTTTAACCTCGAGAGATTCTATTTGCATGTGTTACTAATAATAATGATGATAATCACAACTTGAAAAAAAAAATTGTAATTTGCTAGAGATTTTAGACCGACTTGTATTTTTGTTACTGAAAGGTAGGAACATACATTTTATAACATTATGTTAAAACAAGGTTAATGATATTGAATTTTTGTCATTTAGTGAACACTACGAAAGATGGAAACCATACAATTTACGCTTCAAACGCTAGTGATTTATGGGAAAATGGAACTGTTTTGTACATGGGTGAATCATTACCAACTGTGATTAATGTCAGTGCTGTTTTCAGATACCTCACATATGTATCTCGAAATCAGAACAAATTTTCTGAGCTTGAAGTATGTGAGATTGGAATTGTTGGTGAGTGTTGAAATGCAGAAAGAAAGAGTTATAATTAAGAAAATGTCTGTGAACATAATCTGTATATAAAAAAGAAGATGTGGTATAATTGCCAATGAGACAACTGTCCACATGAGACCAAAATGACACAGACATTAACAAGTATAGGTCACCGTCAGGCCTTCAACAATGAGCAAAGCCCATACCGCATAGTCAGCTATAAAAGGCCCCGATAAGAGTATCGGTTATAAAGCTTGCACGCCTCAACGGATCTACCGCTTATTGTTATGAAACACAAAATTCATGTCACTTTTATTGTACTTTATTGTCGTGATGGTGTTTACTATTTGTGTGTTTATTAACATTTCTAAAAATTCATTAAAATTTTATAGAAATTACTTCACGTTATGTCATGAAAAAATAACAGTCTTAATAAACAAAATCAATAACTGTACACATGCCACTAAATTTTTATCTGTTACTTAATACCTCCATATAATCTAAAAAGCAAGTATTGAACCATGTCGTTGAAACGTAATGTACAAACAGACGCTGGTCTGGCATACTCAATCACAGACAATGTTTTAATGGGGACATTTGGTCTCGCAATATAAATGATTAAGTCTTATTCTTTTTTCCCTCTGATATGTAAAAAGAAAGGTTAAAGACTTGCATTTAAACATTGTTTTTATTTCAAATAATTGAAATGGATAAAATAATCATGATAGGATAATGTTGATCTATTTCATATATAACGGTTTATGTTTTATAGGCTGTCCCCCTACATACTATGGACCTTTTTGTAGTAAATTGTGTCCAGAGTACTGCAGTGGACCATGTGACCTTGAAACCGGAAATTGTACATTTGGGTGCGCAAACGAATGGATTGGTTATAAATGTGAATTAGGTATGGTAAACGTTTCATCAGTGTTTTAGGTATTTACACCTGTATCTGTTTTAGTAAGTTTTATTTTTTACTACACTCACAACTCAACACAAACTCAAATTTTAGATGAACATGGTCAAAGGCCTATTAGCATGCCACAATGAATACATTGGCAACAAACAATTAAAACCAAAGAATCCAGATACAGAAGTAAAAACAGAGATCAGTAGAAAAACAGGGAAAAAAAGGACCAAAAAGACCTAAAGAATAAATAACCCATATAATATTGACTGATTTGCTGAGGGGAAATGACCTGTACGTGGGTCAATTTTTAAGTATCTAGATCGTAGCTCAATGGAAAAAGAACAAAAATGAGAAATGTATCGATAAACAAAACAGAGAAAATATCATGTGCGTAAGTTTTGGTATACTATTATAATAGATTTTCCTTTTAATTTATTCAACTGGTTATGGTGAATGTTGGTGACGTGAAAGACATTGGAGATAACTACTTATACTGTAAAAATGCATTCTGTGTGTTTCAGGTCCATTTTGTTACGAGCCTAATTCAGAGAATTTAACTACGAACTGTTCTCCTGAAATTGATCAGGTATTGAAAACTAATGGTTTATATATATTGAATTTCATTATGATGTTGAACGGTTTTGTTGACTTATTATTTACTTAACAAATCAGTTTCAGCAAAACTAAAGTGAACATTCAATTTCCTAATATGAGAACGTGCCTTCACATCCATAATTTATAAAAGAAAACAGATCACTGACGGGAAGTTTGAAGAAAACCTGTATAGTAAATGCACATTTGTCAGTTTCCAATCATGTCAATTTGATGACAATGCGTGGAACACTGTGAACACGTTCATTTTTTATGTATGTCTATGGCTCTGAAAGATTTACAAAAAAAAAACTCACAGTAAAAAAAGCCAGGATTCTTGAAACATTTACTTTTTTCTGCTTATAAATTTTATTTCATGTATTAAAAACATTGTTAAGGTTAACAAAATAAGTTAATGTTGTTTTTTTTAATTTTGTGTATTTACTTCATTGTCTTACCATTAAAAGTTAGCATTTTTTTTAAGCGATAGGATTTGGATCGATAAAAACTGTACCTCAAATGAAACAACCGTGCCGTGTATTTATCTTTAAAATCAATTGGTGTTAAAATTAAATTTTTACATAACAATGTAATTGAGATTGAACACGAAGAAAGTGTCAAAATAATAACAACCCGACCATGGGGCAGTTAAAGGCCAACAATGAGTTTTTAACACAGCGAGACATTCTGCACCCAGAGATGGGATCAAATGACTCTTGACAAAAATGAATAGTACTAGTTCATAGTATATTGCTTCCACACTAAACTCCGAAACATATTAAATAAACAAAATTAGAATTAAAAAAAACACAAGATTCAAAGGCCATTGTTGCTGACCCAGGAATTTTTGATATTTTTTAGACATAAACATTGATACATTGAGATGTATGCATATTTTATTAAAATTATAAAACACATTAGTCTGACATTACAAAATATTTTAATTTGAACTGTATACAGTAATGCATTACTATGACCAAAGTTGTATATTCAAAATTATATACAAAAGGACGACCTGAAACGTTATGCGACATAAACAACATTGGTCATGTTCCTATCGTTGTATAGAAATATGTGATGTTGAAAATAATCATTTTAAGACAATAAATTGGGTTCTCAATTAAAAATTTCAAATTCTCATCCTCAGTTGTACAAGTTGTTTAGATTTTGTTTTCTTTATAATTTTTATGATTACCTTGTAATACTTTCAATGACATTTCTTTATGATTTCATTTCTAATTAACTCGTCTTTTCATAGTATCAACATATATGTTACTCTGACTTCAAGCAGAAGGTAATATCTAATCTATATCGATAACAGATTATACTGAACAAATCTTATTGGTTAAAACTATGGAATACTTATATGATTACATTTTTGTATAATATGATTTACTAACTGTAATGTTTTATTGCTTTCTAAATCTATAACTTTTGTCATACAGGTATATCCAACAAGTGGACCACTTAATGGTGGAACTTTGTTGACAATATCTGGAAATTACCTTGGAAATATCAATGATAGTATTTCTATTGATATCAGTGGAGTCCGATGTCATAATGTCACAGTCCAAAAACCTTATACCAAGTAAATATTTTGTATATATTTATATATTATGATACATCTTTCAAATTTATGATATATATATAGAAAGGACCAATGAAAGCATGACATGTAACATTAAACTACAAAAGTTTATACTATGACACATAATAAACATTTGTGTACACTGCCATCAATATTATAGAATGATAGGCAACATGTGCAACAGGAAAAACATACTACAAATTCAGAAATTTATTGCGAGGTTTTTATTATTGCGAAAAATGCGACAGAATTGTTAACGCAATAATTTAAACTCACATTTTGAAATATTTTTTATGAATTAAACAGTTTTTTTTTAAATCGTAAAAATTAAAATCGCATTGAAGTCTAAAATGACAAAAGCGCTATAATAAATGCACGCAATAATTTCTGAATTGACAGTATTTTTATTTCCAAGAAAAAACACAACTATTTGCATTATTAAGAATGATGCAAAATGTCGTTCATAAGCGAGCACATTTTGCACTGAACGGTCGTGTTGATAAAGCGAATCATTAAACTAGCCAACAATAAAGAATTAAGTATGCCAGGTCTTTCTGATAATCTTAGACTATGGTAAATTCAGTTACGTATAAACAATTCGCTCGTACTTGATGTTGATATGTTCATGCTATACTGAGTGTATCATTCGTCGTGCATATCAATTCATTGTATACCTAGTCAAATTATCACAATCAATACAATTAATATTAAACGATCAATTAACGGAATTAAATATTAAGACTTTGACAATACCCAAAAGAGATCATTTGTTTTTTCCACACTAACAATAATATAATGCATTTTGGTTTAAGTAAGATTAGGTATAGGGGTAAATTCAGTAAAAAATATCCCATTGACTGTAATGGCATTCACATGGCCTTGTTTACATTGTACAAACAATGTAGATTCGCACTGAATTCCTATACTGACCCCCATTACTTTTCAACCCTGTAGTAAAAAAAATTAGTACATTCAGCATTTATTTTTTATTTATTTTCAACTCTAGTTTTGCTCCATCTGCCAATTTTTTTTATTACAAACATTATCTACCAATCAGAAGAGCATATGACTTCAGTGTTATACAAAAAGCTCTCCCTAAATGGGCGGTCCCTGATGACGTATATTTATTTACTGAATTTACCCCTAAAAGGGACTTTTTTACTTCTTTTCCCACTTGTTTTGTAATAAACATGTAAGGTATCCAATTTTCAAGTTCCAGTTTCAATACAACATTTATAAATGCTGAATTTGTAAAGATAGATCAAAATTCATACTACAGCCCATACTGCGCCCAATGTATATTTGGTATATAAAGTTGCACATTCACTGCTTTTAAAAGAATGGTGTAAAGTACTTGGTTTAATAAATATGAATTGTTTTCTGTGTTTGCTTTGACCAGTATTGCAAGTACACCTAGAAACTAAAGACTTGGTGTACTCTTAGTTAAATTTTTCCTTATATGGAAGTTTTTGATTAAATACCCTGAAAAGACCACAAAAAGACTTTTCAACGGCTTTTTTAAGCAGTTTGATACCAAATAAAACAACAATTATGTTTCATTATACTAAATCTGTTTTTCAATTACTTGTAAAGTTCACAAAATGTCATTGACAATCACTCTGCAGAAATTCCTGTTACCCCAACATTAGGATGGATTCTTCGCCAAAACTAGCTATATATAGACAGCCAGAACTGAGTTGAAAAAGTGCCAAATATGAATAAATAAGACTAAGTATAACCAAACTTTGCATTTGGAAGATTAAAGTAACAATTTAGAATATTTAAAATCAATTATTTAATATAAAAATCCAATAACAAACATTTCAACACTAGTTTCATAGACAAAGGACATGCAATTATGAAAAGTTATCTAGTATAGTTTTTAAATAAAGATACGCAATGCGTTATGTAAAAATAAATGAATACCTTCATGCGGTCAGATTATTCGAGTGTTAAAATACTAGAAAAGTGCTTATCTACAAATGTACCACTTGTTCTACAACTTAACATGGGGAACACAGCTAAAAAAAATATGATTTTATATACATTATGAGGAGAAATATGTGCAAAATGTGATGTCAATGGGGAGAATATTTATGCCTTTCATTGATAAGATAACTCTAAGGTGTAATTTCTATTGTTTCTTTCAATCTGCACACAAAAACTGATTTTTACCATATACCCTATGCTTCCTCTCACAGTACACTCAGTGCATCATGAATAGCCGCAGCTAAGATAGAAATTTGTGTAAAAAACAACTTCAAATGGTTCCAAAATCCTTCCATTACATTAACATTTACAGGTAATGAGTTTGTTGATTATTGTGTGGGCTTGGACAAGTACAGTGAAAGAGTGCATATTTTCCTATAAACCCGACAAATTATTAATATTGTTTATGCATTCTGGTCTAATCTTTCAATCGTTTTCTAATAAAAAAAAATTATAAACATTCGTTACTGTACGTGCAGCTTCTTCATCTTTTTGAACAGTTTGACTTGTGTTATTGGGAACTACAACGCAAAGCAGACGACGGGAATATTCGTTTCAGTAAACGCCAATAACTACAGCGATTTAAAGACCATATACTTCACCTTCAAGGTATAAAGAATGTTTTTTTTTTTTAATACCATTCATTTTTTTAATGTGTGAAAGGGACCTAGCTACGAATTAGGTAAAAATGAAACATATTTTATTTTATAATCAATAAAAAAAAAGCGGAATACAGAAATTATATTTCGATATCAAGAGTAAGTTGTTTAATTTAAATTCGTCATAAGCTTAAGAACACTGATGTATCAGTTTTCATATCACAATAAATAGGACTTTTAGACGAGATGGGTTGGTCATGTATTTTGTTTGTGGTTGTCTGGATGGACATCAGTATACCAACATTAAAAAGTGAATCAAAGGTGACGATAGGAATAACCATTTTTTTGTTCATGTTTCATGTATAAGTACGTGTATGTATGATTTTTTTCAATTAATATGACATTTGGAAGTCTTCAATAATCATCTCGATGGACGAGATGACAGCTGATCAGAAAACGTACGAAATACGGATACAGTATTGGAAGACTATGTATGGTTGATTAATTCCTTTGGAATAGGTGCAATGTTGGATATAAGTTTTATTATGTTTGTTAATTAAAAGTATGCAAATTTTGATCACTTCGGTGAATTTGACAGATTACTTTCTATGAATTATTCTGTAAGATCAATATTTTTCATCTAAAAGTAATAATATTTTTAGATCATATAAATATAATCACTTAAGAGTTATAAAATAGCATATCAAATAAACATGGTGTATCATTCTAGGAACCGATAATTTTAAGCTTTTCACCAAAGAAAGGAATTCTATCCGGGAATACAACTGTGTTGATAAAAGGTCAAGATATTAGTTTCGATGGACAAAATCGGTACATTATTACCTTTTGTGACGAGGTGGTTTGCATAGATTGCAGGTAAACTGTTATCTTGTTTCTATGCAGTTTTTCCTTGAATCAACAAGCAGTGTTTTATGATTTATATCATATAAAGAAATATAAAACTTTTTTCAAAGTCCCCTCAAAGCAATGATGACAAGACAATATGCTTTAATTTTGAATAATTAGACGAAGAAATAGAAAAAATTAGGCTGATAAATCCAAACGTTTTGTGAAATACAAACAAATCGGGGATCTTTTATGAATTGAAATCTACTGTACTAAAACAATACTATGAACAATCAACTCAAGGTTGGGCAATAAGAATTTGTCGAAACCGGAAGAAATTTACATGTGAATTGCCCGGGGTTGGAAGTATACATAATTTGCTAATTGTACCTATATGTACGTTATATCACGGTTTGTTTGTGGAAAATATCAAAACTGGTTTTTTTTTACAATTTTTTTTATTACAGTAAAACTGAAACGACTTTCAGTTTACAAAATCACTACATCAAGTGCAAAACTGGTATTTCAACAGAACCTCGAAATATGACCCATCTAAATATTGTTATTGATGACTTGACAGAATTGACATTTAAGGAAACTTTTCAATATTTACCGGATCCAACATTTAATATTACGACTAAAATACCGAAGGCTTTACAAAGGTTAGTAATACCATAAACAAATAATATGTTTAAGAAATCGTAAGACACGAGAAATTAAATAATAGCTTCTGAAATATTGCCACTTTCTTTGGTTTAATTATGGTGAAAGAGGATTGAACGTTTCAATAGTGCATATCCAACTTCAATTCGTTACGATGAAATGCAAAATACAATTTACAGTATGAATGAAATATGTAAATAAAGCAATTTTTTGTGAAAAATGTAATTTGTTTTTGCTAAAAACGTGTACAAGGTATTCTTTCTCACCTTGCTGTTTTTGTTTCAGTGGAGGCGTATTGTTTACAATTCGGGGCGAAGGTTTCAATAATGTAGGGGCGATAACAGTAGAAAGAGTGGTAAGTACGGAACTATATTTTTGTGTGCCTAGAATGTGACTTGGTTCATGCAAACCAGTATTATTTCTACAATTATTTTATTAGTTTAGCTTCGTATATATTAAACCCTAAATAACAAAATAAGCATGGCATGCATGTTGTACAACTGATAAGGTTATGTACTTTAAAAGGCACTTGTCACCAAAATTGTCGATTCTTCAACAATGGAGAACTGCAATACATGCAGAAATGATGCATAAATAACTAAAATAGAGAAGGGACATTTTTTTAAGGGTTAACATTAAGGTTAGGATTAGAGTAAGAGTAAGGGTTATGGTAGGATAAGACTAGATTGTATAACAATATTCATCAGAATATATATTCAAGATCACATTAAAATCAGTAGCCAAGGTTTTAATTGTTCAAAGGATGGTGGAACATAAAACATCAATAAATCACATTTTAAGTAACCGAAGACGATGTTCCTTACTTGCAACTGGCTCATAGATGTATGTGTATGTAGTAGATAAACGCTACTTATTATTTATGTTTAGTTGCTTTTTTTTTGATTGAGTGAGTCACGTAAAAGCAGAACATAATCTTGAGCATGAAATAACCCATGTATATTTTATGCGTGTAAACCGTGGCAAAGTATAATTTTGAAATTTTGAAATTTTTTTGTCCAATACTTACACCAGGATAACCCATGTGATGTACCAGAAGATACGTCCACTGAATGTGAAACACCCCCAAGATTACAGAATCAGCCTTACAATCAAACTATTGACGTTTATTTTGATGGCGTGACGATTCAGTTTCCAATAGAATATGTGGAGGATCCCACGTTTGAAATGTTCCAAGGCATTGTTCTGTACGACAAGGAATCTTCTATTGAAATTGAGGTAAGGTTTGAAATAAAAGAAGCCTTTTCAAAAAAAAAAAAAAAATATAAGGTATTGCATTTGACTTCATCTAACGATAAAATGAGACTCTATTCAAATTTATGACTGAGCTATTAGTTATCTTATAATTGAAAATTATTAGTTGAAGAAAAATCTACATTTAACTCTCACTAAGAACAAAGTCAATGAACAGAAAAGGGCAATCTGGACTTGGTTGGTGTGTAGCATGCGTGTCGTTTATGGTCGTCAGTAACTTATAGTTTGTTACATGAACCAAACTAGACTGTGATTAATAGTATTCATTGGCAATCATACCCCATCTTCGTGGTATCATCAAACAAAAGTAAAAGTGTTAGAGTAAAAAAACTTAAACTCACTGCGAAACTACTTCATACATATTGAGTTTAGTTTATTTGGAAGAAAAATAAGTAAATCACATAAGGATCGTGTATAATTGGCAAATAAACTATGACATAAATAGACAACTTTCGAGTTCGATGCATTTCCGTCAAAAACTTTGGTTTTAGTGACCATCATTCGTGCGTTTAGATTGCAGGGATACAGGCAATCCCCTCTATCTGGTAAATGACGTCATAATGGCGCGCAGTTTTTCCGGTGACGGACAAACTCGAAAGTGGTCTATTGGTTGAACAATTTTAAATACTTAGAATTCATTGCTGGAGTTTTGTCATTTCATTAGAATGATAACTTCGTATTTAGCACATGCAAAATAACATGATAAAGAAATACAATGATTCGAAACTTTTGTTTATAGGGAAAAAGGATATTACATGTGGCTCGCCGTGAAGATTATCATATAACTATTGGATTGGACGGCATTTGTCTCATAACTGATATCAGTATGGATAACATCACTTGTTTGCCACCTAAATCAGTCCCTCGGACTAATAATACAGATGATAGTACAGTTTATGTTATTGTAAGTCATTTTTAAGTAATTTATGTTTATGTTAATGTTTCAGAGTTGCAATACTTATTTGCCCATAAAACTGACATGACTGACATGTGAAAAGCTTAGTTCGAAACGATAAGACAGTTGAATCATTTTCGTTCATAGAGATATTATTACATATAGTGCTTCTATCTTTATCGATTAAAATGAAGGGGTTATGTGAATACGAAAAAGAAAACAAATCACCAAGAGTTTAAGAAATTAAGGATCCCCAATCCATACCTTCGTTAATGTGTCTGTTTTCTGATGAAAAAGATTTATACTCAGCTACTTATTAATGAAATTCTACATTTAAAGCCTATGTCAAACCTTACGGGATAGCTCGAACGGACGCCTAACGGATAACTTTTTTTCAATGCATTAATGTCCGTTAGACGACCGTTCTTATCCGTTAGACGTCCGTCCTTATCCGTTGCATGTCCGTTAAGCGTACGTTTTATCCGTCAGCGTCCGTTATGTCCGGTTGAAAATTTGGAGCATGTTCAAAACTTTGAACGGACGTCCAATGGATAAAATGTCCGTTTCGTTTCCGTTTTGTATCCGTTACGTGTC
Source organism: Mytilus edulis (assembly GCA_019925275.1). Lineage (NCBI taxonomy): Eukaryota > Metazoa > Mollusca > Bivalvia > Mytilida > Mytilidae > Mytilus > Mytilus edulis. Next base: position 69,963,654 of record CM034349.1, read on the forward strand.
CGTTATACATCCGTTGGAGGTGTGGAAAATAAATTCACCAACGGACTTCTACCGGACGTTTAACGGACAAAACGGATGTTGAACGGATGAGAAACGGACTTCTACCGGACGTATAACGGATAAAACGGATGATGAACGGATCTGAAACGGATAAATGCCAATTGAAAATTTCGCGTCAGAAATGCCAATTATTGGTATGTCAGATTTCTTAAGGTTCATGGATTCTTATTATTCATAATCGATCTTATAGTATAGGCACGTCTTCACAATCAAGCAGTTCTTATTCAGGCCAGAGACTGCTCTTTGGCGGAATTTTGAAGAATAAACCAAAACCAGTTACACAGAAACATTTTGAATAAATATGCGATTTACATGTATTATTATTGTCGCCTTTGATTTTTTCGTACATCTTGTTCATCCGTCTTGTCCGTTAAGCTTCCGTTAGGTGTCCGTTTTATGCGATACTCGTCCGTTGGATGTACGTTCGACATCCGTTCTGTCCGGTACGTGTCCGTTTCTCGTACGTTGCATATCCGGTTTGTGTCCGTTATGCATCCGTTACACGTCCGTTTTATTCGGTCAGTACATCAACAGACTCCCAACGGATAACAATTTTGTCAACGGACAACTTTTATTTTCATCCGTTAGTCGTCTGTTCGTGCTATCCGGTAAGGTGTGACCGAGGCTTTAGAAGCGTATGTCTTTCTCAATGACAATATGTAGACTGTTTGAAACTGACTTCCAGTTGTGTTGTTTGTATATTAAGTTCTGTTTAACTTGATAGTCGGATGTGAATGTACTCAAGGTCTTTCACAATTTGTAATCCTATGCTAAAGAAAAAATAAATAAAGTTCATAATCGTAATATAAAGCTGCATTTGACTGTAAATTTTCAAATGTGATATATAGTACATGTAATACATATCATGCCAGTGACTACAATTAAAAAAAATACAGTCTCTTCGAAAGTTCTCTGAACCTCATTTATATTGGTTTAAGAGGGATGTACAAAAACGTTTCCAAGTCTTATACATGTTATATCACAGTACATATACTCACAATTTCGTTATGCTAGCGTTTAGATTTCTCGATACGAAAACGATTCCAACACTATGCTTTTCTTATAACTAGGTGAACGTCATTAGAATAAAGGTGTATATTGGTGACTTGCAGTACAAAACAAAAACAATTACAGGAAATGGCAATACATTTGTGATGATAGTTGGAATATTAGTCGCAGGATTAGTTGTATCTATCATCATAGGCATGTCGGCTGTATTAGTTTTACGGAGAAAAAAGACTAAAGCTGCCACTGAATTCAAAATGAAAATAAAGGCAAAGGAAGAAATTATCCAAAAAGCTAGTATAGAAGGTAGTTAGTTTATAACTATACACAGTTTTGTAAGAAAATAAATGAAAACAAATGTATTCAATTATGAAATGCAATTTAAAGGTTTGATTTAGATTCGTGTTCCATATAGACAATGGGAACGATCTTAAGTTATACATTGTCAACGGAAAATATGTTATCAATTTTGGATATTAGTATACATGTATTCGAAATGAGTCTGATTCAGGTATTTAAGATTCTTCAAAAGAAGGTCACTATGAAGACAACAATTGTCTATTTATTAGATACATGTAAGTAAATAAATTTCTGATGGTTATTGTATACATATTTTTACCTTTCACAAATTAGGAATATTCGATGTTGCATCAGTAAAATATCGATGATCGATGTTCACATTTGATTACATTTAATATACCAAAACAAAGATAATTTATACTTTCGAGGGATTAAACATTTGTTTCGAATTATGTTATAAGGATTACAACAACACTGTTACATAGATATTACTATATTTTTCAGGTGAAAGGATAGCAAACTTAAGGTAAAATAAACATTTCGAAACTATAGGTCACCGTACGGCCTTCAACAATGTGCAAACCCATACTTCATAGCCAGCTATAAAGGCCACGAAATAAAAGAAATGTAATCAATGAACAATGATATATTCAGCAATAAATGACAACCACTGAATTACAGGCTGTTGTCTTGGGACATCCACATACATAATATGAGGTGTTAAACCTGTTAGTGGGCTTTTTAAACCCTTCCCCTAAAATAAGATAGTTGTGTAACAGAATCACGTATAAACAAATTAAGTTGAAACACTCAGCAGATGGATACAAAGGAAAAATATTATTAACAAACTCACAGACCGGACATGGCAAGGTATTTTTATTTCTTAACAATAACAAAGACACAAAGTAAATATATGCGAGTGCTCACAGTTACCGACAGATAGTTCAGAGCCAATTCCAACTAATTAAAATATCGTTCATCTTAGACTAACGTATCGATAAGTACATATCTAACATTCAATGCATCTGGTGTAAAGAGACATTTTTAGCTTAATCGATTTTTTTCTATTGAACAATGTTGTAATACTGTTTCCTTTATGTCTCATCTGAAAAAGTAAGGACTCCTCCTTACAAATTTCTGTGAAAAATAACGTATCTTGAAAAGGTGTTGTTCAACAGTTCATCAACATATATTTCACTAATCCTTATTGATCGTACGTCACGGCTGGTAATCTACACACGCAGAACATTTGGTTCTGCAATGAAAACCGTGAGAGGATTTTCCGGTTGTGCTTGAGTGGAGTAATTGTCACCGCTTCAAACGGTATGTACATTTCTAAATCTCAATTTTCTTATTCAACTGATCAAAATATTGAAAATCAGAGAATGCTATGCTGTGGTGAATACTTTAACGAAGAGATACATGTATCATTTACTGTTGTACGTAGAGTTGAACTCCTACAAAATCAGTTGCCCCACGAGAAATTGCTTTAAAAAGTGACATTTCAATTTTGAAATGGTTCTATTTACAGACCTACAAGTTCAAATTTAGTTTTTTTTTTTTTTTTGGGCAATGGGTATGAATGTTGTTTTTGGCGGCGTGTACGCTGTCCGGTGTTGATAGACGTCTTAATAATTCCCAAAACTACATTTTTCCATTAAGTCATGCGTGAGGGGATCGGTTCTGATTGAGGACATCGTGAATGCGTGAGGGGAAGTACAAATTATATCTTTATATTCAAGTTATGAGTCGTTGAAACTTACCTAAATTCGGCTACATTGTTCATTTTATGTGTGCTTAAAAAAAAATTTGAGATTGAATTATGAAATAAATTGTGGGAACCTTTAATAATTAATAATTTTTAATAATATGTTTCACGAAGAATAAAAACAAAAAATGTTGTCAACGATAACCAAAAATACTGCAGAGATGTTGGGAAGTATCTCATTAGTCTTGATTCGTACTTTTCAAACCCTCAACAATGTTCAAAAACAGGTCGAATGCAGAGTTGTTTAAAGGAAAACGTCCACTCTGTACTAATAAAAAAAATCTTTCCTTTTTCCCTACGTCTGAGAGTTTATCTAAAGCACTTTAAAAACTTTATATTCTTCCTCAAGGTCTTCCATGTGGTCTTTCTCGTGGTCTACTACGTGTTCTTCTTCTGACTTCTTCGTTGTCTTATACATGCTCTTCCTTATGGTCTTCCTCGAGATTATCTTGGCTTTCATCGATGTTCGTGAATAATAAATTCTGTAAATCTGCCTTTTTTGTTTCGAAAATTTCGTGAACAGATTACGTCTAATATATATAGGTGTTGAAGTTTTGATCTGCGATATACTTTTCTTAAATATATGTGGTGATCTATGTGACGTATATTTGACGACAGGACTACTTCCAGAGGGTCTAGTTCGCTTCGAGGGCGGGGATGACTTGTATCTCCATGGCTGATTTGTAGAGAGTCAATGTTAGTCCTCTTTTCCTTTTCCCTTTCAACAATGGCATTTTCTTAAATTGAACAAACAATTAATAGTTTGATTTCATTGAATCAGTGATCAGTTTACATCTATTAAAGTATAAGGATAAATCTGTGCTTTTTAATCAGCATTGATCACATCTATTGAGTCAACAAAAGTCACAAAGCCAAAGATTAAAAAAATATTTGTCCTTCCCCTCACGCATTCACGATGTCCTCAATCAGAACCGATCCCCTCACCCATGACTTAATGAAAAAATGTAGTTTTTGGAACTATTAAGACGTCTATCAACACCGGACAGCGTACACGCCGCCAAAAACAACATTCATACCCATTGCCCAAAAACAAACTAAATTTGAACTTGTAGGTCTGTTATTAGAACCATTTTAAAATTGAAATGTCACTTTTTTAAGCAATTTCTCGTGGGGCAACTGATTTTGTAGGAGTTCAACTCTACGTACAACAGTGAATGATACATGTATCTCTTCGTTAAAGTATTCACCACAGCATAGCATTCTCTGATTTTCAATATTTTGATCAGTTGAATAAGAAAATTGAGATTTAGAAATGTACACACCTTTTGAAGCGGTGACAATTACTCCACTCAAGCACAACCGGAAAATCCTCTCACGGTTTTCATTGCAGAACCAAATGTTCTGCGTGTGTAGATTACCAGCCGTGACGTGTTGTTATGGAGAAACATTTTTCATATTTTAAACATTCTTCTTTAAAAAAAAAAAAGAATTAAATAAAAAAACGCGTGTACATAATTAATTCCAGTAATTCTTCGTGTTAAGTTTATTGATATAAAATATACATTGCAATTGTATTCATACCAACTCAAACATAAACTAACAATTAAATGCCATTGATACATAGACAAAAACTCAAATGAATTAATAATCAATAATTAGTATTATTATCTTTTGTCAGAAGGGAAGATGGAAATGCATATACTGAGCCTGATGAGTCAGTATATGATGAAATAAATGTAGAAGAAGAAAAAAGTACACGCGGGAACAGTTATCTTGATGTAAATGAAGGATACGATGAACTCGGACAACGATCACCAAAAAATCCATATAATCAGCTCCAACAAACAAGGGATGACATTCAAAGACGGGACATCAAGAATAATGAAATGAATGCAGATGACCAATTGCAAAATAATAAACGTAGAAATGATTATTTGAGCTTGTTTAGCGGATATGAAAAACCAATATCACGAAACGATCAACAGAATTAGTTTCAACAGTAAAGTACTGACAATAGAAATGATCATAATGACATGTCAAACGTGATTAAAATACAAAAGATTTATCTCCGAAAGATTATATAAATCTCAGCGAGAAAGAGACCAGACAATTCGCCGTTTCAGAATCTGATGCATTTTGGGTAATATTTTCAAAAGCGTACACCAAAACGTTGTGATTGGTTTCAAAGGTTCTAAACAATGAAAATTCAACCAATGACGTGATGTTATTTCATTTTGGTGTACAAACAATGAGATTATCCATATTTTTTTTATTCTGAAAAGGCGAACTGCATAGTGTATGAACATACCGATTCATGTAATGTTGTCTAAATGCATTATCTAAATACAATTGTTTAATCTGTTGTTCACAAATTGTCAAATTAATGTAACCGATATATGTATAAAAATTGAAATATTATAAATAATATTTTTTCTCAATCTACAAGCATTTTGAATATTTTTAATAAAGTCATTACTAGTAACTTTTTTGTTTAACACTGCTTAATGTTTATCATTATATATTTAACACTCAGAAACGTGTCTATCTTCCAAAGAAGTATGTTACTGAACTGAAAAACATTGAAAAGGGAAATTTATTTGGAAACTCTATCTCCAAATTTGGAACCACCTTTTAAAATGTTGAACTGGCTTGATAGGCTTGATATCATTAAAATCTTTAAAACACGGATATTATAAGTTGCCCGTCAGAGAGTCCTTATTTACAATCACTTTGATATTTCCGTAAAGTTGTCAGGCGGTCAAAATCAAAACAATGAACGCGAATTTAGTGAATTTTTCGTGCTTTCGTGAGTTTATTCTTCTTGAAATAGTGACATTTTAATTTTACGTGGGAACCTTAAGTTCAATGACTACACATACAAGGTTTGGACTTGCTTATTCTTTGGAAATTCAAGTTTCATATTTCACCCCGGCAACCTGTTTTTGTAATGACCTTGTAAGCCAATTTTCAACACGAAGTTTGCAAATTTGACGTTTCAGCCATTTTAGCCTGTATTTTACACTGCAATGTTAAAAGCCTCTCGCTTCGATTTTTAAAATAGCTCAACCTGTATTTTTGCAACAACAGTCATTATGTTTCGTTTAAATGGTGTATATTGTTGTGTATATTCATTTTCTGCCCCGGCAACCTGTCTATCACTTAAATTAAAATTAAAACAGACATTTTTTCGAAATTCCCTATCATTTTAATGTAATTTCCGTGACCCGTATCCGATTTCTTTAGTATAATATTCAAATAAGCAAAGTGGCGTTGATTTCTGGATATGTGCCACATGCACCTGTTTCTATCAATGGGAAGGGCGACTATCAATATGTAATATATAGATGGATTGTCGACCTTCCCATTGATAGATCGAAACAAGTGCCTGTGCACATCTCTCCTTGGTCCATCTTCTTTTAAGCATATTATTCAGGGAAAGAAAGCCAATTATTCTATACACAATAGCCGTTTCAGCTATACAAAACTGTTGGAAATGTAGGTTATACGTTCATAAGACAGCAATCATAGGCGGATCCAGGGGGGCCTGGGGGCCCCAGGCCCCCCTTTCGTGGGGAAAATTTGGTTGATTATATAGGGAATCACTGAAGCATGACCGGAGTGGGCCCCCTCTTAGATCAGTCAGTGGGCCCCCCCTTATGAAAAGTTCTGGATCCGCCACTGGCAATCAAATGACAAAGACAAACTAAGGACATCCAGAAGGCAACATAGTATAGTATAGTTTTCAACAATATAGATAGATGTCTATGTTCCACACCGTATGCGTACTTTTTCAAAATACGCATACGTCGGACTGTTCGTGTGCGGTCTGCTAGATTTTAAGAAGTTGGTCAAGTTTTAATACAAATAAATATATTACAGATCAACATGACATAAATCTCGAATTGATATAAAAAGTTCAATTGTAGTTGGAATAAAAACTTATTGTTTTGACTATTTTAATAGGTCGCGTTAATTTAATCTGGTATAGCATGAAATTCAATATTGCTCACTGAATTGAAGACATAATGTGAGTGCAAAGTTTTTAGAATATTTAGGAACTTTTCTAGAAAAAACGTCAAAACAGCTGTTTCCTTGTGAGACAACAGGTCAATTTCTAGTTTTAATATAAAAATAAAATTTGATAGAAACGATACAAAAAAATAACATTAAATCGCAATTCTCCAAATAATGTATTAATTTAGGAAAAAAAGGAAGAACCCTAAATGTAAAAAAAAGTTAATAATTCAAAATAACCAATTTTTAACTACATAAACGCGTATTTCCCGCTTTTCGTTACACTACAAGAAACTGTAGGAGCCGTGGATTGCGAAATATCGTCTGTATATTTCCAAAATATTCACGTAAATTGATGGCGTCGTGTGTTAAAACAGTTATTGGCCAATCAAATCGGTATATATTATTTAATATTCACGGTTGGTAACCCATTTAACACAAACCGCTGCGTCGTAAAAATTACATGCTTTGCATATTCTTTAGCTTTTATATACTTAGTAGGTAACCCTTTTTGTTGGTTGTTGTAGCATAATATTCTCATGCACCGACTTCTAAAAGGAGACCACCAAAACTCTCTTTGTGGATACTCTTATAGTATTAAGCGTCCTCTATCCCGCTAATAGGCGCTTGCATATCAGATGTTTGTTTGAAATAACTCAAGATATATGAGGTTGTGAATGAGGTTTACAGAATAGAGAATAATGCCCCCCCCCCCCCAAAAAAAAAGAGATAATATAAAGTAAAGTTGATTAACAAAATAACTAAACTCTGCGTTTTCTGCATACCAAATTAAATATTGATATACGTATAGACGTTTCGCACGGTATTCGGTCTATGTTTCATTTGGCCATTTCTTACTTTAAACATATTTTATTTCAAAAAATCATGTACATGACATACACATATAAATACAGTGATACAATATTACAAAGGGATTCGGAAACAAGGTTTCCCTTATAACCATTTCTTGATGCATACGTATGACAAAAACAAATCAAATCTACGCATTATTGAATAGTAACTAATAGTGATTTTTCATTTGAATCGAAATTAAATAAAACCTGATTTTAATAAATTTAATGTTATGTCTCATTATATGATTAAACATTGAGTTTGTGTTCATAATTTGCCGTATTTGCCGTGTAAGACGTAACAACAAGCGCCAACCATCCAAATATAAACGAAGAAAAAATACTAACTACTGAATGGATTTCGATAAAATTTGTACAGATGGGATATGATATATTCACATTTATTATGTTAAACGGTCACGATAAATATCCTGTCAGTTCGCAATCTAGCAGCCATTTTCGAAATTCCATATAGCTGTAAGATTGGAAAATTCGAGTACACAAAAATGAAAGCTAACACTTCAATATTATAATATTTTTATATAAATAATAGGAAAAGTTCGCCACCTCTACATAAAAATGTGAGTTATTGAATTTTACAAAAGTATTTTTAGTTTTAACAGAGCTTCTCCCATTTTATTTTTTTTTTCAGTATTTTCCGTGTCTCCCGTAAATGTTACTATAGAGCCATTGTTCAAGATTTTTGAGTACGATGATAATTTAGGGTATTTAAGATCTGTGACAGACAAATGAACTATGCAAACAAATGTTATTACTGAAATGTGATTTTTTTTTAAAGATTTCGTTAAGCCTTCAAGGTTAAGGACACGCCAAATTTTTCATCAATTTCCATCAAGTTGTCCGTGTCTCCCGTAAATGTTACTACGTCCAAATTGAACGATTTTTGCATGGAACGTGAATGTAACGTTATAATATATAATTGTATTTCCCATCTACTGAAAGTGTAGCATGTTGTGTCTTTAGCAGTTGACACGTTCTGTGTGATGATAATATTATTTTGGGAGATATTTTTTTGAATAAATATTTAAATCAACAAGAAAATTTGACTTCCATCAAAATTGTTAATCCATTTGCTGATCGTAAAAGCGTCGGATAAATAAAAGTATCATGCAAAAGATTAGGTATTTTTAATGCAAAAGAATTGCATTTTAAACCAAGTGACACAGAAATTAACAACTGTAGGTCACCGTACGGCCTTCAACAATGAGCAAAGCCCATACCGCATAGACAGCTCTAAAAGCATGATTCAATCATGATTTTCTTGATATGATCCAGCGATTTTCATGTGTTAATTTACATGTAAATTTATCAAAATAATACTCTAAATTTTCGGATGAATATATATGTAGTACAAGCTTTAAACATGTCGAAGCTTTCGTTTTTGCATTCTGGTAACATAGATGCGTCTGCTAGTACGATTGTATATGTTGTATACACTAAAAGTCATTTCCACGCATCCGACAAACAGACGAATTTGAAATTACTCATTATGTTTCAAGGACTGTAGATGACATTTTAATTTTAAATAAAATCAACAATTTTAAACTGCCGTTTTCATTTTAAAATCTGAGGATGAAACTATAATTATAGATAAAGCAAACAGAGCATAAATAGTAGCTGTTGCTGCGATTGACCTAAACAAGGATTATTTTCCATTATGATTTTCTTGAAAACACATATTTAAGATGTTGATAATACGAATAAAAAGACCCTGAAATTATATTCGCGAACTGTAGTTAGAAAACTAGTTGAAGGTGGGTTAATAACATTTATACTCTTGAAGCACAAAAAGCTTTGGTACTGGCTGTTTCCAATCGATATAAATGGCTAGTCCTAGATACTTGTGATGACGGAATTCTGAGAATCATAGAGCAACAGTTGACATGCTTTGGCAGTGACAAACATTTAAAATATACACTTTCTTTTTGTTAAGAATATGATGTCAAAAATATATACTAGTAATCAGTCATGTTAACATGTTTTTTTTAAATAAATAGTTCAACATCAAAATGCAAGACGTTTTATAAAAAGCTGCAAAGCTTTGACGTTTGGTACAGAAGTAGGATGAAATAATTGAAAAACGACGTCAACTATTTTAAACGTTACCATTACTAAACCGAACACCGTGCGTAACGTACAATATCATTTGGAATGAAATGTTGAACTGGTCCTTATCAGAACTGGTTCAATAATTTTAGCCATGCAAATAATGTTCATTAATAAGCATCGGTATTTTCGTCCACCATTGCAGACTTAGTTAACCTTACATCCTTCTCCTACATTGTGTCAATAATTATTACAACAATGAAATTTCGTGAAAGAGTTCCGACAAAAAAACCCATTGACAACAAAAAGCTATGTACAGCTGAAAAAACATACAACGACTAGGGGTACATAACTTAAATTATTAGCATATTTTTTAATGCTGAAAAGATAAGAATTGCTAAAAGAATAACAGAACAAAGAAATGCACCCCCCCCCCCCCCCTCGTTGCCACTTATCTAGACCCTCACTGTGTCGGATTGTTTCGTTTAATATATTTGCCTGTTTTTGTCTCCAAAAAGAATATTGGTACAAAGTGTTGTTAATATATGTATTATTACTGACGAGGTGAACACAAAGAAAAATATTGCTTGACTGACGGCACAATTTGCTATGTATTCTAACCAAATTAAAATCGTCAAAAATTGCATTTGCGTTTAACCCATTGAATAATGAAAAAGAACCTCACTAAAAATAAGACCAAATAAACAATTAAACTTCAGACATTTCTGCATCTTATGGTATCTATTTTATAAAAATCACTCATAGACTTACTTGGTAATATTTTTTTGAAAAATACCGATTTTAGTTGAAATAATAGGACATTTTTTGAGTGGAAACTCACTTTTGTCCTATGACTGTAAGCGTCATATATCTTGAATTGATATTGAAAACGGATTAAAATTCTTTAGTTGTATTGATGTTGATATAAAAATATCGCCATAATTCGCCATCCATAATAATTATTTTTAAAAATGTTTATTTGGCATGCCATACTCGATAAAAGTGCGGACGTGAAAGAAAGCACTCTTCTCGGTTTACGATACACTTACGATGATACACACGACGTAACTTGCGATCAACTTAGTAGTTCTTAACGATGCCTATGTGAAACACACGTAACGGGAACGTAGAACCACACGTAAACCAATCGTAAACTGATACGATGATCGTAAGTTAAGAAGGCTTTGTGAAACGGTGGCCAGGAAACTGACATTTTTACGAAGCATTCCAAAGAAAAGATAGCAAAGGGAGAGAGCAATTCAACATGATACATGCAAAATTAATTGTTTCTTTGATTGTTTTATTTATGAACTTTAAAGGGGCATGAAAATGATAGAGATTTTTGTCACAAACTTCACGTGTTTGTATAACATTGAATGTTTTATTATATATTAAAAAATGGTTATGGTAAATTAAAGAAATTCCAGTTATGATTAGAAATAAGGTAAACGAGACATTGTTTTGTGTTAATTATAATACATTGCCTAACATAGTAATGTATGACTGCATTAATTACAACATGTTTTAAGCAATTATAGCAAAATACCGAAAATGAACAGTATTCTAATCTTGTTTGATATATATAAATTGTGCGCTATTATACACATTGATATTGTAAAATATCAGCCTCGAACCACAGTGTGAAACTCTCTGATGTCGTGTGCGTATTCTTTTTCTTTACACAAAAAGACAGTCACAATCAAAATCAAGAGGTAAACAAAGAATTACAAAACTAAAGGACATTTACAACAACACTGAAAAATACACAAAAAAAAAAGCAACACGAACTCCATCAAAAACCGGGAATGAATTCAGTTGCTCCTAAAAGGTAAAATGCGATAAACTGCTTATCTTGCTTCTTTCTGTTGTTTTCCCCTTCACTTCAATAGTTTTTCGATAGACGAAAGTAAGCTTGATAATTTTCCTTGGTCATGTTCACGTCGCTAAAAAAATCTGCTCAGCAGGGTGATATAGTCAAAAAGAAAAACGTAACCAGATAAAAAAGGATAATAGTAATATTGCCACAGAATTATAAAAACTATATTTGGAAACCAATTGTACTGAGATGCATATTGTAAAAATTTCTCTAATGATAGACCAACACTGAATCAGAGATGTCTACACAAGATAAAAATATGTCACAATTATCATGTACCATACTACACTTACATAGATATATAAGTTTTTGCAGTTCCAAATATTTTTTGAAACAATACACGTTCAATTTAAAAAATTAACCACACCAAATCGACTGCTGCAAATATACCTTTAGAAGGAAAAAACTATTTTTCACATGGATATCATAAGGTGCACACTAAAAAGTAAGTTTATTACTAAAACAGTGAATGAAAAATATCAACTCAATAATAGAATTAAAAAACTCGGTATACTTACAGTACAAAATTAGTACTGAAACATTACTGACGAAATCAGTACTGTAACAGTACTGACGAAATCAGAACTGAATCAGTACTGACGAAATCAGCACTGAAACAGTACTGTCAAAATCAGTACTGACAAAAACAAAACTGAAACAGTACTGTCAAAATCAGTACTGAAACAGTACTGACGAAATCAGTCCTGAAACAGTACTGTTAAAATCAGTACTGAAACAATACTGTCAAAATCAGTACTGAATAGACAAAAAGTATAACATTATAAGTGTTCTGTCTTGCCGAACAGTACTGATATATACGAGGGTAGAAATGTACCAAAAAAAACGTGAGTAAATTCTTGGTAGTGTAGGTGCTAACGGACGCAAAAACGTTTTTAAAAAACGTTCAAACGTGTCAATTTACCAAAACGTGTCCATATAAAGCATCAACGTTTTTTTTTATGAAAACTCAATCGTGTAACTATTTGTGAATGCCTTTATCATTAATTAATTCAAGTAGCCAATATGTATCAAAAATATGTCCACACAAATTATATAATTTATGTAATTTTGTTTATATTGAATTCGGTAATGTTCTTCTATTGGCACATTATCCTTCTAATTTACTCTTGCATATGTTGTCTATGGAAGCGCATATGGTACACCCCTTGTAAAGTTATTTTGTTGTAATTAAGTCGGAATTACTAGTTAAGTTGTGTGTTATAAGCTGGAGACAAACCAGTATGTGGAGTCAACTTGTCGGAATGACGAAAAAATAATTGCATTACAATGTTGACTTGCTAATATAAATGTAATGACATAGTAACAAGAAGTCGACATGATGAATTCAACTTGTTAATTGATTAAGTCGACAACTTATATAAAAAAAGAAGATGTGGTATGATTGCCAATGAGACAACTATGCACAAAAGACCAAAATGACACAGACATTAACAACTATAGGTTACCTTACGGCCATCAACAATGAGCAAAGCCCATACCGCTTAGTTAGCTATAATAGGCCCCGATAAAACAATGTAAAACAATTCAAACGAGAAAACAAACGGCCTTATTTATGTAAAAAAATTAACGAAAAACAAATATGTAACATATGAAAAAACGACAACCACTGAATTACAGGCTCCTGACTTGGGACAGGCACATACATAAATAATGTGGCGGGGTTAAACATGTTAGCGGGATACCAACGCTCCCCCTAACCTGGGACAGTGGTATAACAGTACAACATAAAAGAACGAACTATAACAATCAGTTGAAAAAGGCTTAACTCATCAGATGGACAAAATACAAGTTGACGTGGCCGGGTACTTATACATCCCGACACATAAAGACACAATGAACAGATCTGAGAGTACTCGCAGTTATCTGACAGCTAGTTCAAAGCCACAACTAATAAGAAAATCATGCATCTAAGAATAAACTATCAATCCGTACACATCCAACATCCAATGGATTTAGTGTAAAGAAGTCATAAACTGCCAGAGAAAAACATGACATTGTGCATTGCTAAGTTACAGGTATCGACTTGTTTATTTGAAGATGTGGTAAAATCACGTGACTGCTTTGTAAAAACAAAGGTCTATTTTTAAATCGATTTCCATATTTTGTTTGTTTAATGTGCTTCGGGTATGTGAATTTATTTTGTATGAAAATGGCGAAAAGCAGTTATATATCAGAAAATAGTACTAAAAATAAAAATATTTCGGACATGAGGGGGATATACCCCCACCATTAAGTCAGGCTGTTGTTTATTTTCCTTAGTTCTCAAATGGAATCAGTACTATACTAAATTCGTGAAGAATACCACGGAACCCTCTGTCTCGCCTGAGATTGCTGTTGACTCTAAAAAGTTCATTTTTCTGTAACATACAGTTTTTAAAAAAAAAAGTTCTGTAAGAGCTTGATCTTGATCTAAAAGATTAACTCCTATACAACGATACACGGTTTATAACATAAATGGAAATATACAAATTTATCAGGACAACGAAGTTTAATTAACTTCAAAACAAAACTCTCGGAATTGTAATTTTGTTTTTGGGATATACAAGTTCCCGGACATGTCCACTGGGTGTATTATTTTTATCTGAATCCATCTGATGAGTTAAGCCTTTTTCAATTGATTTTTATAGTTCATTCGATTCCTATGTTGTAATGTTAGATCATGTTACACCACTGTCCCAGGTTAGTGGAGGGTTAGGATTCCGTTAACATGTTTAACCCCGCCACATTCTATATGTATGTGCCTGCCCACTGTCAGGAGCCTGTTATTCAGTGGTTGTCGTATGTTGATGTGTAACATATTTGTTTTTCGTTCACTTTTTGTTCATTATTTAATAAGTTCGTTAGTTTTCTCGTTTGGATTATTTTATGTTTATCAGGGACTTTTATAGTAGACTAGCCAGTATGGGCTTTACTCATTGTTGAAGGCCGTACGGTAATATAATTGAAAATTCTGTGTCATTTGGTCTCTTATGGAGAGTTGTCTAATTGGCTATTATACACCGTCTTCTTTCTTTATACATATATAAAAATAAGAAGATGTGGTATTTTAGCTAATAATTAAACTCCTCATAGATACCAGGACTAAATTTAATATATACACCAGACGCGCGTTTCGTCTACAAAAGACTCATCAGTGACGCTCGAATCCAAAAAAGTTTAAAAAAAAAAAAAAGTAAAAAAAGTATAAAGTTGAAGAGCATTGAGATCCAAAATTCCTAAAAGTGTTGCCAAATACAGCTTAGATGATCTATGCCTGAGGTAGAAAAGCCTTAGTATTTCAAAAAATTCAAAATTTGTAATCAGTTAATTTATAAATATAACAATATCAATGATAATTCATGTCAGCACAAAAAGTGCTGACTACTGGTCCGAGTACACAGTTATTTCGTAGTGCATTTCCTTTAGACAATAAATGGAAATAAAAAAATCCCACCTGCGCTTTCTCCATAATATTTTTACAGTGTGTTGTACTACTTTTGGGACAAATTATATCAAAATTATAGAAAACTTCATCATCTCTAACTCAAAATATGGACAATTTTATGTGAAGGGCTTGAAATCTTTTGACAGCTTCCGAAATGCTAATTTTTGACCTTTTTCAACTGGACCAAATCACTACTTTACATTATAATTCATGAATCAAATTTTTTTATAGTGTAATTTTAACCCCCTTCTTACCCAGTGGTTGTAAATAAACTCATCATAATAAAACATCTCTCCAAAAAAATACTAAATCACTGAGAAGTTAACAGGTATATGTCACTATATATGGCCTTTAACAATGAACAAAACCCCTACCGCATAGTTAGCTATGATAGATCCCGAAATGATAAATGTGAGAAAAAAAAATGAGAAACATAATAATCAAAAAGACGGAGACGCCGACGCCATTAAATCCGATTACTGAACAAAGATTTGCTTTGTTACACTTCCCCGATATTAATGTCGCAGACTTGACACAAATCAAATGACTAAAACTGTATTGTCAACAAATGGAACACTTTTAATCATCTCACACTCAATTAAAGGGAAACAACGAATACTATATGTTCCAATTGTCGTAACCATAATTCCTTCCGCTTTTCCTCGAGGATGACCTACCGCATTCGACCAAATCAATGGGTTTGTAATTTCACGAATAACATGACATGTGACTCACGTTGAGCATGATCAGCTCATTCGTCGAGATCTTCGCCGAATTTTGATGAATTCATATTGGCCAGTAATACCGTTTATTAGGGTATCCAGCTACAACTTTTTTTTTATGGTTTTTGTTGTGCTGTGACACGGCGGTCCCAGTTTTGGGTTAGGGTTTAGCGCTCACAGATCTGTTTAACTCCGCCAAATTCTTCATATGCCTGTCACAAGTCAAAAGCCTGTAGTTCAATGGTTGCCGTTGGTTCATGTGTTTGTTATAAATAGGGCCGATACATTTTTCGTTTCATATTTCCACGTGGTGGTCTTTTATAGTCGACTATACGATTTGTTAAATGCCGTACTACTGCCTATGATTACTGACATCCTCTTCATTTAAACTCTGGTACCTAGTTGTCTCATTGGTAATCCCACAACATCGCACAACTGCATGTATTGCGTAGTGGAGTCGGCGTCTTAATTCGTCATTTAGGTTGTTAGGCGTTTCCCGCCTGTGTAGTTTTACATGTCATTTCGGATTCTTTCATAGCTTACTATGCGGTAAAGGTTAAAATCCCTCCCTTTGCGATTCCTTCGATATAATTCACTGCGATTCTTCATAGATACTGGGGAACAGGACAATATTTTTTGCCGTCAGTAAAAAATAATTGTAAATCTCCATGAATTGTTCTAGGAGTTAATATTTTGGATCATACAAGATTTCAAAATATGTTTTTTTTTGTAGATGCTTTTATTTAATAGATCAAAATATAGCATCTACAGAAAAAAAAATTAAATCTTGTATGTTCCACTAAAATTTACTGTTATAGTCAACATTAAAATTTTACACTGACAGCAGTAATCTCATACAACAGAAGGTTCCGTGGAATCCGTCACGAATTTATCATTATACTGATTCCATTTGAGAATTGAAAATAAACGGACTGACTATATGGTGAGGGTATATTTCCCTTATGTCCAAAATATTGTTACTTTATTAGTACTTTTTTCTGTTATTTGACTCCTTTTCATACAAAATAACTCACACAACCGAAGCACAAACAAACGAAATATGGAAATCGATTTAAAAATAGACCTATGTTTTTCCAAAGTAGTCATGTGGTTTTACCACATCTTCAAATAAACAAGTTGTCGACTTAATCAATTAACAAGTTGAATTCATCATGTCGACTTCTTATTACAATGTCATTACATTTATATTAGCAAGTCGACATTGTAATGCAATTATTTTTTTATCATTCCGACAAGTTGACTCCACATGATGATTAGATTCCAGCGTAAAACACACAACATAACTACTAATTCCGACTTCTAAGCAACAAAATAACTTCACAAGGGGTGTACCATATGCGCTTCCATAGTTGTCCTACCTTCAAGCGTGACATAATAATAGAAATATGATTATTTGGCCGACAGTTAAATCCTTGGTATAGTAGCTGTGTTGGATGTAAAACTACGCAGTCACGTCCGGTAAGAATGATAATGATAAGTCCGAAATATCATGTAGATGAATATACCTTCCTTATGTATATATTGTAACAAAGTCCTGAATATGCACACATATTTGCTACCCATCGTCAAGCAAGCAAAACTCAATTAATTTATTGTCTTAGATATGCATTAAATTTTTGCTACACAAAATTAGTTAATCCGTTACTTTCTGTTAGTCGATTATAACATCCTTCACAATTGGTTAAACGTAATGTGGCAGACGAAAGTATGATGCACATCTAAAATGACTTACATTTACATCTTGGAATTGACACAAAAGTGTTTACCGTATTTGAATGATACCTTAAGTTAATTTACGAATGTGAATTATAAGGTAAGTATAATGGATTATAATCATACATGTAAATGCATTTATCTTATGTGTATGTCTTAATTATTATTGGTGATCGAACCAAAACCATTAATACCAGTAGATAATTTATATATTCTTAGGAGTAATGTATATGCATTATATATATTTTATTAACGTTGTTTGATTAACTACACTCTTTGTTTCCAGCGTTATACAAGAGACATATGTCATCCATACGAAAATTATTATCATATGTTTCTTTATATAACGTGCAACCTATCGTTACCTGAATACTTTTTATCGTCTTAAAGTCTATTTATTCCTCCTCCCTCAAAAAAAATTAAATTAAATCTAAATGTCTCCCTCTGATATTCAAGCATGTCTACGAACATTTATATAGTATACCAGTCACATTAAAATACTGCTACAAAACTATTTAATGTATGCTTAAAAAAGTTAAAATAAAGAACTAACCGTCCGAAATCTTTTTACTGCAATTGTTTTACTGTTGAATTTTAATTTCATTTCAGTTATCATTCACAGTTCCCAATGATAAAAGTTCATACTATTTTGTCAAAGTTTTTTTATTGGTATTATGGTTATACAAATTCTCATTTTCATTCTCAGTTTTCATATAAATTCTTCACATAATATATATTAGATCAGTTTAAATTTCTTTTACATTTCGACAATGCTTGACTATGTAAGTCATGGGTGGACTACTGTTGGTTGTCTTTGTTATACATATGGGGAAAAAATATAGATGATTGCTAATGAGACGACTATTTACCAGTGACTTAAGTTCATTGTATTAGGTGTACGCTGTACGTACACTATACATACATGATGTACATCTTAAACCCATGGATGATGCAACAAACACCATTACATATCACTCGTCCTACACAATATACCTTCTCAATACAATATATGCATATATATACCATACACTATTCGCCTTTCTCCTTTCCATTTTTGATTACCCATACACGTTTTATTAGGACATTTACACCATTCAATAGCCATATGCATTTTTTGGATGGGTCTGATGGTGTCGATTGATGTGTTGACATGTTATGATGCATATCAAAAAATAGTTTAATATTTCATGAATTATTTTGTTTGATATGACGGCACAAAACAAAATAATAAACAGTCAACGAGTAAATAGATTACCTTTTCAAAAACGATTTGGATACACGTGTTTGATTTCATTTTAGTTCATTGGTATACATTTGTTTTCTTTTTTTCGTTCAACGTATTAATCTATAGATACCAAAGGCACAATACAACTCATGAGGTAAACAAAAATTGACTAAGTCATGGCTGAAACAGAAAAACAATGGTAGCCAAAAACAAAACTGAATTCGGAGCATAATGAACCGAACCGTAAACTGGCAGTGACCTAATGTGCACAAAAACGGTTAGCCGATTTTGCTCGACATGTAGCACCCGTCGTGTTAAATTTGTTAGTGAAAACTCGCTTATAAGTCTTAAGTCGGTAGATCACATTCGGTGAAATCTGAGTGCGATTGTAATTTAAGATTCACTGACAATTTATGTTATGATAAAACAATAGTAAACTCAGATACAAGTTCTGATAATTACAGAATCTCTAGCAATTAAATAGATGTTTCTACACTATTCTTATTTATTACAATTCATGCAAACATATAATGTATGAGTTCATATAATTTTTAACCGTTATTCTATCATATTACGGTGATATCTAAAAATAAAGAGGTTACTATTTTTAACTCAAAATGTAACGCACTTCTCAAACAACTCCTGAAAAGTGGTAATCATACACTCTTCTTTTCTGAAAAAAAAAGATAATAACAAAAACTATGTATGCCTTGTTTACAACATCACCCTTGGCAAAATACGTGCTTTTTAATATTAGATGTAAACACCTTCACCAAACATAAAAATAGATTTACTGAGAGGCAACAATAAATATTTTTTATAAGAACGATAATAGAATGGTATCAGGAACACCGCAAAATCAATCCAATTTTGCCCCTCTTTTTTTCTCTTAATTTTCATCAAGGATAAATTGTAACATGTTGCACCGATAAAAAGAAATTACCGATTTGGTGAAAATCATATTAAAAAAACAATGAGATACTATATAGTTTAATAACTGTTTAAAGAGGCTTAGTTGTCAAATTGGTTTTCCCTGAAAAGACTAAAATTCTCAATTGTATTTCTTACCTGCTAAAAGCTATATCCAAAAGTTGTAAAGTAATCAATTTGCAATGAATAGGCTTTATAGTATGTGTCAACAATTCGTGAGTATTTTAGTCTAAACGTTATGTAATTAACCATTCATGTTACCTCCGCCGATTGCCGACCGGTATAAACAAATACACTAGATTTCAATAGATAGCGAGCTTATGCAATTTGATGTATATAGATATATATGTTAATAACTGTTTGACATCATGTACATAAACAAGAACGAGTTTTCAGGATTGAATGAGTACCCTTGTTTCACTTTCAATGTTGCCATTCTTTTGCTATTATGCAAAATTCATGGTGACCCATTCCTAGCTGAGGTGTAACATTAAAAGGTGACATGAATACAAATTCTTCATCGATGCCCCTTTTTTTAAATGGTTAACTGCACTAGCTGGTAAAAGTGAATTTATACAATAACTGTCTTTTGATGAGGAAAATGTAGTTTTATTGACTTTTGAAAAACTGATATCTACTGAGGCCAACGTCAATTAAACCCCATATTTAACGAAACAAAAGACAATATTTTTTTGGAATTCCATATTCCGAGAGAAATGTCCGTAATAAAAATTATTTATCAAAACCAATTGTATATCAAATGTTTTTTATCAACATTATGCACGTAAAAGCACGCGACGTTTTCCGCGGTGAATATGCTTATTTTTTTCAAAATCACATTCTCATAGAAAAACTACTAAAGATTTTTCAATATGGTATATTTAGTTATTCCACTTTCATTAATGATTGTACACATCGTTTTATATATATATCTTATCGCTTCTTTAAGAGCTTAACTGTTTTATACAATCGTAACTAGGTTTGTACATGTATATTACAGGTACTACAAATATACCTTTAATATATGACATAAAATAATTGCGCTATAAATTATATTGTCCATGTATTAAAGTAAATTTATTGATCTTGGGAGATAAATAGCATGTTGAAAGATAACAGCATAACTTGGTTTGTCAAAATATTTAAAACTTCCTGTAAATATTTCAATAAATAAGGTGTTATTGGTTCCTGTAACATTTGAAAACAGATGTAGGAAGAGTTTCAGGCACCTTTGAAAATTAAGATGTATTGGTTTTAACGTTGTATTTTTCAGTGCAGTTGAGTTTTCATTTTTTGCTCATTTATAGAAGGTAAGATATATTTATATTTTTATTAAAACAAGCATAATTGAATCTATTTAAAGTTCATAACAAACTTAAAACGTGCTTACTTTTTTTTATATTCGTTAATCGTTTATTGTTTTGTTATAAATCAGGACGTTTATTTAAATTCCATTTTGAAGTATATAATGCCTATTGCACATGTACATTTAATTCGAATAAAATTCTTTAATCGCGTTCAAACACTTTATCTTTATAATTCGAATTGGCTAATTCGCACTAACCAATTTGCATTAGAAATCCAATTTTGTGGATACAAATTAAAAGTTAACGTCGTTTGGACAGTAAAGCAAATTTAACGCACATTTCAATTCGAATTAGAATTTACGTTTGGACGTAAAACGTTTTAAATGCGAATTAAACTAATTCGAATTAAATCATGCGAATCGAATTCTTTTCTGTGAACGTTGCATAAAATGTGTCATCATTAACATATGGCAGTTTATAGCTGCTTCTTCAGGTTATCTTCAATTTTATGGGCACTAATTACGCGTCTTAAATTGCATTGATATGAATCACGATTTGCGACTTCGCACGTGAAAATATCAATTACAGAAAATGGCTAAAAAATATTAAAAATATAGAATTAATGGATCTCAAATATAGACCCTCAATATCCTTATAAATCATTGTTATCTGAATAATTTATACAAAAGCATACCGTTTCGATATGTTTGACTGAAATGATAACAAAATTCTGTTTAAACTGTGGTTATTTAAGTACGTACTCTGAATGAATATGATACCAACATAATAACTGTCCTTTTCTATTGTTTTATATATACATTGATATAGTTTCAAACTGGAAACTATAAAAAAAAATTTGTGGTATTTCGTTTCGTATTTTTAATTTTCTCTCTTTGGACGGCAGTGTTCCTGCGTCCCTTTTTTCTGGATGTGTATATTTTGCAACATGTTCGCTTTGCTCGTGGTTTGAGGTAAATAGTATTTTAAGGAACGTTATTAATGTAGTATTAGTAGTGAAAAATCAACTATGTGATTGTGTTACCTTTTACTGATCTAAAAGTGTACAAATAAACATTTTTCTTTTATACATAGAAAAAGAAGATGTGGTATGATTGCCAATGAAATAACTATCCACAAGAGACCAAAAGACACAGAAATTAACAACTTTAAGTCACAGTACGGCCTTCAACAAAGAGTAAAGACCATACTGCATAGTCAGCTATAAAATGCACCGAAATAACAATGTAAAACAATTCAAACGAGAAAACTAAGGGCGTAATTCACCTTCAAAAAATGAATGAAAAACAAATATGTAACACATAAACAAACGACTACCACTGAATTACAGGCTCCTGATTTGGGACAGGCACATACATACAGAATGTGGCGGGATTAAACATGCTAGCGGGACCTCAACCCTCCCTCTAACCGGGACAGTAGTGTAACAGTACAATATGAGAAAAAACTATAAAAACAATATGATTTATACACTACTCCTACCTACTCCATCAAGTATTATATGTAAAACAATAGAAGTTACATAGAGACCCAATGGGTAAATTTGTTTATTATCGGCCCAAAAATATGATATTCATAGTTAGAGTTCAGATAATCGTACATTAACATACATCAAGAAAAAGATGTTTATTGGTAAAAATCAACTTTTAAGAATTTTTTTCTGAAGATTTATAGAAGTCAATCGGACTATATAGCGATTGTTCAGGAATTTTCCTGTAAAATGATCAATAGATTCTTGATCAGTAAAAGCTTACCTAAATTAAATGCCCAAAAGATGATTGTTGTCAATTTTTGTTAAAACTTGCCCAGTAGTTTAAGAAAATATTTTTGTGAAAGTTAATAGACGACGATGGACATCGGATGCAAAGTCATTAGAGGGGTTCACGTTGTCCATTGGGTCGGATTATTCAGACACTGAACTGACCTAATATAAAACATATTTTTTCGTAAATTCATACTCCCTTAAACAGATAAACGTCGAACCGGAATAAAACCTTTGACACCACTAAATAACAATAAAGATCTTTTAACATAAAGTTACCGGTCAGCATCGTCAAAAAGTGGTTGAGTAAAATTTACGTGAAAAATTTAGATCAATGACAAATATGACCATATATATTCGATTCATTTTAATTTTTACATGCTAGTATTTATCATCTAAATGCGTTGAAAATCTCGGTTAAAGGGTATATTATTTTAAAACGATCAAATGACTTCAAATTGGTATTGTGTAGCTCTTATCTTGGTATGTATGAGAAATATTGTTTCGTCGTGGCTTACTAAATTAAAACACATGATAAATAACTCTATCGAAGAATAAATCTTCCTGATAGTTAATTTTTATGAGACCGATTGAAGTTATGTGAATTCTAGTGGGAAGGTAGTTTTTAGTTAGTATAACTGCAAAGTAACAATTTGATACATCTGCTTTTGGCTTCTGGTTAAAACGTTCTGCTGAACGTGTTTAATAAATTATAAATACAGCATTTTCAATGAACAATGTCTTCGTAAATTCGTTTTTAATTAGCGACGACTTTAACATGTTGTCTTAGTATTTTAGTTTTGAATTAATCTTTACTTTATGCTACGTCGTTCATTGTGTACATAAGTAGTAGGGACAAGAGAAATATTGAAATGTCGCGACCTCGCGGAGCTGAGTATACGATTTGTGCTTTGCTACCAGTTGAAACCCGTATGGTAGCCTATATTCGTCCTTAACATGTGGATTCATTTTGATTGCTGTCGTATTGGCAATCATATCATATCTTCTGTTTTTTTATACTACAGTGACACCGAAGCAGAACCACATAAAATAGAAAATCATACCAATTTCTCCATAATTTACCTATTTCATCAATTGAATAACGATATTTGTTAGACTGCTTAAGTGCATTGAATATATTTATAATTCAAGAAATATCAATATCTTTATGTTGTACTATATAAACGTATTCTTTAAAAAAAATGTTAAGGTTCTAATCTTTTTCAAAATTAAACATATTGAATCTTAAAAACGTTGTTATCAGATAAACAATGACAATAACGCATAACGCAGATACATTAATTGTATAAATTAATCCTGATAAATGAAATCTAAAAAAAAAACAAAAAAAAATGATGTACGGTCCAATATATATATATATATATTGTTCATGAACGGCTATAGTTCAGAGTGCTACCATTTCTACTGTTTCTTTTTCTGCATCAATTATCAGTGCCATCATGTCCTCATATTCAAATAATTAAATCATCAACAAAAATCAGCAGTTATCACATATCAGACGGGCGCGTTTAACTAAATTGATTCACCGCACCAACCAAAACTGACATATTGGCACTTGGTAAGGTAAATCTGAGACTACTATATCACATGCACTATTAGTAGTCGCAGTGAAAACGTATATAGCCGCATGTTAAATCAGTAATTTTTCTCAAGTCAGGATTGATTGTATGACAGTAATATTGGAACACAAAGACTACACAAACCTTAAGCTGTCTTAAAAATATGTTTCCCAATCAACGAAAACTGACCATATTTGCACTCTTCTATGGAAATTTATATGATCCTCTTTATTCACAATATTTACTTGTATCAAAAGTTCAGCAGGTTTGAACCTCATGCTGGCTAGTATACCCACATTTTATACGGCATCAACCAAAACTGACCAGTTTTGCACTTGATCATTTACATTTAAATGTTCGCTTAATGAATCAGTATTTTTTATATGTTTATGTATAATACAAATGACAGAATATAGTAATACAAAGACTTCAACATTTTATTCGCATCAATTTAGAGTGCAAACACCTCTTGTTATTCAAAACAATGACGCATACTACTAATTCAGTAGTTTTAATATATCAAACTGGTTCGTATCATAAAACTGTTTGACCCAGTTAACCAAGAAACACCATATTTGTTTTTTAGTATGTTAATGCATATAGCCGCACAATAAATCCGAATGGTTCTTATTTTAAATGTTTTTGTATAGTACAAATTACAGAAGTATTGGACCACAATGATGACACACCATAACTAAGTCAGCTTCAATTTAGGTTGCCACCATGTCCTCTTTGTATTGATCATGTTCAAAAGATTTTCTCACCCTAAAAAGTCAGTAGTTTTAATAGCTAAGGCTTGGTACTTTTACAAAATCATGTTACTATATCAACCAAAACTGAACATATAGCACATATACTGTGGAAATTTATCAGGCAGCATAAAAAATAATTAAATTTTGTATACGTCTGGACAATTAATTGTATGATACAAATTACCGCAAAATAGGAACATGGATACCACAATGACAACAAAATGTTGTTCAAATCGATTTTGAGTTCCAACATGTTAACTTTTGATTAAAAAAATCACTCATAACAAACATTTACTAGTTTTAATACCTCAGTCAGGCTCATATAATAAAATAATTTGACACCATCAACGATAACTAACCATATGTGAACAGTATAATGTAAATTTATATGGCCTTATAACAGAAATTTTGCACATGTCTTGAATCATTAATCCCATCAATATTGGAGCACTTTTAGTATCTGAAGGTTGTAAATGTTGTATAACAACACTTTTTAACCGCATCATCCAACATTGACATGTCTGATTATATTTGAACCTTAAACGAGTTCGGAGGGGGGGGGGTAAAGATTTTGAAACTGGGAGGAAAAATGGACATAGAAATGATAAAATGTCTACAAGATTACACAATATTTCCTGTGTAACAGTAAGCTTTTATGAATTTGTTTCAAATCAAAAGAGCCTTTTGATTTAATGTTCATTGTTCGATCTAAACTATACAGGCTAGGCTGGAGATGAACAATACGTTCATTCTTGAGCTTAATTTGAAATATATTCAATTACCATTCCGGTTTTTACAAATTTTATACTTTCAATGAAAAAGCTAAGACCTTCCTCCTTGTATTTTAAATAGTGGATGTTAGGGTTGATATGTCTTACTACGCATTCCTTCAATGAAATGTCTATAACATAAGGACATAAGTACGTACATTTTATGGCTAAACAGTACTTATTATGAGTTTAATCTTTTCGAAGTGAAGACTTCAATTTCACCACTTCCAACTCATGGTTTAATGAATTCATTGTGAGAAAATGAGGATAGGAAATGCACACTCTGGCATAATGTATCAACTGTGCGATATTCACTCCAAGCAAAATGTCGATCTCAGTACACGATCGCTGTAAAATGTACGTACTTTACGTATCTACGTTCAATATCGATTGCTTAATCAGGCGGTAAAATAATTCTATGTGTTTAATATGGACAAACTTAATATACTGAAAGGTACGTTTTTAGTGAACAACAATTTAGTTGTTTCAAATGAAGTTACAAAAAAATTAGAAGGGGTAAATTGAAAGTTTAGTAGTATATGTGTTTAATATAAAACAATTTTAAAATGTTAAATATTAATGTTATAGTTGGTTGATTTCATGTGTTTAGTGTATTAACAATAATGCATTGATTTTGTTTGTAAGTATGCCAATGTGTATAAAATTTTATTCAGGTATCTGGATCTGTATGGGCATTAAACTATGTGTTATTGTTATAATAATCATTATCAAACATTATTAATACTAGTAATGTCCATTTCATTTTTGTTTATGTCTCTTTGAAGTTGTTCTATTATAGCTAATGCTATATGGTATTTGTGACTTTACAACTTCATTGTTCTTTTTATCCCCAAAACTTACATAACATGGTATATTTAACACACATATACACCTATGTCACATTTTTATCGTTATTTATATTTTCTAGCTCAAAACTATTTGGAATGTGAGATTATTCAACAGCTTTAATATGATATCAGTGTTACTTATTCACACAACTGTTTTGTTGACAGTCACTGCACAAAGTAAGTCATTAAAATTGAGTCCATTTGAAATCAAGTTATTTTTTATTGTAAATTTCAACAATTGTAACAATGTGAAGATTATTCAATTTCAATTATTAGTATGAGCATGATCGCACATTTGTAAAGAATCACTCTGATTCAAACAAAAAATTCTCTGAAACCGATATTATCAAGATGCTTGATTTCTTGATTGACAACATATTTGTAACGTTCGGGGGACGTGTTTTTCAACAGACTGTCGGCATCCCAATGGGAACAAATTGTGCCCCTCTAATTGCCGACTTGTTTCTTTATTATTACGAGGCTGACTTCATGCAGGTACTTCTTAGGAAGAAAAATAAGAAGTTAGCAATATCCTTTAACTCTACTTTCCGCTATATAGATGACGTTCTTTCACTAAACAATTCACAATTTGGTGACTATGTGGAACGCATCTATCCCATCGAATTGGAGATAAAGGATACTACAGATACAGTTAAGTCGGCCTCATATCTTGTGAATTGTGAACTTTCCATTTCTAAGTAGCAACATTCCAGGAGCACCTGCATACGGGGTATATATCTCCCAATTGATACGATATTCCCGTGCTTGCATTTCCTATCATGATTTTCTTGATAGAGGGTTACTGCTCACAAGGAAACTATTAAACCAAGAGTTCCAAATGGTGACGCCATCACGAGTTGGTTGACCGTTATTGAATAACCGTTTCACAAATGATATCGGATATGTTCCTTACGTCGTAAATACAATCCCCTTCCCTTTCATGAATGTGACCTACCGAATTAGACTATTTACCGGATTTGTAATCACATAAGCAACACGACGGGTGCCACATGTGGAGCAGGATCTGCTTACCCTTCCGGAGCACCTGAGATCACCCCTTGTTTTTGGTGGGGTTCGTGTTGTTTATTCTTTAGTTTTCTATGTTGTCTTATGTGTACTATTGTTTTTCTGTTTGTTGTTTTCATTTTTAGCCATGGCGTTGTCAGTTTGTTTTAGATTTATGAGTTTGACTGTCCCTTTGTATCTTTCGTCCCTCTTTTTGTAAATCCATTTCTAATGTTATCGCGTATACTTATAACTATAATGTGTTCTTTGTTTTACTTTTACAACCCATTTTAGTACTTCAATTTGAACATGGATAAAACGAAATGTTTTATAAACTTAAATAAATGCACAGACACTTCACACAAAATACGCCATTCATGTATGAAGGTCAACCCCAAAACTGTTACTTCTAATAGTTTAAATCTGTACTTACTCAGATAAATTTTATGAACAAAACATTTAATTAATGAAAAATGTTATTCATCATTGCAGCAGGCTTTTCGATTGATTGCGTTTCGTTGGTCACACGTGACAGTTTCGGTGATATATCAGTTAATTTTATTCAGTGTGACTGTTTGTTCCAAATCACCATCGATTGCTTTGTTACTTTGGGAAAACATCAGTAATTGTGTTTAACCACTACTCTTTTTTTTATGAAAGAACAGTAAACAAGGTCCATTTTACATCTGTAAACCTGCTGTCATTTTCGAGTGCCTATACGTTATCTTTATATTCAAAATTAGTACGTCTCAGTACAACATTTTCAAGTTTGAGATACATGTCAATAACAAGTTTGATAAGCAACATTTACATGCAATCAATAACTCGAACACATTTGCTCGGTATAAATGAATTGTTAGTTTAACTGATTTTGAGTTTGTGACGATTTAATATCAGTTCTATGAACCTGTCAAAATTATTTGGTCACAGTATGTCACAGATTTTAATAAAACTCATTCAAAAAATAACAATCTTGTCATTTGTCATTCATTTAAAGGTCGTTAAAGTATACATGCACAGCGGTTGTCAGATCAATACTACTTTAATCGAAGATAATGTCGACGGATGCAAAAGTCTTTAGCAATCGGAACAATATGGATGCGTGAACTTTATTACTTTTAAGTTTGGAAAGGTCGATCCAAGATTATTAGAATTGATGAATAAGATCCATCTGCCAGTATTTTACGAATTACGAGGACGATAATGTATTTTGCTTGATTTAATTTTCAAAATTTCCGCAATTTCACAATTCAAACTGGGATATTAAATTGGTTTGTCATTAGGAGCGTATAAGGTATTAATTTTGCTTATTTGTGAAGACTATAAGGTGACATTAACTAGAGGTCGTTGATGGGGGATTATGGAATTGGGAATAGTGGACAAAAAATATAAACAATAGAGACAATGGACCAAGAAATAAATAAAATAGCTAGAATTATGGTGTTAAAATGTAATGTTAAGAGAATAATTGTCAAAAAGTATAAAGAATAGAGAAATATGGCATAAAATATCACAGAATACAGAAATTAAGAACCCCGAATCCAGACCATCATACTAGTTGCCTTAATGAACGTTAGTTTGTCTCTGGGAGATTGCTATTGGTTATCATATGGTTTCTCTTTATTTCTATGTCTATTAATTCAGAAGCATGCTTTCATTATTTACCAACATTTTACATATCACATTATAAAACAGACTATTATTTTGCAAACTACCATAGATTTCCGGTAATTGTTCTGCATAGACCACACCACATTGGAGTCCCTGTAAATTTTTTTTCAAGTGGACCGCAGTTACCCACCCTAACCCATCATTACATAAAAGTTAATAAACAAATGTCTACGGAAATACTTCTGTCCGAACAATGTGTAAAGGGGAGCTTGGTAGCTCATGTCTGCTGGAGAAAAAAATCAAGGTTGCTGTTTAGCTTATTTTTTTTCAAAGATAGGTCCAAAGTTGGGGTCGAACACCGAACCCCATCCTTACCGAAAATGTAATAAAAATTGTCCTCCCTAGGTGCAAAGGGAAGCTGGGTAGCTGGGTAGCTGGGGTCTACAGTAGAAAAATCCAGGGTGTTGTTCTGCTTAATTTTTTTTCTAAAGTAGGTCTAAAGTTGAGGTCGTATACCCTACAAAAACTCTTACCAGACAGTTAATAAAAAAATTCTGCGGCAATACTTTTATCTGCTCTAGGTGAGAACGTAAGCTAGAGATCTAGGGCCTACTTGATCAAATTTACAAGTTAATTTATAGCACGGATCAATCTTTTTTAAGCTAATAGATAATTTACTTGCCCACCATACTTTGAATACAACAAATAAACCTTTTGTCCAGTCATATTTAAGCGAAATCCACTAGTTCAGAGGTAGAATGTTTTGTAAAAACAGTTTTGTGTGGCAAAAAAAAGTTAAAGCACGAGTGCAACTTTCTTTTCTTTTAATGCAGAATTATTATTACTTTTCATGAACTATTTGCCGATAATAAGGAAAGCTATTTCACCCAATAGTGCAATTTTGCCATCATTAAAAAAAATCATAATTATTTACGATTCTATAAACACTCCAAGTGTTGACTATTTAAAATGTAAAGCTGGCAGTACGCTGTGTAATATATCAAAAGCGATTGATTTTGGCTTTATATAACTAATAATAACATAAGATGTATGTTTCATTATAATTCGTTATTCTGATTGGCTAACTGCACATCTCATGTTACATTACACAACGAAAATCATTATTCATGATGACACGAGGTCCCACAATAAAGTGCAAAGGTGAATTTAATAAAAACTTGATAAAAATCGTGTTTTCATGATCCTAGCTAAAACATGTAATTTTAAATATTGAATGCTTCTTTTTGTAACTGCATAGGGTTGTAAAAGCGTTAACCGTGCGTACATTTTCAGAATGAAGCGCTTCCGCTTTTCATACAAAATGTATTTCGGTCATCGCTTTACACCTCAATAAAGTAAAAAAAAAAATTCAATTCTTAAATAAACCAGAAATGAAATTTTAAAATTCATGGAAAAGTGTCTTTGACTGCTTAATTGTATTTTAAAAACTGATGATATAGTGGTTATATATTAATAAAAACATTTTAAGTACGTTTGAGTCTTATGCAATACTTGTTTTTATATATTTGAAAACTGACTGCTACCGACTGGTTGCTTGAGCCTGGTCTCACAAACTCCGCATTTTCATTACAGCCGATTACATTGAGTGTGTAGACAAAAGTAATATCTTTGGATCGCTTGTTTGTTAGCTGAACTATGAAGTAACAAGGTAAGGTATACCACCCTCCTGTAGAAGGAGCCTAGTCCTACAGACAGATTGATTGGTTATTTGTCGAACTTGTCTACTCTTAAAGGAGGGTAGTTTACCTAACCTAATAATACAAGCAAGCTAACCAAGGATAGGTTACATTTGCCTACACACTCAGTGCAATCGGCTGTAACTTTTTGACATTACAGGTTGCAACACCTTGCCAAATCATTAGGTTCCAATAAACGTTTGGAAAATTTAGTTAATGTGCTTTCCCATAGGGTTTTATGCAGAACAATTACCGAAAATCTATTATGGAAACTTGCAAAAACAATATCAAAATCGAAATCTAAGTGAACAATGAAGTTACTCACATCAAAAAAGGTTGAGACATTGAAGGCCAAATATTTTTTTTATTCTTGCGTGTCTTATTATAATCAGACGGTAATTTTAGAGTTTACAAAGAAATTTAATATTAAGACAAAAACAGTCTCCGGGACAAGTTTGCAATTCCGCTGAGTGCAAAAGTTGTCACCTTAATTTTTTGAGTTAAGTCAAAATGAAGTTGATAACTTGGTTGGCATTGGTTCCCTGATATTTGTCCTAAAATTTTTTGGCTCTAGCACCACTGTTGAAAAAGTTATGCCCCTTTTTTCAACAATTTCCTCAGAGGAAAAGTAGTTTTCCTCAAGGGAAATCAAATTTCCCTAAAGGAAAAAGAGTTTTCCTCAAGGGAAATTGTTTTTTTTCCTCAAAGGAAAAAGATTTCCCTTAGGGATTTGCTGCAGAAACATTTCCTTTGAGGAAATTCTATTTCCTTAGAGGAAATTCTATTTCCTTGGAGGAAATTATTTTTCCTTTGAGGAAATTTGCGACTTCAAATTTTCCTTTGAGGAAATTTGCGGCTTCAAATTTTCCTTTGAGGAAATACTTTTTCCTGTGAGGAAATTTGCAGCTTCAAATTTTCCTTGGAGGAAAAACTTTTTCCTGTGAGGAAATTGTTGACAAACACTTTTCCTTGAGGGAAAATTCAAGACATGTTTTTATTTAGTATGTTTAGCCATGATCACAATGTTTTTTGACGAAACAGAAAACAAAACAACAAGAGTGCACACGCTGAAATGTCTCGCCTTCTTTACTAATCATTGATATTATGTTGATAGTCCTAAATATAAAGCTTTATTACAACTGTCACATAAATTTAACATTAACCAAGAAAGCTAAACATTGACCAATGAACCCTGAAAAATAGGTCAAGGTTAGATGAGCCATGCCAGGCAGGCATGTGCACCTGATAATCCTTCAATACAACAAATACAGCTGATATTATGCTTATAGTTTAAGAAAACAGACCAAAACACAAAAACTTAACACTGAGCAATGAACCTTGAAAATGAGGTCAAAGTCAAATAAAACCTGGTTGACTGATATATAGATTATAAAATATTTCTATACATCAAATATAGTTGACCTATTGCATACATGGTATATAGTATTAGAAAAAAAGACCAAAACTCAAAATCTTAACTTTGTCCACTGAACCATGAAAATGAGGTAAAGATCAGATGACACCAGAGTGAGTGCCAGCTTGACATGTACACCTTTTCATCATTCCATACACCAATTATAGTAGACCTATTGCATACAGTATGAGAAAAACAGACCAAAACACAAAAACTTAACTATAGTCTATAACCACTGAACCATGAAAATGAGATCAAGGTCAAATGACACCTGCCAGTTGGACATGTACACCTTACAGTGCTTCCATACACCACATATTCTAGACCTATTGCTTATAGTATCTGAGATATGGACTTGACCACCAAAACTTAACCTTGTTCACTGATCCATGAAATGAGGTTGAGGTCAAGTGAAAGCTGTCTGACGGGCATTAGGACCTTGCAAGGTACACACATACCAAATATAGTCAGGGTTGGCAAAGTATTACCCACCCGGGAATTCCAGGGTGGGAAAACCCGGGTTTTCCCGGGCTGGGCAATACTCCCAGAAATGGGGAATACTGGGCATAACTGGGCAATATGATTTTTTAAGCTTATTTTAACACAAAATAGTAAAGTCTTGGTGTAGTTTCATAGTATTACAGCTAAATATATACTTTTTATACAGATAACCATTGACAGTCATTTCTAATAGAAAAAAATTCAATTTCATTCCCTTCTATGTAGTGGGAATACAAGATTTGCACATTTAAGGAAACCTTGTTAATTACCAAGCATTGTTTCAATAATCCCTACTTTGAAAAAAAAAATTATTGCAATGTTTAAGTGAATTGTTAATTTCAAATGTTTTACATTCATACATTTGTCATATTTCTAAATAAACACCCTAAGGGGTCATGCCATTAACACTTATAGAATTGAAAGGGCTGATTATTGTTACATAAACAAATCTGCATTTTAATCTGAATCATGTGAATAATTACTTACTAATTAGTGACAGTGCATATACATTATTTAAATGTAATTTTTCTAACATGTAATTGTTTATTCTTAATTGGAGTTATATTTATTTAAAAAAAAGTTTTTTGCTTTATGATTTACAGTTTTACAAATTCAGACAAACAAAAAAGGTTATATATATCTTAAATGTATAAAATTTGTGTTTGATCACTGAATCCTTTATAAAATTCAGACCAGTATTTTATATTACCCAGTATTGCCCAGTATTACCCACTAAAACCCAGTAAAACCCCGGGTTTTCCCAGTATTTCCCACTGGGCTGGGCAATACTCATAAAACCCGGGTTTTTGCCAACCCTGAATATAGTTATCCTATTACTTATAATAAGCATAAGAGAGAATTTAACATTACAAAAAATCTTAACTTTTTTTTCAAGTAGTCACTGAACCATGAAAATGAGGTCAAGGACTTTGGACATGTGACTGACGGAAACTTTGTAACATGAGGCATCCATATATACAAAGTATGAAGCATCCTGGTCTTCCACCTTCTAAAATATAAAGCTTTTAAGAAGTAAGCTAACGCCGCCGCTGGATCACTATCCCTATGTCAAGCTTTCTGCAACAAAAGTTGCAGGCTCGACAAAAACGGTGTTTTAGATACCCATAGATATAACATGAAGGATCATTCAGCTTAAGTTTGGTAGAAAAGTTAAGTGGTTTTAGAGGAAAACACCAGACAGACGACGAAGAACAACAACAGACATCAAGTGAAGGCAAAATCTTACTGTTCCATTAGCATGATTAGCACAGTGAGGTAAAAATTGCACTGGCTATATCCAAACAAAAGACTTATACAGTGCAGTGTACTACTTTTGGGACAGAACCACATCAACATTGGCAGATCCAGGGGGGGGGGTCCCGGGGTTGGAACCACCCCTTTTCTTTTGCCGAGCAATGCATTTGAATGGGAGCATATAGTTGGAACCCCCCTTTACCATGTTTACTCTGGGTTTGGACCCCCACCTTTTAAAATGGCTGGATCCGCCTCTGATCAACATTATAGAAAAATCTATAAGCTATAACTCAAAATAAGGATAATTTTGCCACATTCATCCAATTTAGTTTCATTCCTTACTTGCTATTTCATCCATAATATTTAGAGAAATAAATTTGGAAGGAGTATGATTTTAATTTGCAAGTTATACACTATCCAAACTAGAGACCTAATAGAGTAGATATACTCGACTATTTTTATTTCCAATTTTAATTAATTTAATTGGCGTAAACTCAAATTTATCATTTAAGGGAATAGATGACAGTTTACCTACAATGACCTAGTTTCATGGCAATAGCACATACATTAAAGACTATTTGGTCATTCTTATTTTTAAACTTTGGGTGTTCATTTTTTAATGTTTAAAGCTAACAATTTCAACTACCGATATATATATCAAGATTTGATCCTGCATTATTTAAGTATTGCAAAAAATAGCTTTTTAAATGGCTCTATATATAATTGTGTATGTCACATGTATGTTCATGATGTATTTTAATGTACAATGATGTAAAGCAGCTGAAAACTCATTAGCCGCCTCATGTTTTTATCTCAGTTCTTCAAAAGGCAAATTTATATGAGCCTATGCCTGAAAATAGAGATTTCTAATTAAGGGGAAAGCCCACCCCCCCCCCCCCCTTTTCGTGTGAAAAATTTGTTGATTATCACGATTATATCGAGAATCACTGAAGCATGTATGGAGCAAGCACCCCCCCCCCCCCCCCCCCCCCCAAAAAAATGAAAAGTTCTGGATCCGCCACTGTCATCCTTACACTCAGGTCACTGATGAAGAGTTGTCACAGAAAATGAATGATACCAAATGTTTACATGAATATGTTTTAGGTCGTGTAGGTGTAACAATGTGTAAGGCAACCATTTGATTTGTAGGGTGAAAAAGGTGAAGAATCTTGCCATGTAATTAACTTGTGTAAAAAATAAAAATTACCAATCCATTAAAAAATCCGTCAGCCCAGTCTCATCCAGTGAAATAAATTATTGTCTGTTTTCGAAGTTATATGGAAATACTTAGTAATCCAGATAATTATGACGCATTGCAATGCATTTTTTCTAAGGAGCCGTGTTGACTTGTAATTGGGGGAATGGAACCAATAAATTGGTCGGATCCGATATGATCTTCCCAGTAACGGAGCACCTTTAACTTTGAGGTAATTATTAGTGTCGGTGGTCTCACAACATGCACAAGTAAATCAGAGTGAATATTGCATGCACATTAATTAGCAGAGAAGAGACAATAATCAACTTGTGTATTATTCATTTTCTCGCAGTTATATATACGGTAAATTAGACATATATACAGTATATATCCCAAAATAGGTGCTCGGATCTAGAACTAGTAAATGACTTTAAAATAACAATTATATCAGTGTCGGATCCGGGGGTGGGGGTGTCCGGGGGTTGGAACCCCCTCCCCCTTTGCTCTGTGTTGGACCCCCTTTTTAAAATGGCTGAATCCGGCACTGTATATTTATATTCTGTGGCGGGTCGAAGGAGGGGTGGGGGTTCTGGGGTTGGAACCCCCCTTTTGTTTTTGCCGATCGATGCATTTGAATGGGACATTTATTTGGACACCCCTTTTTTGAATGGCTGGATCCGCCCCTGTGCACTGTTACATTACTCACAAAACAAAACGCAAACAATATGGGAAAAGATAACATTTTAACCTACACAATATATATGAAAAGTTATACACTTTTGAAATCTAAATTAAATGAAAACGGTGGGGTAACAGAAACCCAGCGACAATTTACGACACCCCTTATTTAATGGAGACATGTAGTTGGAACCCCCTTTATCGTGGCTGGATCCGCCCCTGATTTTACATGTAAATCAAGTCCCGGGTTTCTGTTGGCATAACGGTAATCACAAAGAGGGGGTAAATTAAAGCACGAGGAATTATAAATATACATTTGTCAATTGAACAGGGGTATAGTGCATGGAGGACTGGGAATTAAAATTAATTTATCACTTCACGATGATCGAAAAAAGTATCTTGCACGTTATTATTTTCATCATCTTGTCTGAAACACTCTGAATAATGAGCAGCACTTCAAGGCAAAAACAATTAAGTCATGTGAAATACTAATAACATACACGTTGTATGGCAAACCGTTAAATCCCTAAAAAAAATTGTTTAATTCATGTCATATCAAATAAATTATAGCGCGAAAAGGTAACTGTAATTTAATATCAAAACTAAATATATTGTTATATTTTTCAATAAATTTATAAATCTTAATAATTAGGCATGCGTGAGTTCCATTTCATGAGACCTACAAGGATTTCTATAAAATAAATTTAAATTATAAATACAGTTTTCAATTTTTTTCCGGTATAGATAAAAAAAAAATATGAATATAATCGTTTGGGAAATAATACGATTAGATTGAATTATTTCACTTCATATTAGTGCATTATTTAATTGTTCTCTGTATCTGTCATATTTGTCATATATATGCCTTGTATTATGCTAAAGCAATGTTGTTGTTAATGCAATAAAGATTAATTCATTCATTCAATAAGGATAAATCCTTTAGTTCTTAATTTTTTTTTAATTAAAATGAATATTTCATTTTAATCTCAAGATAAACTTTTTATATTGTATATAGTGACATGGTCAGTCACCTGATTAGTTGCATGGCTAATTACCATCTTACAGGTGACCCAGTAATTTTCCTTATGACAGTAGTGTGTATACCCAAGGATTTGTATAGTATACAAATCCTTGGTATACCCTAGGGGTGTTTATAACTTATTTTCTGGGGAACATCCTGTCCACGTGTAATACTTGGTATATATTGCAACAGATGACATTACACAAATTTTCTTTGTAGCATCGGTGTCAATTTCATGTTCAACCACACAAAAAATTTCATAAAAAAGATATTATGATATTAAGAAAAAGTTTTAAAAATACTAACAAATAAATTTGGCATTAAGTAAACGGGAATTCGTGGTTTAAAGAGCTTATTTCCAGTGGACAACAACAAATGGAAGTTATAAGGACCTTGACTGGCTATACAGCACTTGCACGGTCGGTCCAGTGGACATTCATACTAGATAACTTATAGCAAGGATTTGTATCGTAAGAAATTACTATACAAGTCCTTGCTTATAGTAATTCTTTTTATATATATACAATTGAACAAAAAATGTCCAATCTGATACACGTAAAATAGAGAAGGGACTATAGTGCAGATGAGAAGATTAACTTGCTTTTTTATGTTAACAAGGATTTTAAATTAAATTCATCAATTTATTTGAACATGGGAACCAAATAACGAAACAAATAAATTGGTCATACCTTTTTAGTAAGTGGACAAATAAGCAAGCCTTAGGATAATGTTTTTATAATTGTTCAAATATATAAGAAAAAGTTCGAAACAAATTCACATTAATTACCTTTTTATCAGTTTAGGTAATTCTTTATTAACCTAGCGATGTTCAAAGCCATATATACATAGCCATTTTAACTAATTGTTTTATTAATCTTTGAAGATTGAAGAAAGAAAGAAATATATTTTAGATAACTAATTCCTTTATATTCAATGGAACAAGAAGCGAATTTGTCAGCAAACTAGAGTAAGGCAGCAACCATTTGATTTTCTTGGGGGGGGGGGGGGGGGGGGGGGGGACTATGGGTTTTTTTCTTGACAATTTTTTTTCTTTCAATTTTAGCATTACATATAGTGGCAGCTGAGGGTGAAACAAACATATTTTTTTTTCTCAGAATCAAAAACAAATTATTTTTTTCTCCAAAAACTGGAAACAACTTTTTTTTCCAAAAAAAACCCATAGCCCCCCCCCCCCCCCCCCAGAAAATCAAATGGTGCTGCCTATAACTATATTAAGAAATAGCGTGACGTCGTTACAGGTCTTCTTCTGACCGACATTAAAACCTTAGTAGAAGGATAGTGGAACGTCCATTGGGTTGTGCTCAGCCACTTACGAATGGGGATCCTTGCAACAACCCTTCGAGCCGTGTGTAGAAATACCGCAAAGGACTTCTTAGTACAATAGGAAGTAAGTTTTTGCACTAAGGACATTAAAACGATGTTATGAGACCCCAAAGAACATGGATGTAAGAGGATATGAGTTAATACCTCACATTTATAAAGTTTGGTGTCAATCAAAAGATGTTAAATAACTTTTTAATCTGCGCGTGCCACTCGATCGGCACGTGACCAACGGCTTATTGCAAATTCGGAATTTCCCAATCATCATGTTCAATCAACCTTATCCAAAAAACAATTGTCTCTTGGTCGTTACTAATTGATTAATTAATGGTGGTTGTTGAATAAACTAACGGGTTAGCGTGGTATAATTTCAAGTTGGTGAAAAAGAGAATACAAAATCATAACTGTCGTCTATGAAAGATAACTTTATTACTGATGTCAAGCAAGGACGTATGTTAGTTATAGGTCGTTATGTCAAGGTCCTTAGTGCACTTTTTTGTTCTTAGTGCACTAAGGAGGTCATTTGCGGTATTTCTACGGAACCCGGCAGTATTAGTAGCCTGGTATAATGCAAATTTTCTGTCCATTCCTTTTCAGTGGCAGTCGAAAATATTCCGACCGTATTACGGGCGGTCTCAATTACAAGACCTACCAATCGTATTTATTGTTAATTTTGTTAATTTGTTTTCTTCCTGAACATACATGTACATTATTTTTTTTAGTACTGTTTAGGCGCACCCGACATTAATCAGTATTTAACAATAGGGAATGACCGAGTATATCCAACATTCACCTGTCTCTTGAAGGATCAATTTTGAATTTCTGCCATCCGCACCAAACATGTATATTTACGATGTAATTTGTTAAATGTAGGAGTTTGTCAATATACAATCAAAGTAAGCAATATACAACAGGCAGAAGATCTGTATTTGTAAAATGGTATTTTGATATCACCTGCATGATTAGGACGTGTTTCTCTGAAATTTTCTGAAAAACTTGCACACACATAATCTGCCTTTTTTTCGTATGGTTATGAGATCTATAGGAATATAGAGCTATAGGCCTAATTGCATGCAAGTCTTTACAAATTATATATTTTGGTATGCTATAGTTGATTTTTTTTTATAGACTACTAGTCATTTGGTAGGATATTTTTTTTTTTTTACATGCGGATTGACTTGATGTATCTTTTGTGCTGCATTTAACAATTATTTACAACCATGCTGCATGATGCAAATTCATCACTATACCGCATCTAAATAAAGCTTTCTTGTTAAAAAAATAAGGAGATGTAAATACTTAAATGATTCGTAATGAGACAACTATCGACCAGAATTTAAAATACCTGATATAAGAATTGTGAATTTCTTACTTTCTACATTCAGAGTGATCGTAAATTAATCAGATAAGCTGGAGGAGGGGTGGGGCTTTATATGAAAAGAAAAGAAAATAGCACTAGCTTTTTGTGATAAATATATATAATACATTCACAGTAACAGACATAGATCATAGAGAAAATAAGCTCTTCAAAGCTCTGTCAGATCCCGGCACTTTTAACTGTTTCTTGACGCGTGCAAAAAAAAAATGCAGTACCGGGTTACAGGTGCTCATTGACAAATTATCATCTTTCGATTAAATGATCTTTTAGAAATCTACATGGTCGTAAATTTTAAAGCAGAGACATGTCTCTGTTTAAAGTTATAAAATCTAAATGTTAAGTTATCTAAAATGTTCATTACCAATGACTGAGACTACTGTGTTATAGCAGGAACATATATGTATATTAAGTAAGATATACTGTTCCCAGGTTATAGTAGTCTCAGCCAATGAGTATTTTCGATTTTTCTGTGAAATGAGTCTAAGATCGTTTAAAAGTATATTATACATGTGTATATGGCTACTGACTGCAGAATCCGGGTCCGTTCGCGCCCATTCACGTTCGCACCCTACACGTTCTCGCCCAATTTGTATTGGTTTTGTGTTTAATAACTTTAATTATAGCCAAGTTTTGGCAAGTGTATTCTTATTAGTATATATTTATTGTCATTGTCTCATAATAAAGTGAGACAACGTGTTTTCTGTGTTGAATAAATCTTAATCCTGTTTTGGATAGTGTACGTATTGTTAAAATATTTTAATCAATGTTTCTAAATAAAGTGAGATTCTGTAAACGGGGATTTTTGGGATGGAATAAATCTTAAATTTTAATAATTTTTGGTAAGTGTATTGCTTTAATTTTTTTGTTTAATTGTTTCAGATAAAATTTATAAGGGGCCAATCTGTTAAAAAACAATTATCTTTTGTGTTTTTCATTTTAAAATTTTCAATGTTTTACTCTTACGAAGCTAAATACATGCAGTATTTACATCAAAGCAATTTAAAACAACAATCATGATTTTCTAATTCTTCAACTAGAACTTGATTTTAAATTGGGCGAACGGACCTTGGGTGCGAACGTGCGATTTTTGTTAACGCGCCAAACTCGTTTCTTCCACAGTGCGACAATCTTTAGCAAAAAAAAATATGTTGATGGTGGTGAAAACCTAGTCCATATAATTATGACGTCTTGCAAGTCTATTTTGTTACTGGGACGCTTTCCCCCGACGAAGTCGAAATGTGAAACCAAATCAACAAGAAGTCTAACATTTATAATATAACTGAAAATGTGAAAGCCATATCATCATGATCATTGAAAATGGAAATGGGGAATGTGTCAAAAAGATAACAACCTGACCAAAAGAGCAGAGAACAGCCAAAGGTCACCAATGGGTCTTCAATGCAACCAGAAAATCCCACAACCTGAGACTGGGGTGGATCCAGTCATTTAAAGAAGGGGTTCCTAACCCAGGACAAATGGGGGGGGGGGGGGGGGGGGGGTTCAAACTTCATTTCCCATTCAAATGCATTGATCGTCAAAAATGAAAGGGGGTTCCAACCTTCAAACTCCCTGGATCCGTGTCAATGAGCTAGCTTTAGCTTGCCATTGAAAGCTTGCCATTAAACAAAAATGTATAAATGATAATGGACGTCATACTCAATATAAAGTAAGAAACTAAAATAAAAATTATACAAAGGTCATAATGGCCATAACTTCTGGCTCCTGACATGTGGAAAAGTGCAAAATGCAGTGGGGTTAAAAGCCTTTTCTGTAAATTCCTGAAATTACAATTATATAAATCATCTCACATCTTTGTGCATTTCTTAAAATTGGTCATATTAATAAATGCGTGCAATATCTTCAGAAAATTTTAATATATAGGCTTTTAGAAGTCAAATCTTGTGCATGATTATCATCATGATTATACTCACACAATTAACACATGTGGTTCTCAAGACTAAGAGCTGTCTATGCTATTTATGACAACATTTTAATCAAGTATTTACAAAATATGTCTAGTACTCTATGATTTTTAGGTTTTTAAGCATAAATATAGTGGGTTAGGATCTGCCAACTCTCACTGACTGACTGAGCACATGAATTCAACACTACTTTTTTAGTGATGTTGGTTTTGCCTAGTCACTGTTAGTGTTTTGTTTTGTTTTTCTTTTCTGCATCTTGTGTTTTGCCTTGGCATTGTCAGTTTCTCTTTGTCTTTTTTTTTGTTATGTTAAATAACAAGAGAGAAAAGACAAAAAAAATATGTGAAAAAATTGGCTTAGTTCAGTAGATATTAAGGACAGAGAAAACAAATAGCTAAATAAGAAAAAGAAAATTCCTTTTCTACAGTCAATTGTCTGATAATCTAGAAGATAGCCTGATTTTCTCTAATTCTCCTGAATTCTAGCAGGTACTTTATTCCAACTTTTTTAATTCAAACAAACCATGTCTTAGAAAGTTAGATTATAGTCTTGGAATTAGAATACATTAATAATAACATTTTCATAATACTTTGGTGAATTATCTATTGATATTATTAAGCTCCTTTTTAATTTTTAAAGATTTTAAATTTGGC
Source organism: Mytilus edulis (assembly GCA_019925275.1). Lineage (NCBI taxonomy): Eukaryota > Metazoa > Mollusca > Bivalvia > Mytilida > Mytilidae > Mytilus > Mytilus edulis. Next base: position 70,006,319 of record CM034349.1, read on the forward strand.
AATTTAAAGTTAGGAATTTTATTCATAAAAGGGGGGATTTTCCCAGTATACTATTAATAATGCTTTGAGCAATTTTCATGAAACTTGGTGAATTATTTTTGTATAACATAATCATGATAATTTTCCTTTCAATTTAAAAAAATTCTGATTGATGTCATTGTACTATTGGGATTTGGATAGTCTCAAGAATGCTTTCACAAATTTTTATGAAACTTTGGTGAATTGTTTTTATATCTTGACATAAACTCCCTTTTCATTTTCATAACCCATATTGGAGGGGCATTAAGTTCTAGTTTAACACTTGATCATCTGTCCGTCTGTCCCACAAAGTTGTTTTTTGTTCTCTTACAGTACTTTAGTTTGCCTAAACCAAATTTAATTAAACCTTTACAAAAGCTTGTTATGACAATACTCAGATCAAGTTTGAATTTTGGTGATATCAGTATTACTGTACTAGAGTTATGCCCCTTTACAAATGGGGAAAAAATGTTGAATTTTTGGTTTCCTGTTCTCTAAACTTTAGTTTGTCTCAACCAAATGTTATGAAACTTATACACAATGCATATCACTACAAAATACAGATTAAGTTTGAATTTTGGTAGTGTCTCTTTTACTATTCTAGAGTTATATTCTTTAAAAATGGAAAAATAATAATTTTTTCGTTTCCATCCTCTAACTTAAGTTTACCTCAACCAAATTTTATTAAACTTTAAAACAATACTTTTTACCACAAAAGCAGATCAATTTCAATTTTGGTAGTAAATCTTTTACTGTTCTTCAGTTATGTTCCTTTAAAACTTTGAATAATTAATATGCAAGCTGGAGTATCATCCCCTATTTATCATGTATATTTTTGTATAAGATGCAAAGTTAAGGAACTTTAGTTGTTGGAAGTTATTTAAAATCTGTCCATTTTCAAACTTTGAAAGGTTTTAGAAATTTATTTGTTAAAAAATCACAAGATATTTCTAAATGGAGCCAAATTACCTTCATGTTTTATGTCAATGAATACCACTGTGTATGCATGTCCTTTTTTTTAGGGGGGGGTCTTTATGCGCAGTGTTCATAGTTTTTCTAGTTTAGTATTAAAATTCTTTTAAAGCATAAAGACCAGCTAAATTAGGGCAACAAGCTTATCAAGCACTCATGGTACAGATTTTTTTTATTAAACACACATTAATACACATCATGTACATTAAACAGCAAAAAAAATATTGATGCAAGATGTCATTCAATAATAACTTTTACTCTTTTATGTATAGGACAAGAACTATAGAAGATTATGTATAGGACAAGAACTATAGAAGATACAGAGAAATTATAAACAGCAGAAATAATAGACAATTTAAAATTTGCAGAAGCCAACTATACGTATATGGTAAGGGTGCCACTTTTATTTTAAAAAAAAGACGAATTTCATGATTACTATAAAAATTAAAAGATGTGGTATATTAGATATGAAAACTATTGATCATGGCTTTGAGAAAGCAATAGTAGGCCTGTGACGACCTTCAATAATGAGAAAATCCATACCCTATAGTCAACATGGTCAAGTAGGCAGCTATAAAAGACCCTCAGATGAAAAATTGAAACAATCCAAACTAAAACTTATTGCCTAGTTTATAATAAAATAAATTACAAAATATAAATAGGACCGGTATGAAACAACAACAACAACCACTAAATTTAAGTGTCTGAGTAAACTGACAAAAAATACAGGCTCCGAACTTTGGACAGGCACAATAGGAATATGGCAAGATTATATAAAAATAAGATGTGGCATGATTGCCAAGTAGACAACTCTCCACCAGTCAACTAATGATGTAAATTTCCTGCAAACACAGACTGGACTACTGTAAACCAACTAATTTTTCGCGAATACTTTATTTTTGTATTTTATACTTTCTAGTCTACATCGAAGCTATTTATTTTTCGCAATTTTTAAGTTTACTTAATGTATTTTAATAATGGAAGATACATATTAAAAACATTTGTGACGAGTTATATGCGCGTTTATTTCTAAATGCGAAAATAAATTGCTTGTGAAAATAAATCGCTCGCGAAAATAAGTTGGTTTACATTTCCCTAAATTGAAAAGACACAAAGTTTTAAGTACTCACAGTTTAAGTTAGAAATCCATAAAAACTAATGCTGCTTTGCATGTAATAAAAAAACAGGTTTATAAGCACTCAACCCTACCCTAATTTAAGACAGTGGTTTAACAGCTCAACATATATATATGTATAAAGAACTAACTGCCTCAACTTGAAAGATGGACAAATGCACAAAATCAACTAATATAAGAACTATAAACAAAAGCATTCACAAGTAAGAAAGGAAATATATTTAAAATGTTAATAAACATGACAAAATAAACTTTTATTGCTGTTTCTCTTTCCATTTATAACATTTTATTTGTTTATTTTGTGTATTTATAGGTGATCAGACATCTTTGTTTTCGTGATCAATAGGTCATTACTGAAGAGGAAATTGAACTGGAATGTGTGCTTTCCTGCAAAAAAAGAAATAGGAAATTTCATCATAATCACATGATAATGGCCTCAAACAAAATGGAGTTCTATAATAGTACACAAAAACACTATTGTATAAAAGCAACAACATATTATATATATTAGTCGAAAGAAAGGAGAAATGCAGAAAAAGTACTATTTTGTTGTTGAAAAAAGGAACACCAGTTTTATCCACTCATTTACATTGCTCCCTCATATTAAATATACAGAAGAAGATCATTGAAGAACAATTTGCAAAAATGTTTCTCTTAGAATTGAAGGAAAATGTTTAGTGAATGGAATAATGTATTCACTGAATTCTTACTAGTGGATTGAATAACTGTACACAAGCTGAAATAGAAGAAAATTTTTATTTGAAATAACAGGAAAAGTGTTTATTTTATTATTTAATCTGCAAAACAGAATCCTTTGCTACATTTTTTTTTATAAATTAAATCAAAGTTAAAGTTATATAAAAAGTATGAACAATACCTAGACCTAAACAGTCAGACTGTATTAATTTGCAATGCCATTAAAATGTTGGGTCAAACATTTATTAAAGTTTTAAATATCATTTGTATCAATTATTCAGTCTTGTAAAAATTATATTCATACTGTTTGTATACATGGTATAGTGAAGAAATGTTTAACAATTTAAAAATAAGGGAAAACATTTCCTTAAGGGAAATTTGATGTTCAGAAATTTCCTTCGAGGAAATTTGAAGAACAATGATTTCCTTAAAGGAAATTTAATGTCTTGAATTTTCCCTTAAGGAAAAGTGTTTGTTTACAATTTCCTCACAGGAAAAAGTATTTCCTCCAAGGAAAATTTGAAGCTACAAATTTCCTCACAGGAAAAAGTATTTCCTCAAAGGAAAATTTGAAGCCGCAAATTTCCTCTAAGGAAATAGAATTTCCTCAAAGGAAAATTTGAAGCAGCAAATTTCCTCAAGGGAAAAAGAATTTCCTCTAAGGAAATAGAAATTCCCCTAAGGAAATAGAATTTCCTCAAAGGAAATATTTATGCAGCAAATTCCCTAAGGGAAATATTTTTCCCTTGAGGAAAAAACAATTTCCCTTGAGGAAAAATCTTTTTCCTCTAGGGAAATTTGATTTCCCTTGAGGAAAACTACTTTTCCTCTGAGGAAATTGTTGAAAAAAGGGGCATAACTTTTTCAACAGTGGTGCTAGAGCCAAAAAAATTTAGGACAAATATCAGGGAACCAATACCAACCAAGTTATCAACTTCATTTTGACTTAACTCCAAAAATTAAGGTGACAACTTTTGCACTCAGCGGAATTGCAAACTTGTCCCGGAGACTGTTCAAACATTAATGTCGAGTTTCATTGGTGAAATTAACATTACAATACAAATAAAGGATTCTCAAATGATCATGACTTTTGCTTGTAGTAAAATGATCAATCAATCAATCAATCAATCAATCAATTGATCAATCAATAAAATTGAGAATGGAAATAAAAAATGTGTCAAAGAAACAACAGTCAGCCTAACCAAAGAGCACAGCCGAAGGCCACCAATGAGTCTTCAACACAACGAGAAAGTCCGGGCTTCAGCTGGTCTCTAAATAAAAATATATACTAGTAATGTGAAAATGAACGTCACACTCAACTTAGACAAAAAAAAACATAAAAAAACTAACAAAGATCAGAGTCTACTGTCTTGGGACAGGCGCAAAAATACGGCGGAGCTAAACATGCTTTGTTAGATCTCAACCCTCCCGCTATAAAATTATATCTAGCTCATGTAGAATAAACAAACACACAACAGTATGCACAGAGAAACTCAGTTTAAAAGAAATCCGAGTCCGATGACAAAATAGTAAACAAAAGAAACTACACAAAACGAATATGATTCATCAATTAACAAAGAACTACTAGCAGTAACTGACATGCCAGCTCCAGACCCCAATCAAAAATATCGAAAGAATATATAGATATAAGAAGATGTGCATGGTATGAGTGCCAATGAGACAACTATCCATCCAAGTCACAGTGTGTAGAAGGAAACTATTATAGGTTAAAGTACCCTCTTCAACACGAATCCTTGGCTCACACCGAATAGCAAGTTATAAGGATCCTCCAAAATGACTAGTGTAAAACCATTCAAACGGGAAAACCAAAGGTCTAAACTCTATATATAACTAGAGGCTCTGAAGAGCTTGTGTCGCTCACCTTGGTCTACATGCATGTGTTTTTGGTGATGGTGATGTGTTCGTAGATCTTACTCTACAAAACATTGTTGATGCTTACAATTATCTCTATCTATAATGAACTTAGCCTAGTAGTTTCAGTGAAAAATATTTTGTAAAAATGTACAAAATTATGAAAATTGTTAAAAATTGACTATAAAGGGCAATTACTCCTTAAGGGGTCAATTGACCATTTTCGTCATGTTGACTTATTTGTAGGTCTTACTTTGCTGTACATTATTGATGTTTACAGTTTATCTCTATCTATAATAATATTCAAGAAAATAACCAAAAGCTGCAAAATTTTCTTAAGATTACCAATTCAGGGGCAGCAACATAACAACAGGTTGTCTGATGCATCTGAAAATTTCAGGGCAGATAGATAATGACCTAATAAATAATTTTACCCATGTCAGATTTGCTCTTAATGCTTTGATTTCTGAGATATAAGCCACAATCTTCATTTTACTCCTATGTTTTATTTTTATCCATGGCAACCATCTTGGTTATAGTTGGCAAGGTCACCGGACACATTTGTTATACTAGATATCTCAATGATGATGGTGGCTAAGTTTGGTTGAATTTCGCTCAGTAGTTTCAGAGGAGAAGATTTTTGTAAAAGTTACGACGACGGACGACGGACGCTAAGATATAAGAAAAACTCACTTGACACTTCGGGCCAGGTGAGCTAAAAAACGAGAAGCGAGAACGACATCAACAAACGACAACTACTGTTTTTTGTGTGATTTTTTTATTACTAGACCAAATATTTCATGATTTTTTTTTTATCTAGGACTGTATTTTTTATTAACAATTGATAACCAAGTTTAATAAAATCATATGTGTGTATAGCAAACATATTAACTTTGGCTTGAAAGACGTCTATTTAATTGTTTTCGACTCGCTCTGCTCGGTTGGAAAAATTGACAAGAATAAAATCTTAAGATTGAACGCGTTCGTTCAACAATCTTATTAAAATTAATATATATATATTAATTTTCTCATACACATAAGTATTACGAAATTAGAGATATACATTTTAATTAGATTAGTTCGTCTTATTTACAAATGTAGTGTTATCTGTAGTAAATCTACTGACTTCTTTAATAAAGGATTTGAATAAGAATGTGTCCATACCACATAAATGCCCCACTCGCACTATCATTTTCCATGTCTAGTGGACCGTGGAATTGAGGGTCAGAACTCTATATTTGGCATTGAAATTAAATAAAAAGATCATATGATATAGAATATGTGTACTGAGTTTCAAAAAAAATATATCTGTATATTAACTTCAATTTCAAGTATAGAGATGTGATTTTTTTTTTCTGAGACAAGTGCTTGTGACAATCCAAAAGAACTTGCAGTCATTCGATGTTCAGTACTTCAGTACTTTGATTGTTTGAAAACGAGGTAAAAATACCCTTCCATATTCGGTATGTGTTTTTGTTAGACCTTTTTTTTTCTTCTGTTTTGTATCGATCTCATACGTTAAGCCCTTTTCCACTGATTTGTATAGTTTGTTCTGATGCTGTGCTGTAACAAAACTGTCCCGGCTGTTTACAGGCATGTTAAACGCCACAATATATTGCATGTGCCTGCTCCAACTCAGGAGCATGTAGTTCAATGGTTTTCGTTTGTTGATGTCTTTTATATGTGTTTTTCGTAATTCATGTTGTTTTAAAATAGGCTGCTATTTTTCTCAATTGAACTGTTTCATATTTTTCAATTCATGGACTATTGTAGCCGACAATACCGTATGTTTTTTTCTCATTGTTGAAGATTATATGGTTGCCTATATATAATTGCTTACATCCACTACATTTGAACTTTGTTGGATAGTTGACTCATTTGCATTAATACCAAATCTCCTTATTAAAAGTTGAGGGTTGTGTGTGTTTCTTTGAAAAATTTCAATGTTTTTCTCCCAGGTCACCCAGTTTGAATATAATATTTTGACATTTTGTTGTGCTCTTGGATTTCAGTTGAGAGCCAACCAAAACTCACGGCCTGTTAGTGGGTAGTTGATGACTATATGGTAAGCTCTGGATGTCTTTTTAAGTATTGAATACGGTGATTTGGTGATGTCTTCATGCCATGCATTGTCCCATTACTTTATATAGACAGCTTATCAGTCAACCTGATCTATCATGTAGCTCTCCTCGCCTTTTGTATAGTCAGACGAACAACAAGATATAAACTGACTTAGCTCGGTATTTACATGTTTATTTAATATACTCATATAAATATAAAAAAGAAGATGTGGTATGATTGTCAATGAGACAACTGTCCACAAGAGACCAACTTAACACAGAAATTATCTACTATAGGTCATCGTACGGCCTTCAACAATGAGCAAAGCCCATACCGCATAGTCAGATATAAAAGGCCCCGAAATGACAATGTAAAACAATTCAAACAAGAAAACTAACTTATTCATGCACAAAAATTGAACGAAAAACAAAAATGTAACACATAAACAAACGACAACCACTGAATTACAGGCTCCTGACTTGGGACAGGCACATACATTTTGAATGTGGCGGGTTTAAACATGTTAGCGGGATCCCAAATTCAAGTCAAATTGATATTTTAAAACAATATAAAAGTTAAAAAGTGTAAAAAAAAAAAATATTTTAATAAATGTTGAAAATATTATTGTGTTTGTGAGTGAAAAACTACTTAAAATTGTAGAAATATTCAAAAGTAGCTCTCGCGTTTTTGTTCTGCGGCTACGTTAACGGAATATCAATCGATCTTCATGACTATGGCTTCAATATTTAATGGTATAAAATATCTTATTCTGCTTGTCGTAGACTCAAAAAGACTTTAAGTTGGAATAGATCTACGAAGACTAAAGAACGTTCATGTGTGGTTTAGCAATTGTACATGCCCACACACTTTCATTTTTCGATTTTAGTTTTTGAGAAATCAAATTTGAAAAAAGAAAATACTTTTGTTTTTCGTTTTTTGTTTGTGAATTCAAAAACGAAAAACGAAAACACACTTTTGTTCTTCATTTTGGTTTTTAAGAAATCAAAAACGAAAAATGAAAACACTTTCGTTTTTCGTTTTGGTTTTTAAGAAATCAAAAACGAAAAATGAAAACACTTTCGTTTTTCATTTTGGTTTTTATGAAGTCAAAAACGAAAAATGAAAACACTTTCGTTTTTTGTTTTTTGTTTTTGATATTTCAAAACGAAAAACGAATGGACGCAGATATACACGAACCCTGCTGTTTAAATATAGTGCATGGCAACAAATGTATTTGCAAAGCCAATGCAGTACCGACAAGAAAGATGCAAGCATACGACTGTTTCAAATATTTACTCTTTTCGTTTCAGAGAACCTTACACCATTTGGCATTGCAACTCAGAGTTCGTCATTGTCTAATGATACAAATAATGGCAAACCGGAAAACGCAATTAATCCACCAATATCAAATCAGTATTCCTTAAACCTTTGTTCAAGTACAAAACTTACAGAAACTGGTATGAGCACAGCATGGTGGATGTTCCAATTATCTTTAGGCTTATCTTACGTAACAGATATAACAATATACTACAGAGAAAATTGTAAGTATCACTAATCAATATTCAATACCATAATCATGTAAAAACTTGTCCTTTACCACTATTATTACACTTTCATATTTTCAAGATTTTTATTTATATAACATTTTTGTTCGACATTACATTAGTCAGTTTGCCAGAAAATGTCAGGATTTAATTCGTACAAACAGTGGGACAAAATTCTGACAGATGTACCCTAGAAGATGTTTAATTATCCAATATTTTTAGTCGACAATTATTCCAGCTGGGGTTACTTCTAACATATCTTAAAATTTGCCTGAAACTGTAGGAGATGTTTGTCAGTACACACACTAGAAATATTCTGACAGTCCTACCCTGGAAGATTTTTTGTCTTACCCATGGTCAGTGTTGACAATAACTAATAAAACGATGGAAGGAACTTTATTCAAGTTTATGAAAAAGTACTACTTCATATTTTGAGTGAGGTTTCCTTTCTAAACTTGGTTGATTAGTTTACAAGCATTTCCAAAAGACAATTATAATGTTTGTACGCACAGGGTAACTTGTTTAAAAATATCTGAAATCGTTATGGGACATGCTATGGTATAGTTTTCCTACATTCGTTAAAATGGTTTCAGCCCGGTTCCATTCATTTAGGTTTCAGTCCAGTATTCCACATTCCAAGCTAAAAGACAAATTGAAAGAGTTGGTATTGCTTTGCTTCTTAATTCTCTGAAACTGATATTATCAAGAAGCTTGATTGCTTGATTGACAACATATTTGTTATGTTCGGAGGACGTGTTTTTCAACAGACTGTAGGCATTCCAATGGGAACAAATTTTGCCCCTCTACTTGCCGACTCGTTTCTTTAGTATTATGAGGCTGACTTCTTGCAGGAACTTCTTAGGAAGAAAGCTAAGAAGTTAGCAATATCCTTTAACTCTACTTTCCGCTATGTAGATGATTTTCTTTCATTAAATAATTCAAAATGTGTAACTATGTGGAACACATCTATCCCATCGAGCTCCGAGATAAAGGATACTACAGATACAGTTAAGTCGGCCTCATATCTTGACTTACATCTAGAAATTGACAATGAGGGTCGGTTGAAAACAAAACTTTACGACAAAAGAGATGATTTCAGCTTTCCAATTGTGAACTTTCCATTTCTAAGAAGCAACATTGCAGCATCAACTGCATACGGGGTATGTATCTCCCAATTGATACGAGATTCCCGTGCTTGCATTTCCTATCATGATTTTCTTGATAGAGGGTTGCTGCTCACAAGGAAGCTATTAAGCCAAGAGTTCCAAATGGTGAAGTTGAAATCATCCCTTCGTAAATTTTACGGACGCCATCACGAGTTGGTTGACCGGTATGGAATAACCGTTTCACAAATGATATCGGATGTGTGTCTTACGTCTTAACTATAATCCCCTTCCCTTTCATAAATGTGACCTACCGAATTAGACTATTTACCGGATTTGTTATCACATAGGCAATACGACGGGTGCCACATGGGGAGCAGGATCTGCTTACCCTTCCAGAGCACCTGAGATCACCCCTAGTTTTTTGGTGGGGTTCGTGTTGTTTATTCTTTAGTTTTCTATGTTGTGTCGTGTGCTGTTGTTTGATTGTCTTTTTCATTTTTAGCCATGGCGTTGTCAGTTTGTTTTAGTTTTATGAGTTTGACTGTCCCTTTGGTGTCTTTCGTCCCTCTTTTACATACAGTTAGGTTCAGCTCAGTTTCATACCTTTTAGGTTTCAGCCCAGTTTCATACAATTAGGTTTCAGACCAGTTCTATACATTGAAGTTTCAGACTATCGTTCCAAACAGTTGGTTTCTGTTTACAGGTATCGGACTGAAAGGGTTTAAAAACAGTTTTTATTTATCAGTTTCGGGTTAGTTTGATAGATGATGAAATTCATTTCATGTAGCATTTGTTGCATAATCGGTAGTAATAGCGTAAACTGTTTGACTCTTCAAATCCAGGAAACTGTTTTAAACCCGGAGATAAAAATATCCAAAACATCCCCGCCCGGTTACACGTTACAATATAATGACGTGCAATAAAAACCGGCATATGAAAGGGCAAACCTTTTAAATAGTGTAATAAATAGAACACAAGTGCAAAGCAAACAATAAAACAGTACCTACAGAATACCTGTCATCATCAATTCATTAGCATAGTGCAATGTAAAATATGTCATTTATCATTCACGATATCAGCAACTAGAATTAATTTTAAACAACGAAAAATCTTCAATATTTCCACCAAAACATGGTGTTCTCAACAAAACATTATTATAACAATTCTAGACAATCTTTCGGTTATGATGATACAGGAAATCAAAATAATAGAACTAATTTATAATTAGGTAATATATGCATACAGTCGAGAAATAAAATTAGATGCTTTTATTACAGATGCTATTCGTATGGATGGATTTCAAATATATGTGACCAATACATCAACTATTCCACCTGCCGGTTATCTCTGTTATGAAGATCCTTTTTCTCCTAGAGGTCCTTATCCAAACATTACTCAAACGATTCCTTGTCATCAACTAGGAAAATATGTCATTTATTACGATGGTTTCGGATCGGATGAAGTTTCTCGTATCTATGATCCTATTATTGAGTTATGTTATGTTGCAATAGATGGTGAGTTTTGTATCAAAAGTATTGAAATCGTTTATACAAACTGTTTCCATTGTTGTTTGCATGCAGTTACAGATATAAATACACTCATCAGAGATACCAGGACTAAATTTAGTATACGCCAGACGCGCGTTTCGTCTACAAAAGACTCATCAGTGACGCTCGAATATAAAAAAGTTAAAAAGACCAAATAAAGTACGAAATTGAAGAGCATTGAGGACCAAAATTCCTAAAAATTTTGTCAAATACAGCTAAGGTAATCTATGCCTGAGGTAGAAAAGCCTTAGTATTTCAAAAAATTCAAAAATTTGTAAACAGTAAATTTATAAATATAATCATATCAATGACAATTCATGTCAGCACAAAAAGTGCTGACTACTGGGCTAGTGATACCCTCGGGGAAATAAATCTCCACCAGCAATGGCATCGACCCAGTGGTTGTAAATACACTCATCATAGATACCAGGACTAAATTTAGTATACGCCAGACGCGCGTTTCGTCTACAAAAGACTCATCAGTGACGCTCGAATCTAACAAAGTTAAAAAGACAAAATAAAGTACAAAATTGAAGAGCATTGAGGACCAAATTCCTAAAAGTTTTGCCAAATACAGCTAAGGTTATCTATGCCTGAGGTAGAAAAGCCTTAGTATTTCAAAAAATTCAAAAATTTGTAAACAGTAAATTTATAAATATAACCATATCAATGACAATTCATGTCAGCACAAAAAGTGCTGACTACTGAGCTTGTGATACCCTCGGGGAAATAAATCTCCACCAGCAGTGGCATCGACCCAGTGGTTGTAAATACACTCATCATAGATACCAGGACTAAATTTAATATACGCCAGACGCGCGTTTCGTCTACAAGAGACTCTTCAGTGACGCTCGAATCTAAAAAAGTTAAAAAGACCAAATAAAGTACGAAGTTGAAGAGCATTTAGGACCAAATTCCTAAAAGTTTTGCCAAATACAGCTAAGGTAATCTATGCCTGAGGTAGAAAAGCCTTATTATTTCACAAAATTCAAAAATTTGTTAACAGTAAATTTATAAATATAACCATATCAATGACAATTCATGTCAGCACAAAAAAGTGCTGACTACTGGGCTAACAATTTGACATCAAACAACACAATCAAACGAAATATATAAATATATTATTTCGTTACAAAACTATTGATATCGCTTCTTACTTTAACATGAGGATGGGAAAGGAATGATACGTCGGTTATGTATAGCTTAACAACCCTTTTAAACAGTTCAATTATGTTCTTAACGAGATATCGAACTAATCGATAAGTTAGTTTTGTGTGGAACATAATTCTGACTTGAAACAGGCTGCGCACGGATTCGAAAAAGAGTTCTTGCTAAATCATTTTGAAAATATATCTATAGAATGCATACGATTTAAGATTAACGCCACATTTGATCTATGTAATGAAATTTGAACATTATATTCACAAGTTGAGAACGTCGTTTGGCAATGTTGTTTTACAAAATAAAAGATTTGAAAAATCCATGATAAAATAGAACGTTTATTTATCCGATATCTAAAATTTTATCAATCTTACATTTTTAACATTGTATTACTGATGAAAATAGATAGTTAAATTTGTTTAAGGTTGTCCAAAGAACTTTTGGGGGAGAAACTGCGAGATATCTTGTGCAGTAAGTTGTATGGAGCAGCATTGTTTTCCTGAAAATGGTTCCTGTATATTTGGAGGATGTAGCAATAAAAACTGTTTACAGAACATTTGCGATAATGTTACAGAAGTTTGTACCGAAGGTTGTCAAATAAGGCGTACAGGACTCTATTGTAACAAATGTAAGCAGTTATGTTTACATATTCAGGACGATGGAATAGTTCTTTTTGCAATTATCATATTTCATGAAGTAAATATAACTTTATTTGGGTAAAATTAAAATAGTTTTTAATAAAACAAAAAAACAAGGATTTTTATCTATATGTTTACTTAGCTATATACACATATTGTGATTACTGTTTATAAATTTTAATTTAATGACAAAGCAGTGAAAGGTTAATAAATGGAAATGTAGGTTGAGGTGACCTTATTTAAGCCTTAACACACATTCAAAAGAAAAAGGCATTAATGTGATCTTCGGTTGCTTACATCCACGTCATTGTCATTGTTCTCTATAGCCTAGTTGTCTAATATGCATGCATTCAACGTCTCCCTAATGTTATGTGCGAAACAACCTTGAATAAATTGTAAAGAATCGTATTTATACCAATGTTTCTACATATATATTACTAAAAAAAATTTAAAACATCACAATTTCACAAAACGAGTAACATATGATCACACAGACGACAATATTATAATTTTGATATTTTTGAAAAAAAAACTAATTATGCTAATGTCAATTTATTTTGTTTAAGTTTAATTTTGTTTAAATTACTCTCATGCATGTTTGACGGCTGAACTGTTGTGTTGGTTTTGTATTCATTCCTGGTCAAGATTTATAATCAAATCTTCACCGATGCATAAAACAATAAAAACAGAACCAACAGGTTTTACAAAACATTAAAATCAAAAAGAAATTTGGCAGACATCATCCAACGACAATCACTTTATAACAGACTCCTGACTTTTGAAAGTTTTGTTTTAACAATTTATTTAAAATTGAACATTTCATCTCTAGGTTGCTTATACATTGATGTGTATGCCAAACCTCTACATATTTTGTTTTTTACAACTTGTATCACATTGTGAAATTAAAACTAATTAACAGTCATCCAGCGTGAATTTACTTACAGATAATCTTGCATTCGGCAGCTCAATTTTGTTTAACTCAATTGGAACTGAACAAGCTAGTCTAGCAATTGATGGAAATTTAACATCGTGTGTCACAAGTCGTGGATCTGAGATATGGATACAGATGGATCTTAAAGAAGTAACCATTGTGACGGAAATATATTTCGTTTTAGGTGGTACGTTTTTATAGTTTTATACCGAGTTTCCCTTGGGTTGATTTTCTTTTTTGCCTCCTCTTTTGCCAAAACAATACTTTCAATTATTTCGTTCAAAATTTTGCTTCTTCATTACAGAAAAATGTCTTATCTATTTTATCTCTATTTTTAATCTACATTGTTATAAACAATCACTCATTTATCACGAAGATCAACAGTATTTTTCAGACCATTGATAGAAGAAAAAACAAGAAAAGAAAAACTTTTTTTTTCTGAGACACATGCGTTGCAAAACATTATAATGTACCATTCCAAAACAATAATTTCAAACTTGATCAAAACATTCTTACAACATCTCACCAAAAATGCGTCGTCAAAGAATGTTTTCTGAAGTTTTGACGTCAATTAACTAAATTTGTAAGTTTCATTCTGTTTTTATAGGCTGTTGGTTTAGTCTGTCTCATGTGTTCTTATGTTTTTTAACATAAATCATCTCAAGGTGTGGAGATGTACATTTTTAAATTTAGTAATCTTCTCCTGGATCGTCCGTAAAACGGTTAGTATTATCCCGGGTTGAATTGATTCAATGACATAGATTTCGTCTCTGTTTGCGATAAGTCTTTCAGACAAATCCGTTTTATGTACAAGTATACATTGACGAATAAATCCTGCCTTGCTAGTACATGGATTTGTTTCAGTATGACAGTTATAACATTGGTAGCAGGACAAGTCTCGAACTAAGACATTTCTCCGACTTTTACTTTTAATTTTTGGTGAATGCATTTTACTGAAGGGACAACTTTGAATGATCTATATCTATTTCGTGGCATTTCAACAACAGAACGAAAAATTACCCTCATAAATATATATATAGACGACTGTGTTGGTGTCTTACAGTTGTTTTTGCAAAAGTTGTACATACCATTGACATTCTGAATCCAAACATTTCCCCTTTCAAGAATAAATCGCTAAAAGCTAAACACAATTTATAAAAATAGCAAATTTTAATCTGTTTCGAATATATGTTCCGAGTCTGTCAACATGAATTTTTTTCGACAGCCTTCAATATCTTTTTTTCCAAATTTCACTAAAAATCCGAAAATTATAAACAAGATGGACGAAGTCGAACCATTATTTTTCTTTTGCAAAAGCTTAAGAATTTCATCAAGAGTTAATTAAAACATTTTTTCTCTATTTATACAATCTTACAATAGGTGTTGAATCGTAGGAATGCATAGGTTACTTGAGCAATAACACTCTAATAAAATAAAAATAAGTCAAAGGTTTAAGATATTTAGCGTCTGAAACGAACATAATTTATGCATTTACTTTTCTACATTGGTTAGAGGTAAAGGAGGAGGGTTAAAATCTTATAAACAGGTTTAACCCCGCCGCATTTGTGCGCCTGTCCTAAGTCAGGAGCCTGTGGCCTTTGTTAGTCTTCACTTGTATTATTTTTAATTTTAGTTTCTTGTGTATAATTTGGAGTTTAGTGTGGCGTTCATTATTACTGGACTAGAACGCCTCTGGGTGTGGGAATTTCTCGTTGCATTGAAGACCTATTGGTGACTTTCTGCTGTTGTCTGTTCTATGGTCGGGTTGTTGTCTCTTTGACACATTCCCCATTTTCATTCTCAATTTTATAAGCGTACATTTTAACCTACAATATAAAATTAAACAGACCTAGAAAAAACCTATCTTCACGTGGTCGCTATCTATTTATATTAATAATATTTATATCTATGTAGGGTTTAATGATCGCCGACAGTCTTTGAAGGTCATCTCGATGATTACTTTAAAGTAAAACGACGTCTAGACTAACCCGAATAATCCAGTCGTTATATTCCAACTCACTATCGATCGCTACATTTTTTCAAGATGGCCACCGCTCATTTTGCAAATGACGTCATATCCAATAGGCTACATTTCGTAAATCCTTTTAAAGCTGTATTATAGGTAAATTTCAAATTAAGTTTTTATAAAACGTAAATTACAGTTTCTTAAATACGATAAAACAATACCTAATTGACGAAAAAGTTACTTCTGGTTCCAAAATAGTGGCTAAAACGTTGAAAATCCTTTTTAAGCAGTGTTGTAGGTAAAATCCAATGTAAGATTTGATAACACGTAGATTACTGTTCCTAACGTACGATAAAACAATGCATAAATGAAGAACATTTACTTTCTGTTCCAAAATGGCGGCAAGACAGTTGAAAACTTCATATTTTTTTGTCATTTTCTTCTAATTTACAAGAGATATCACTTACTTTGTTAAGTTCAAATACCTAGTTTGGTTAGAAACGACAGGTTGCATTTCTTACAGATACTGACAGTTGCCAATACACAAACCCATAGAAGGCCAGAACGATACCGTTTACAGTTATCAACATCGCTGATTTTTTTTGCATCCGCATTTCAAAAGTTCCTGCTTTGAGGGGGCAGCGGCAACCAAAGAAGTCCATTTTGGTTTCCAAATGTCATTGTGTTTTTTTTCTTTTATCCAAACCCAGTGTTCATGACTTGGTACGTGAACCTGTTGAATGCATGAATGTGGTTGAGTTCACTTTGATATGCTTCTCTTTTGATGTTCTCCAGAAGAGAACTCATGCAGGCCGAATAGTACATATCACTAATAAGGGCGCTGCTTCCTGACACATGATTAAAATCATTCCTTGTTGAAAGCAAATGTTGACATTGCCGTACATGATGCAAGCAAATGTTTCTATGATGTCCATGTCTGTGTTTTCATTCTAAATTCAAGCGAGCAAAAACATCCGTTACATCTGGAAAAACTCATCATGTCTGCCAAGATGACCTCTTTCCCACCAAGTACTGACACAGTGTCACATTCACAGAATGCATGGAAGGAAAGAATAGCAGCGGCACGAGGACAAATACATTTGATATGTAATAAGCATGAATCCATCGAAAGTCTTTATTCCTTCAAAAGCCTATCCACAATTTGTCCATACCTAATACTGCAAGAGCTGCAATCCTTACTACTAATAAATCTGTGTCAGTACTACTTAAATTTACTTTTATCAACCATTTTCAGCAGCAAGCTTATCATGGACAAACATACGTGTATTTGCATGTTCGTGGTTATATAGGTATAGCTGGTAGGAATCCGGATTAAAATTGCAAAGAATATCTCACCTTCTGTAAGATAAGCATTTTTATTAGTCTCTAAAGAAGCAATTCAGTCGGCTAGAAACTTGAACCATTCCTTTTTATTGTCATCATCATAGAGACTACTCCAAACCCTTAGCGTTCTACCAAAGCCAAGAACCTTCCGTCTAGCACCATCACCTTGTCATTTTCTCGATCAAGCCTTATAATTAATAATTTAGTAAAACATCAAATACAATGTCTACTCTTGAATACTTATCGTTGCAAGATTTTATGTAAGGCAGTATGACATAATTTGCATAATCATCAAATATGTTTGCACGTGGTGGCCCTTAATTAACCATTGCTGGGCTACCAACGATAAGTCATCAAAATTTGGATCAGTTCATGACAAATCGCACAATGTTTCAAGAATATCAATTTGCTGCAATCTTATTATACTGTTTAAAGTGACATCTTTAGACAAAGATTGAGGAGTAATTTAGTTTTCGTGCACAAAGAAATCAAACTGTCTACTTTGACAAGAAATGAAAAGTCTAGAAAATAGAACGCAATCACTTTTCATGCTCTTCATCTTTGTTTTTTTATAAAGACATTTCCAGTTTCATTTTACGGCTTTAATAGGAAATAGTTCTTTTTTATCTGGTTATAAAAAGCAGATTCTCGGTCGTCTTGATTTTGCTTCAAAAGATCTTCGTATTTTTCGGACCCAACATCTTGGAGTTTATATACATATCGCACCGGCCTCCGAGTCAATAATTTCCTTAAAAGAGTCAATTTTGTACAAATCTGACGACTCTTCTAGAAAAAGGAAAAATGGATTTCAAACTCGTACATTACTTTAGAAAGCCTTTAATACTTTTCAAAGAAATACTTTTATGTAGAGTATTCATGATGTCGTTCATCGGCTTTAGAATGTATCAAACAACTAGATCTTTCAAATTCATCTACCAGTCCACTGACTTCCATCCTTTCATCGTCTCAAAGGTCTCTTCGGTGGTACCAACATCGCCCTTCATAATTGCATTGTTCGGTTTTTGTGAAATTACCATTTGCAAATCCATTGCCACCTTGTGAATGATGTACGTGAAGGGAAGCCATATCTCGGAGATGGATCAGTAACCTTCGAGCATAATTAATACGATCTAGACCCAAAACATACGGTATCATGCACGTATTGTGAGGTACGGTATCTGACTCATAACATCAGCGTACGACCGAAAGCACAAACAGTTTCTATAGATTCATAATTGAACGCCAAAAATTAAACTGCGGTCGAGATCACTCTTTTTCCTTTCAACAATCTATCAAATAATCGAACAACACAGAGTCATGAGCTATATTGTCTGCGCTTAGACATTAATGATTCAAGCAAAACACAAGCAGTTATCTGATGCGCATGTCTAGTCCTAGGTACATTTGGATATACATGAAAGTAATATGACATTCTAGGTGTTGCAATATCGGCTACATTGAGGGCACAAATCCATCCACTTTCATGCAATATATCACCATTTTTTTTAAACAAGCCATTTCAATGTACTATCCACCAAACATAACGATAAACGTATCTTCTCCGTACAAATATGTCCATTCCCACTGAATTTGCTTAGGTAGTACTTCAAAGTTAGACAATAAAATTAAAAATGATCTTATCATCTCTTATTCCGGGATTTCTTATACATTAACCTAACTGTTTGTGTTGTACATGGGCATATGTATGTTATCAGTATCTGCCATAGATTTGATTTTCAAAAGTCAAAAGGGTGAAATATAATTCCTTTTAAATGTATACATGGCAACATTCTGCAATTAATTAACACACAATATTGCAAAAAGTGTGTGTGGGGGGACATGTCACATATCCCCCCAAAATGTGGATCAAACTAGAATTTCAATCCCTTTGAGTGATACCTTTTTAGAAACTGTTGACATTCATCCTCCTAATGATCAAATAAAAAATGGGTGTCTTTTGCCTCATTTTTTCGTAAAATTTAATCACAACGTTCGTGCGAAAAAAGTTGGAAAATAACATAACAATAATTGCCGGGACAACGTATTGTATGGATATGCAAATACGGACTGTCATACAGAAAACAGCCTATATTACATACATTACATAATCTTGATGTTCATATAAGCCCAATATGAAGCCTTTTTTAATCCTCAGCTATCCAAAAATGATTTACACTAGCACTCATATTTGAAAAATCCACAGGGGCCAAAATGCGAAACTACAAACCTTACTGTGGAGTGCTACCTTAAAATTGAGAATGGGAATGGGGAATGTGTCAAAGAGACAACAACCCGACCATAGAGCAGACAACAGCTGAGGGTCACCAACAGTCTTCAGTGCAAAGAGAAATTCTCACACCCGGAGGCGTCATTCAGCTGACCCCTAAACAAATATATACTAGTTCATTGATAATGAACACAATACTAAACTCCAAATTGTACACAAGAAACTAAAAGTTAAAATAATACAAGACTAACAAAGGCCAGAGGCTCCTGACTTGGGACAGGCGCAAAAATGCGGCGGGGTTAAACATGTTTGTGAGATATCAACCTTCCTCCTATACCTCTAGCCAATGCAGTAAACTAAACGCATAACAATACGCACATTAAAATTCAGTTCAAGAGAAGTCGGAGTCTGATGTCAGAAGATGTAATCAAAGAAAATAAACCAAATGATCTGCAGCTATATTGTATTTGGCCGGGACTTTGAAAATTAACCACTCTTGTCACCTTATCTATCGAATGCTTGATCAATTCAACTGAATGGCAGCATAGAAGTTACACTTACTTGATTTGAATAGCATAGCTTTTTTAGAGAAATTAAATGACGACCAAGATATGTTTACGAAATTCAAATCCTTGTCTGTGAGATGAACTACGATTAACATCATTATGCCCTGGTAGTGGGTGCAAATCACTCTATTTGTCTATAAATAGTTTGCTCATGCGTAAAATTAATAAACTCATTTGTTTCATAACCTTAAAAATGTTATCAAACCAATTCATAATATTTTTAAAATCCAAAAGCACCAAGTAAAAAGAAAATAGTTCAAATGTTTATCTGGGAATTTTGTTACACTTTCGCGCATGTGCAAATCCTGAAAAGTCTAATATTTATTTCTATTAAATACGTCACATGCACTGAATGTAGCCACTAAACCTGATAATAGTTTTCACTTCAAGAAGGTAAAAGAAAAAAGTTTCCAGCCAAATGAGTATTTTTTAACTGGAAAAAACAGCCATTTTTGAAAAGGACCGTGGACATCTTGAAAAAATGAATTGTTTTTAATAATTGCCGGACCAATGTATGGTATGGATATGCAAATACGGACAGTCATGCAGAAAACAGCCTATAGTACATACATTACATAATCTTGATGTTCATATAAACCCAATATGAAGCCCATTTTATTCCTCAGCTATCAAAAAATTAATTTTATTGCACACTAGCCCTCATATTTGAAAAATCCACAGGGGCCAAAATGCGAAACTACACACCTTTACTGTGGAGTGTTACCTTAGCCAATACTAAAAGTGGTTGATCTACAGCTATATTGTATTTGTCCGGGACTTTGAAAGTTAACCACTTTTGTCACCGTATCCATCGAATTCTTGATCAATTCAGCTGAATGGGCGTGTTTTTAACAGTGGCATCATAGAAGTTACACTTACTTAATAGAATAGCATAGCTTTTTTAGAGGAATTATATGACGACCAAGATATGTTTACGAAATTCAAATCTTTTTCTGGTAGATGAACTACGATTTACATCATCATGTCCTGGTAGTGGGTGCAAATCACTCTGTATGTCTATAAATAGTTTGCTCATAAGTAAAATTGATAAACTCATTTGTTTCATAACCTTAAAATTGTTATCAAACCAATTCATAATATTTTCAAAATCCAAAAGAAAATAGTTTAAATGATTATCTGGGAATTTTGTTACACTTTCGCGCATGCGCAAATCCTGAAAAGTCAAATATTTATTTCTATTAAATACGTCACATGCACTGAATGTAGCCACCAAACCTGATAATAGTTTTCACTTTAAGAAGATAAAAGAAAAAGTTTTCCAGAAAAATGAGTATTTTCGAACTGGAAAAAACAGCCATTTTTGTAAAAGACCGTGGCCCTCTTGAAATAATGAATTGTTTTCGTGGCCAGCAGTTTTTTCTTAAAGATTATATACTAATGATGCTTCGTGCTAATTTTCATGCTTGTATCATCATTTGCACAATTCTCTCGATTTTGCTTGCTAATACATGTGTTGTGAATGGGACTTTGTCTTCATGTCCGTAATGTCGCAGAACAGTGTTAACGTTGTTTCCCGTATTATTGACGTTATGTGATAGTGACGTGGGAGAGAGAGATGTGTTACCGGAGAGACAAGATGGCTGAATGTTTGTACTGTCGGAGTGTATGCCGTGTATTTTGTATTTTATGTAACGTCTGTATATACATATAGTGTGAATATATCGTGACTGTTATTTTCTACAAAGATGGTGTTAAGTTATAAATTTATGAACGCTCGGAATTCTACGTTTACAACATTGGTGGCAGCGAACAGAAACGGATCTACGCAAACAGATGATTTATATTTTTATACAGACGGAATGCTTTTGAAGAGGGGAGGAAATATGAAATTAAACAATGAAGGTACCGTAAACAAGTTTATTCGACAATACGATTGTGACCAAATGTATGTATTACAACAGAAGGACCGATACGGCACTGGAATACGAAGATTCATCATTTTAAAAGTGATATTGGAATTAAAACAGATTCGACCACATAATTCACAGAGAAGTATTTAATCGGAAAAAGTGGACGGAAATTAATTAAACATTTTTGTTCGGTTAGCATCAAGGATAAAATGATAATCTAAGGTGCAAATTTGAAAGAAATCAACATTGTCACGTGTATCTATAAATAATTGTTGTTTTATGTATAACTTATATTTGTCAGCATTTTGATATATTAACCATGAGCTGGTGTGACTTACCAGAGTTTGACGGTACTGAACTTTTTGAAGGTTTCTGGATGAAATTTTGTATTTTTGCTGAACGTTTTAATTGGTCATGTAGTGACTTATGGCTTTTTATTTGGTTACTTCACTGAGAGGTAAAGGTTTAGAATATGTGTCGTATTTACCACACAGAGATCTTTATAATGTATCTGTTTTGTATTCTCCATTGAAAAGTCGATTTGGTGATATTGAGACTGCTCAGATTTGTAGAATGAAATTGAGAAATATAACTATGCTTACAAGTGAAAGCGTTCAAGAGTACGTATGTAGAACTGAGATAAATGTTCGGAAATCGTTCCCTGGTGTGAACGAAGATTTATTAGTGAAGCTGATTATTGAGTATGATATATATGGATATCCTGATGGTAACATTGGATATAGAGTTCTGACTAAAGAACCGTCAACAGTTAGTGAACTTATCAAAGAAATATTGTGGCAGGAACATTGTAGACAATCTTTAAAGTCCGTAGAAAAATCGCGTTGCACTGAAGACAGTATCTTTGAGAAACATTTTGAAATAGGTAATAAGCGTAATATGAATTTCACAGAGCATGATATTCGGAGGAATAAAGTTTCTGAAAATACTGACGTTGATATGCAAAACGACATAAGTTTATATAATAGTAACCAGAAATTGGGAAAAGAGAATTATACTATTGGTAAATTTAGTGTACGTAATAATTTCGTTTATCCGAGTGAACAGTCTGTTTATTACATCGCTGAGTCATATGAATTGAAACATGAGGAATTTTGTGACGTTATTGAGGCAACTGAATTTGAAGTTGCGAAAGTTTTGGACGAAGAGATAGCTATCTTTGAACTTCCGCGCGTTGAAAAGCAGACAGTGGTTACTGGTGGAACAGAGATTGTTATCGTTAGAAAAGTTGAATTGAAATATGAGGAACTTAATGAAATGGTTGAGGCAACTGAGGTTGCAGTTGCAAGAGTTTCTAAGCTTATGACAACTAACTTTGGAAGTCCAAATGTTGAACAACAGACGATACCCTATGGTGAGGTAGAGGTAGTTAGCGTCCAAAAATGGACACCTATTGAGCAAAGTGACGTACAGTTTGATATTTCCAGATTGATGATGAAAAAAAATTATGACAAACCTAGAGTTTCAACATATACTGGATTATCGAGACCAGTATACGGAAAGGACTTCACATATAAAGAACTTGTACGTGGAAATCGGTTCACCCAATTTAGAGATAGTAACATCTATGAAAACAGTTATACACGTGATGTTTGCATCTGTGGATCGTCAATGTTACCTGAGATGAACTGGAAAACACGAAAACGCAATTTGTCTTGATTATCTTTTATTTTGAGGACGAAATATTCTTGAAAAGAGGGAGTAGTGTTGTGAATGGGACTTTGTCTTCATGTCCGTAATGTCGCAAAACAGTGTTAACGTTGTTTCCCGTATTATTGACGTTGTGTGATAGTGACGTGGGAGAGAGAGATGTGTTGCCGGAGAGACAAGATGGCTGAATGTTTGTACTGTCGGAGTGTATGCCGTGTATTTTGTATTTTATGTAACGTCTGTATATACATATAGTGTGAATATATCGTGACTGTTATTTTCTACAAAGATGGTGTTAAGTTATAAATGTATGAACGCTCGGAATTCTACGTTTACAACAACATGTATCTTCCACTATTAAATAGGATATGCTTATTTATCTTCTTTTAACCTAATTCGATTTATTGATTTAAGGAATGACTGTAATATGTTTACTGTCTATGAAGAAACAACATCAAAAATGGGGTGCACACTGAATAACCCGCGTAGCTTGTTATTTAGAAGTGTGCACCACATTTGTTATGTTATTTCGACATAGACAGAAAAAAATCCAATTTAAAACGAAGTAAACCATAAAAAACGTTGATGACGACACGGTTACATGACAAAATCATGTCTATGAACCGATAAACAAAACAACGTCAGCCAATCAGAAGACGCGTTACACCCAAAATTAAATTATATAAAAATAAAGAAATGTGATGCATTTATGAATCAGACAACTATCCGCTAAAGTCGAAATGAAGTAGGTTTAAAATGGTGTCTATTAAAGAAAAAAGTAAAACCACAAACATACTAAACTCCGAGGAAAACTCAAAAACAAAGAGTCCCTAATCAAATAGCAAAATCAAAAGCTCAGCACATCAAACGAATGGATGGCAACAGCATGACAATCATGTAATAATGCTGCCGATTGTTTCTGTTGTTCTGTTATTTCCCTCTTATAGATGATATATTTCCCACAGTTTTAGTTTTCAATCCGGATTTGTTTTCTCTCCATCGATGTATGACTTTTGAACAGCGGTGTACTACTGTTCTGTTGCCTATATTTGTCAATTCTTAACAAAATTTATGCTTTTGATTTTTTTCTCATTAGGGAACACTACGCAAAACGCTAACCATACTATTTACGCTTCAAACGACAGTACGTTCTTGGAAAATGGAGCTATGTTATACAGAAATGAATCATTACCAACTATAATCAAAGTTGATGTCATTTGTAGATATATAATTTATGCATCTACAATTCAAGACCATTTTTCTGACCTTGAAGTATGTGAAATTGGAATTGTTGGTGAGTGCTTAAATCAAAATGAATGTTAAAATAATTAGATACATCCAATAGAAAGAGAATTTATGCTTTCAGAAAAGATAAATATAAACAACATGACAATTTATAAAAATGTAGCTCTATAGCTTTTTGTGTTGCATTTACTCTTATATATTCACCTATTATTAATTTATTTTCCCTGTCAGCAGAGTTTCGATTATTATTATCATAATTATTATAGATCTTGTCAATCGAGTTGTAACTGGTCAACCTAAAATGACCCGCATTGTGTGCAAACCTTCCATCAACATCCTTAAATAAAGATAGAAATGGCTTTTCATATTATACACCATTAATATTTCAATAACATTATGATATTTCAACATGTTCAATGTATATACGAAAAGTGTGCAGCAATGTGTAATGTTTTTATCATTTAAGTAGGAAACTTTGACAGTCTTTGATGGATTAAATTTGATGTAAGAAATTTGTAATACACTAAACAAATAACAAGTCTACAGGTGAATAACCACCCCCCTCCTTTTTCCCCTATTATGCATGTTATGATACGATTGTTTAGCAAGCACACAATTAATGTAATATTAATTACGGTTTTACATTAAATTTTGAACTTTCGGTTAGTAGAATATATGAACGTTAAAGCCATATGTTCACTATAAAATTGGTAGACGATAGGAATAGATAAGCTGGATAAAAATTAAATTATATTCAAATCTTTGTTACTTTTGTTTTTCTTTCAGGTTGTCCTCCTACAAACTATGGTCCTTTATGTAGCAAGATGTGTCCAGTGTATTGCGATGGACCTTGTGATCTTGTAACAGGAAATTGTACATTTGGGTGTGTAAAAGGATGGATAGGTGATAAATGTGAATTAGGTATGAAATTTTTTTTTAGTTTTACACGTATATATATACTTATTATGGTATTTTTCAATTACTCGTCATGGACACTTTCTAAACAATTTTTGCCTAGGGGCTATTTTCTATGCTTAGTGCTTATTTATTTTGGAAACTGATAAGAAATTTACACAAAGTAGTTGCGAACTCATCACATAAAAGATATAGAACTAATTGGTTAAAAGAAATCAATACATGTTGGTCTGGTCATTGATGGTCTTAAACAAAATCCCGTCTATCGGTATCATTGTCGGAAAGACAGTAAGACGAGTTTCTCGACCTCAAATTGTCTGGATGTAGTACGGTCATGTTTTCCTGTTTGCAGTATTCTAATGAATTGGTTCAGTTTTTTATTCCTCTGTCTTAGCAATATAGAGATGCAGCATGTTTTCACTGAATTAAGTATGGCCAAGGAATGAAACAACTGTTTCACAAAAAGAAAAAAAAAGAAAAAAACCTTTTATTGGTTCGAAATTTCGCTTTCTGAAATTCGTGAGATCTCAATAATCCAGTATGTTCAATAACAACAGATAAGTCAGATGTTGATTTTTTAGAGAGAAAAAAGTATAATAAGCATGTATAGTAGTTGTATGAGAATTGAACATGATTTGGTAAAATAAATCTACAAAATGAGTGTTTCGTTTTTAAAGTCAGTCAGTATAGTTATGACACTGTTGTCAGGTCCTCAAAGATTGAAGATTTTGGTATTAATGTGGATGCACTCATAATGTCTCTCCATCGTAAATAAAATTCATTAATTCTAATTTTAGTTGTTGGTGTGATACTAAACCTCTGTCGGGAGGGATTGTGTTTGATTTTTATATTATAAAGACATACTCTTTCAATCAGTTTAATTGAAGTCTAGAGCTGGCATTTCAGTAACTGCTAGTAATCCGTTGGTAATTTGTATATCATTGTCATTTTGCTTAGTTTCTTTTGTTACCTATTCTGACATTGGACACCGACTTCTTACAAACTTAGTTTTGCTGTGCGTATGGCTGTGTGGTTTGTTTTTATTCTACGTTGGCTAGAGATATATGAAGAGGGTTGAGATTTCAAATGGCATAATTAGATCCACCACATTGTTCACCTGTCCCAAGTCAGGATCCTCTGGCATTTGTTAGTTTTGTATGGTTTTTTTTTTCAATTTGAGTACATTTATATTTTTAGGAGTAAATTGTGGCGCACATTTTCATTGAAATGGTACATATGTTGTTAATTGGCCTCTGGGTGTGTGAGTTTCTGGCTGTGTTGAAGACCCATCGGTGGCCTTCAGCTTTTTTCTGTTCTTTGGACGGGTTGATGTCTCTTTGACACATTCCACATTTCTATTCTCAAATTTACATATGCTTGGATATCGGTTTAGTCTTGTTGTCCTGAATTCCTAACAAGGATCTGTTTATCCACCACGGATCAAAAGTTGATTGTCGTAGATGCCGTTACATTTTTTTGGACAAATGTGAAATATAATTAGATGTGAATTCATTGTTTTGCAGTGATAGTTGGTGTTATAAATGCAGTGCAATATTTAAGTAACGCGAAATTTTAAATGTTGCGCAAAGTATATGTCTGCTATTTTCATATTACTTTTATTCGGAAGTTGATAAAAGAAAAACGTTATATGCATTCTTCTTATCAATACGCTTTCAACATAAACATCTTTTTGTATACAATTTCTTCCCTAAATATGTTCTTATATATTACCATATAACAATTTCTCTTTCAAGAACCAAAAGTGTAGTTCTGCATTTATGCAAGTAGTCGATTTATGACAGAACATTAATGAGATGAAATCGTATGGAAATATTTTTTTCCAGCAATATTTGTATTTCTGTCCGATGCAAGCAATCTTTAATTAAATTGTAGGCGTATGTTGCTATATCTGCTTTTCGTTCGTTGATGATTTTGTCATAAATCAGGCTTGATTTATTTGTAATTTTGACATATCAGGGTCTTTATTAGAAAACGATACTGGTGATATGAATGATGGAGCATACAAAACTTATCACGCAAAACAAACAAGCAACGGTATTTCAACAAAAATCGACGAAAAGGTGACTAAACGGTATGGGGTTAGCCCAGAAGTCCATGTCGTGATATATAATTGTTAATATCAACATTAGTTACTATCTGGTGGATAGTAAATTACATTGAAAATCTGAAAACACAATTTATACTAACTGAGATTTGTACAACGGAGGGTACATTTGGAGTATACTTTTTCTTTACCATCCGGAGCAACTGATAATTGATCAGGCCGTTTAGTGATATATAATTATGTTAATCCACATCTTTTTTTTTTAAATCCGATGGATTGTTGTGTCATTTGCAATAATACCACATCTCCTTAGATTAAAAACTGATGTTTCATTTATTTGTCTTTCGTATTGCTTATGTGTTTTGCCTATATGCCTTTTTGTTTTTCCTTGTTTCAACTTTGTATTAATTGTTTTAAAGATTAAAACACAATGATGAATGATATACCGCTATTTTTGATATGTGTACCTATTATATATATATTTTGTTGGTTCTCACGCTGTTGTCAATATAATTGATTGTATCCGACTGTCACACAAGATAGGGGTTGTTTTAAACACCATTTTCTACCATAAATAAAATGATACCAAGTAAGGAATATGACAGTTGTTACACATTAGTTTAATATGATTGAGCTTTTTCTTTCGCCATTTGCTTAGATACTTTTCGATTAGAATTTTCCTCGGAGTTCGGTATTTTTGGTATTTTTTTTTTATATAATACATTGACTTTGTAAAGTTTTACCACAGACATGCATGAGACAAACAGATAATTTCAAGTGCTAGAATTTGGACCTGCACTTTATAAAGTATACGTAGTAATACCACAATTGATTCCCCCTATTAGTCTTTGCTTAATTGCAACTTTTTCAAAATGTATAATGTATCTTTCTTTCAAATAAAGAAAAATGTCATCCTGTCCATTATTAGAGGCAAAATTTCACATAACATGTCATCGCATATAAGAAAATAACCGTCACTAGAAGTAAACCAAAAAAACTTTAACCTTTTTTGCCTGTGTACAAGCTTGAGTAACCATGGAACCGCAAGTTTCCGAAATTTTCAAAAGAAACACCTAAAACAAGAAAAATAATGGTGCTTTGAAACACCAAATATATATATTTATACATGTAATTCCGAAAATTTTTACTTTGCTGAAGTGTAGGACTAATTACGGATAACTGTCATATTAAAAGGAATATTTTTTTCTAACTGATTTTTGTATACTACCGGATGAAAATATTGTTCTAGATGGGGGAATGTATAGTTTCGGTTATTTACTCTTCCCTTTTATTCATGCAACAATTAAGCGTTATTGTTTGAGAAAAGTATATTGAAGATTATAAGTTATAAAATGAGTAACGTATGCTTAGTGAATTTGGTGTGTTTCAGGTCCGGTATGTTATAAACCTGACTTGGTAAATTTCACCACAAGTTGTGCACCTGAAGTCTATAAGGTAATTTATATGGAATATGTATATATATAAATCTAAAAACTTATTAATGATTTTGAAATGTTGTTGAAGTAATATTTGCATCAAAAATCAGTATCATGAATAGTTATTGATACCTAGCAAAGAGTAAGACGATGTTAATTTCGTCCATGGCATTGGACATATTTGATTTCTGTAAGAATATACTAAAAAACTCACATGCAGCACCTAGATATATTGTGTTTGACATACATAAGTGGAGCCTGAAGCGTATTCATAGTTGAAAATCTGATGAAGACGCGCGGGGCACTGTTAACATGTTCACCACGTAAAATGTGTCCATTATTAAACGTTGAAAAAAGTTGCAACATAAATAAATGGGAAAAGTCCACTACTTTTCACATATTGACTTTACCTTTTTAAAATGCTGATAATGAGTTTCGTTTTTAAACAAAACCTGTGTATATATAAAAAGTGCTTAATCAAATCTTGGTATTATAAACGTTTGCCTCAATATTCCGGAAATCGGATAACGTGATACAGAAAACAGCAGCCTTTGAAATATGTAGAACACTTCTAGAGAGCTAAACAGTTGATAAAAAATACAAAATTTACGTCTATCTCATGAAATAATATCAAAACAGTCTTTTACTAGTTCAGTGTAATGTTTGAACCGTCTGAGGTTTAATAAATTCATTAGCATGTTTGTTATCCGGAAGTCGTAGACGGAGTTTCTAATTTAAAGTTATATGAAACAAGTGACCGGTGAAAAATAAAGTTAATCCAATTATTGAACCAATGCATACATATATTATAAACTTAGTCTTCTGTGCACAATTTTATCATTTTCCGCATACATTTCGTATAATCATTAAAACTATTTCCATCGGTCAGTGTTGTTGTGAAAATATGGCAGCTAAGTAATGGTCGTGTTTTGAAGCCGAAGTTTAACGATTGTCATCCGTTTGTAGACAATCAACAAAGAAGCATGGATATTCAGATAAGCAATTGTATAGCAAGTACAATAAAATGTTGTTTTAATGACGGAGCAATGTTTACGTTTGATTTTCCATTCGCACTTGCGTAATGCGATTTCCGGATTTTAACTAGAAATGTCACGCTGCTTACGGAAAACATGACGGCGAATTGTTTAATGGAAGCAAGCAATTAAAGAAAAGTAAACTTCTTCTAAATTTGGACAATTTATAGAATGTCTTTTGAAAAAGTATATGCACATAAGTTGTATCATACAAACTAGCCATTTAGTTATAAAAAAAAACATATGCATTATATTTTTTTTTAATTTGAACTTTCATATTACCTTAAAACGTTATTATTAAAAACGGCGACCTAAAGCTCTATGTGACTCAAACAACATTGGAAATTGTTCCTGTCTTGGTAAAAGAAAAATGCATATAACTTCAGATAAACTTATTCACAAAATTAAACAACAATGATTGGATTCAAGTAAGCTTGTAATGTAGGTGTATCCAACGTGTGGACCAGTTAATGGTGGAACTGTATTGACAATATCTGGAAATTATCTCGGAAATGTAAATGATAGTATTTCTATTGATATCGGTGAAGTAAGATGTACCAATTTAACAGTTCAGACACCTTATACTACGTAAGCATTTGTATATATGTGTTTTAAATAAATTACATATACAGGAAAGAAAAAAGGACAAAAATTATCCCCAATAGTGCGCGCTTAATGCAAATTTGTGAATGCTTTCCTACAATCTACAGAGAAATAGGCAACATGTGCAACTGGAACACAAACCTTTTCATTTCCAATAAAAACTATTTGTTAATAATGTAACATCAGTTATTCTAATTGTCTAAACTTCAATAAAAGGGATGTCGTGAAGTCATCAGTGTCTCATTTTCCGAGTATGTCTAGCGTTCGTTAGGAAGAATAAAAGGTGATAAAAAAACCACGGCTTTTCTTTAAAATTGTTTTACAATTTGAGTTTATCTTAACTCAATGAACATACTTCATATGAAATAGAAGATACTTTTTTCCGTTTTACAACTAAACGTTAAATGTATTTAGGTAGAAGTCACAATTGCCACTCTTTGGTACAATTTGAACTGAAACGGTCAATTTGATAAAAAAAAGTGCTTAAATTACCAAATAATAAATAGTAACGTCATCAAAAGTAATGTTTTGAAATGTACAACTCGAGAAAATAACCAATCAGACGAGCATCAAAAGAAAGACAAAGAAACAGATATGTTTGTCTATCACATTGAAAACGTTATTATTCATTTGGTTAACAATGATGTTTTGTATAAATTCGAAACAAAACTTCTTATTGTTATTGCATTCTGGTGTACTCTATCAATAGTTTGCATACGAAAATATAAATATATGTATTCATTACTTTTCATAGCTTCATTGTCTTTTTGAACAGTTTGACTTGTATTATTGGGGAAAACAACACAACCAAAACAATGGGGATACTGGTTTTAGTAAACGCAAACAACTACAGCGATTTAAATACCGTATTCTTCACCTTCAAGGTATCTTATAAATATGTGTGTGTTTGATATAAAGGTAATATAATTCACTTGTTATGTATCAAAGGGTCATAAGCTACGAATTGGACAAACAAGGAAATACGTGTTGTTTGTTTCAAACAATTAAAAATGCAGAGTTCAGAAATAGCATTTCGCTTTTTGCAGTCAGTTATGTCAAAATAAGTTTTACATAATATCAATAGTGTATCATTGGCTAGCAAGTTTATATTTCAATTCATTTCAATTCGTATTCGTTGACCATTAATTTGACCTAAAGGAGGTAGCTTGTGCATGGATTAGACATGTGGTTGTCAGCATGTTCACTCACTTTGTTTATACTTTAAGGTAAAACAAGAAATCCGCTGGACATAATTATTTCGTTTACTGATCAAGCTAACAAAAAATCATTCTTCTATAAGTTAAACGACGATTTACAATATTGTTTACATATACCCTCAAATCAAACAGACAAAGTAATATCCAAATGCACGTGCTAACTACCTAATTATATTCTTATTTATAATCAAGTTTTATGCTTGTCGGCAGTCTTTTGATGTCATTTCAATTGATAATAAGATTGTGTCGGCAGTTAAATACATACAAAATGCGGATACATATCAGCAAGCTGATGTATGTTAATTTTCAACTTGAAATGCTCAGAATTGATGCAGTTCTTAATATTTGATATTTAATGCCTACAAAAATTATGTATGTCTTTGTATCATTCAGTACAATTAATATATATATTTTTTTGATATTTTCATATTTCAAAGAAAAAAAATACCACATTCGATTAAATATTAACATACACGAATTATTAAATAGACAACCCCATTATGTGTTA
This sequence comes from Mytilus edulis, assembly GCA_019925275.1. Lineage (NCBI taxonomy): Eukaryota > Metazoa > Mollusca > Bivalvia > Mytilida > Mytilidae > Mytilus > Mytilus edulis. Next base: position 70,038,665 of record CM034349.1, read on the forward strand.
TTTCGCTCCAGGAACCGAAGATCGCTAACTTTTCACCGAAAAAAGGGATACTATCGGGGAACACAACTGTGACAATACATGGTCAAGATATTGGTTTTGAAGGACAAAATCGGTACAATATTTCCTTTTGTGACGATGCAGTTTGCATAAAATGCAGGTAAACTTTTATTGTTATCGCCAGTGTGTTGTTTTTACATGCTACGTGTATTATGATTTACATAACAAAAAAAATACAAAACTCCTTATTAAAGAATTTCCAAGGTACCCTAAACACAGGATCACCGCTCAATGAATGAGATACAGCTTGATTAATCCGACAAAGAAAGGAAGGAAATCATATACTAACAAATCTTAATTATTAGGAAATACAAACATTGATATATATCGTCTCTCAAATTTTAGTATATACCAGCTTTAATAAGTGTTTTGTATGATAATAAATTTTCACTTCTGTCGTCGTAATATCAAAAACAAAATTATTTATTTCGTAATTTTTTTTCCTATTTTTACTCCATTTATACTGTATACTTACCAACAAAATTATTTTTATTAACTGTGTACATTATTCTTTTTGACGACATTTTGTTCAAGGTTATAATTATCTTTTTGTAATGGTTAAAGTCGTATGAAACGAGTAAGTGGTGAAAAATAATGTTTATCCAATTCTTGAACCAATGCATGTATATATCATAAACTCAGTCCTCTGTGCACGATTCTATAATGTTTTACGCAAAATATTTCGTATAATCGTCATTTTATTCTCTCCGTCTGTTCTGATTTAACAAATATGGCTGCTCATTAAATATCGTGTTTTGAAGCCGAAGTATACCAATTGTCACCTTGTAGTAAACAAATAACAAGAAACATGGGTATTGATCATGTCTTTTACATGTACAGATAATTGTTTATTTTAATGACAGATCCATGCGTATTGCGATCACCGGATTTTTACGAGGAGGGTTACGCTCAGGTCACTATGCATACGGAAAATATGTCGTCGAATTGCATCCTGGAAGCAAACTAAGTAATTTTTTTCTAAATGTGGACAAATTAAAGAATGTTCCTCAGAAAAAAGTATATGTACATAAATTGTATAATGAAAACTATCCATTAGTAATTAAAAAAAATATAAGCATATTTTTTTTTAATTTGAGGTTTCATACGACTTTAAACCTCGTACCCCTTATTTCCTTTACTTTGTATTAACATCATGTCAAAGATCATTCTATTTGGTTCAGTTTATGTTCACTTGTGTAAATATGTTTTTGAATTAATTATATACGTTAACACATTTCAATTGATATTTTATAGTGTGACGTTCAGTGTTGTGTTGGTACTCTATCTATTCATCTAAGTGTAGTGTTAGTACCTATTCACGTTTAAACCCGCTGCATGAGTTTGCATTTGACCTTAGTTAGGAGCCTGATGTTCAGTAGTTGTCGTTTGTTGATGAGGTCCTTGAGTTTTTCTCGTTTCTAGTTTTTTTATATCAATTAGACCGTTGTTTTTCAATTTAAATGGTTTTTACACTAGTGCTTTGGGCCTTTCATAGCTTGCTATTCGATGTGATCAAAGGGTCCGTTTTAAAGACCTTACTTTGACCTATAATGATATGCTTTTACAAATGGTGACTTGGATGGAGAGTGTCTCATTGGCACTCATACAAAATCTTCTTATATCTATTGAATCATCTTATGAATTGAAATTTATTTTACTGTCGGACAAACAAACAACTTCATTTTTGGGCAATAAGCATTTTGCAAAGCCGTGAGAAACATAAAATGCTCCAAAATTGAAAATATATATCATTTACTATTTGAATCCTTGTGAGAGGACTTGATACAGAGATAAAAGTAAGTTTGTCAAATAACAGTCGTCCTTTTCTGAAAACTTTGAGGGACTAAGTATTCTTTAATAGATATCATTCGAATGAGTGAGTTCAGTGGCGGATCTAGAACTTTTCATAAGGGGAGGGGGCGCTGACTGACCTAGTGAGGCCCGCTCCATTAGGATGAAACATCCGTCTTCTAATGTAACAAGTGTTGAAAATTCCAAATGTGGTATTGTTGATCGTTGAAAGAATAGTTCGAAAGAGTTTATACCCCCGTACACACAGATTATGAACTAAATGTATGATGTATTTCGACATTTTTCTCCGAAAATGATCATTATAATGAAATTTATTAGTTTAAGCTCAAATATGGACTTTAGTACAGGTACGAAAATACCGATTTTGTGTTATAGAAATTTGGTCTTGCAAAATTTTTGAAATAATTTTGAAGATAGGTTTATATCTTCCTCATGCAAACCACTGTAATCATGGTACAATAATGAAGAGGAATACTACACATCTAGATCTGTTATGACATCTTTCTCATCTTACCCACCATTTTTTCTTAAAACGTCCTGTACATGTACCAAGTCAGGAAAATGGCAGTTGGTATCTTATTGTTCGTTTCTGTGTGTTGCATTGTCGTTTTGGTTTTGTGTTGCACTTGCGTGTTTCTGTTGTTTCGATGTTTTCTTCTTATAGTTGATGTGTCTACCACAGTTTTAGTTTGTTACCCAGATTTGTTTTCTCTCAATCGATTTATGACTTTCGAACAGCGATATACTACTGTTACCTTTGTTTACTATTTTTTCGTGGTGTATCAAGAACAGTAGCCCCTTGTCCTGTCATTGCAACCGGTTCATTTCGAAGTTGATGTGATTACTTTAGTGTTCAGTTGGTATGTTATTTTTCATTCAGTTGGTGTGTTTAAGATTTTCTTTTTCGACATCTGCTGAGGGACTACCAAGAGTTAAACATTTTTTAAATGCCGGAGGAAAACAATATCATTGTCTAAATATAATTTTTCATATAAAACAAATATCCCAGTCACATTTTAAATGTGAATGAAGGAATAGGTTTTATTTCTCATTAACTTCAAATAATATAGTCACAGAGAATATATATCTTAACATTTGTAATTGCATACTGTTACGACCAGAAATTAACTTCAAATTGTAGCAATTGTCAAAATTCAATAATAAAGTTTAACGAGATTTATTATATACATTTTTACGACTAAAATGTACGCCATGTTTTTAATCTAAATTTGTCTTCCTCCTGTACATAATATGTCTAAACTGTTATGATGTAGCCAACGTTAATAATTGTGTGAAATCAACAATTTCAGATATTTTATGATAATCCTAGTATACTAATGCCTAATCTGAACGTCTAACTGCTGTGTCTGTATATATACACTTCGCCAAAAGTTAAATAACACCCGTTAATTTTCCAGAATCGTTGTTTACAGAATTCATAACTAATCGAAATATCGCTACAATGAACTCAATTTGTGTTTTCATAAGATAACATATAGAATGTAAATTTAAAAGTGAAATTTTGGACTGTTTTCATGATGCAATGTTTTACTGTTTCATTTTGGGAAAATGGTTGTGAAATTGCAAATAAAAGATAAATTTTCAACTTATACTGAAGTTTTTGAAAAAATTTGCTTTGCACCATACACAAAATTATTTTCAAAATTCAAGACTGACAATTTGTGAATACATTAAAGTACAATTTAATTCAGAAGCGATTGTATCCTCCACGCTTCCGGAAAATGTTATCCACACGTCGTCTCATGCTATAAACTAAGCGTCTTAATGTTCTAACAGGAATTCTTTGCCATTCTTCAATCGAGGCTTCTCGTAATTCCCGTTATAATTCTTACTAGCTGGAACCTAGTTGTTGATTTTTCGACCAATATCATCCTAAACCTGCTCACTTGGATTCATATCCGGTGACATTGATGACCAAGGAATAGTCTCAGTAAGCTCCTGATGTAATGAATCTGAAACAACGCGTGCTCTGTGTGGCCTAGCATTATCATCAATGAATATTGGTCTAGTTGCAAGATTGTGATAGTCAAAATGTGGCACAACGATATCCCAGATGATGTTATCGCGATATGTTTGACCCGTCATAGTCCCATCCATAACATAAAGGTTCCTTTTGCAGTCGAATGAAAAGCATCCTCAAACTGTCAAACACCTACCACCAAAAACTGTAGTTCCAAGAATGTGCTATTACCTGTATGGTGTATTTCGAGGACGCAATACGCGCATGCGCTCATCAATATTGTGTTGGATGAATCTTTACTTGTTAGACCAATGGACTTGACGCCATTGTCTCAAAGTCCTCTTTCAGTGACCAAGTGACAACTTATGTCGAGCTTCACGATGCCTACGAGTCAACAATGGACTTTGACTGGTCTACGGGCACGTAAATTGGCATAATTTAGTCTGCGGTTAACAGATATATTTTGTTACACGAAACTTGCAAAGAAAAAACTTGTATGTAGCTTTATAAAACCTGTTTTTAAAGGGACCTAGGGAAATAATTTATACCTGAACTCTTACTTGTCGATTAACACTAGATTAACGAAATATTTGGAATCAAAGCAGTATTAAATTAAATTTTAAAACAAAACGTAGCAGCAAAAACATTTAGGTGTTGCTTAACTTTTGTCGAGCTGTATATGCATATACTGTTGTCATAGAAATTGTTATAACACGGTAAAGGGGTAACTTCTCGTAAACTTCTCGGGAATATTAGAAGTTCAATTTACATATCGTAGATAAAGATCCTTCCAGCATATTATGTATATCAAATAGAAAGTTATAATTAGTTCTTCAGTATCTACATGTTTGATTGTTCCAGTTGTTTTTACACTGCATATATAATTGTAACATTTTTTTGAGAGCAACTATAAGGTCACAAAAAAAACACACAAATTAGGCCAAACGGGAGTATTACAATACCAATGTTTTCATTACAGTGAATACCAAAAGACATCCAGTTCACAAAATGACTACATAAAGTGCAAAACTGGTATTTCAACAAAACCTCGAAATATGACCAGCTTGAAAGTTGTTATTGATGATTTGACAGTATTGACTCTTAACAAAACATTTCAATATTTACCAGATCCAACATTTAACATTTCGACTAAAATACCAAAGGCTTTACAAAGGTTAGTCACTGATGAGTCTTATATACTGACGTACTGACGTATTAAATTATAATCCTGATACCTGTGATAACTATTTACACTACTAGGTCGATGCCACTGCTGGAGGACGTTTCGTCTCCGAGTGTAGCACCAGCCCAGTAGTCAGCACTTCGGTGTTGACATGAATATCAATTATATGGTCATTTCCTATTTACAAAACTTTGAATTTTCCAAAAAACTAAGGGTTTTCTTATCCCATTAATAGATTACCTTAGTCGTATTTGGCACAACTTTTTTGTAATTTTGGGTCCTCAATGCTCTTCAACTTTGTACTAGTTTGGCTTTATAACTGTTTTGAACTTAGCGTCACTGATGAATCCTATGTAAACGAAACGTGCGTATGGCGTCTTACATTATAAACCTGATTCCTTTGATGACTGTAAGTATATATAAATATAATTTCAAAAAATTACGACAGAGATAAAAAAACAAAAAATGGTTTCTACTGAATTAAACTTTTTTTTTTGCTTTAATTATTGTCTTGGATTGATACTGTATTGCCGTTTAACCCATTTATGTCATGCTTAAATACAACATACGATATCAAGTAGTATTACTTCAGTCTGATTTTATTTTTAGTGGAGGTGTAATATTTACAATTCGTGGAAATGGTTTCAATAATGTAGGGGTGATTAAAGTAGAAAGAGTGGTAAGTACAGAAGTATGTTTTTTCTCGAATCTCTTTTTTCTATATAAAAAAAGGAACTTGATATATGTACATAGAACATAACAATTTTTGACCATCAATTAAAACATGTATTTAAACTGCTTGTAAACCGTTCCAAATATCGTTTTGAAAGTTTTGTTAAACAAATATAATTTTAGGATAAACCATGTGATGTACCAGCAGATACTTCAACTGAATGTGAAACCCCTCCAAGGTTACAGAATCAGCCTAATAACCAAACAATTGATGTTCATTTTGATGGAGTGACAATTCAAGTTATTATACAATATTTGGACGACCCTACTTTTGAAAATTTTCATGATGTGTACATGTATGATAAGCAATCTTCTATTGAAATTAAGGTAAGGTTAGAAAATGAAGAAGTGTTTCCTAACAAAGAAGCTTAGCAGTATGTATTAATCATTGCATTGCATTTGAACTTCAGCTGAAAAATTAACCCAAATTCATGACATTAATTGTAACGACGACTACTGAATCTATTTATCATATTGTTTTTAAATCAAACTTATTTCTTCATATGCTTTTTTAACTGAAGAAAAGCATCTGTCCATGCTTACACAATCTATGAGGGTTTTAAAATTTTAACACGTTAAAACAATTAATGTTATAACGTGTGTAAGTCCATCTATCAAATCGACGCAATGGTAAGTTATATGCATCTATAATTATAAGTTTGAAATCACAATTAAACTGCCAAATATAAAATGTTCATTAACAGTGACAGTAACCAGTTTTGATCTGTTCTGTTACAGAAAACTGGAACATTTTCAAAATTGAATTCTTGAAAAACGATAGTTATCATAAATGTACCTAAAAATCGTGAGATTATAACAATGGAATATATTAAACAGAAAAGGGTAGTTAGAACTTGATTGGTGTTTGCAGCTTCGTGTGATGTTTTGTCACAAATAAAGCCGTTTTCTCGTTTAAATTCTCTCACAATTTTGTATGTCGGGCACTTTTATGTCTGAATATATGTATATGGTTTGAGTTTTGCTCTTGCTTAAGTTTCGTACGAATACAAATAGTTGCATTGGTTGCATCAATGTCATTTTGACTTTGGAGGATTATTCTTATTCAATTTGGTAATCATAGCATTTCTCCTTAATTTGAAAAAATAAACACTCCTGCAAAGATGGTGCGTATTTTTTAGACAAAAAGTATGCTACCAATTGAGGGACAAACACATATGACAAATAAATGTTGACGTAAAATTATTTTGGTTTACAAACTTACAAGGCTGATAATTGGTTGTAACGCATTTGAGATAACCTCAGTTATTGGAAGAGTTCGGGTTGTTTAGTCTTTAGTTTTCTATGTAGTGTTAGGTGAATTGTTAGCTGCATATTGGTCTTTTTCTTTTTTAGCCATGGCTTCGTCAAGTTTTTTTGTCAATTTTGGTGTTGAAATGTCCCTTAATTTGGTATCTTTCGCCTCTAATTACATCGAGGTTTCGCCAGGAACAACAAATGTAATACGCAATTCAAAATCTATTTATAGGGTAGAAATATATTAAATGTGGCACGCCGTGAAGATTACCATATAAATATTGGATTGGATGGCATTTGTCTCATAACTGATATCAGTATGTATAACATTACATGTTTGCCACCTAAATCAGTTCCTCGGACTAATAAAACAGAGGAGAATACTGTTCCTGTCGTTGTAAGTAAATTATATTAATATTTCATAACTGTAATGCATATATATGTTTAAAACATTATAAACATGTGTAAAGATTATGATACATTTACAGTTATCTCCCTTTTCAGAGATAGAAATCCTGATTCTATTTCGTATGAATAAAAAAAATTAGGGGCATATGTTAATATTACACCAGCTGAATAAAAGCAATCAAATTGAAAAAAAAACTCTTACTATGTATATTTTACGTGACAAATAACTTATAAGTATACGGAGCAGTAATACTGAACTGCGATGAATATTCAAAAGGGAAAGTCCTTTATCAAATGGCAAAACAAAAACCTCAAACACATCAAACGAATAGATATCAACTGTCAAGTTCCTGACTACGAACAGGTATTTTTATGTAGGAAATGGTGGATAAACCCTCATTTTAAAGCTAGCTTAACCTCTCACTTGTATGACAGTCGCATTAAATTAAATAACAGATTGCCAACACAGTTAACACTACTTAAACTTGACAATTTTCAAAAACTGCATTCTTTCTTATAACTAGGTAAACGTCATAAAAATAAAAGTGTACATCGGGGATTTACAGTACAAAACAGAAATAATTACAGAAGATGGCAATACATTTGTCATGGTAGTTGGAATATTAGCCGCAGGAGTAGTTGTATCTATAAGCATAGGTATGTCGGCAGTAATAGTTTTAAGGAGAAAGAAAACTAAGGCTGGCAATGAATTCAAAATGGAAATACAGGCGAAGGAAGAAATGATACAAATAGCCAGAAGAGAAGGTAATTAGCTCATATTATAAAATACAATTATATCGGATTAATAAAACAGACGAGAAACGGCTATACAAGTGAGAGGTTTAGCTAGTTATAAAACCAGATTCAATCAACCATTGTCTATATAAGAAAATGTCTATACCAAGGCAGGATTAAGATAGTTGTTTTCCATTATTAATGTGTTTGAGCTTTTGATTTTGCCATTTGACTAGGGACTTTCCTTTTAGAAATTTATTCAGACTTCAGTAAATTTGTGATTTTACTTTTATCGTTTAAAATTACAAACGAAACATAAAACAATATATATGCAGGACTATGAGGTGCGATGGGGACGCTGAAGTGCTATGGTCCACGCCGAACTTAATATCAATTTTGACTTCTCTTTAAACATGTTAAACATGCTTTACACGATTGTTTTAGGACAATTTAATGATGAAATTACTTACAAGCATTAACAATGATTTTGCTATATCAAGTTGATTTGGAAGAACATCGTCATTGAAGCCTTATTTAATTGTCGTTACAGTGTTTAATTTAATTTCTACAACATTTTAGGCCTAAATTAAACTGACTAGTCCCTATGTGAACTTTTCTATATATTGTATTCTCCTCAGTGGCGCATTAGCTAATTTCAGTTTTTGGTGGAAAACGTGACAAGTACTATTATATATATATAGACAACCACGTCGTTATTGCCATATTTTCTGGCACCATAAGACTGCGTACTTATCTTAGAATAATTTTTAAAGTATGTTGTTTGAACTTAACAGAAATTAAAAAAGATCTTTCAAATGCCAGACTAGCAGCTACATTGGTCAACTCTTAATAATGTTAATTTATTTAAACATCTCAGATACATTTTGCTTTTTACTCTAAATCACAGACAGACACTCACACTTCAGTGTAACCACCATCGTACTCACGTTTAGTATAGTTATCAGGGAAGTGAGCTTTACAATGTCAACATCGCACTTCAGTGTGTTAACAAACGCACTTCAGTGTGTTAACAAACGCACTTCAGCGTGGACCATCGCGTTTCCGAGTCCTACATTTATATATATTCAAAAGGCAGATGCAATCTGGACTCATTCTTATTCATAACATATTCAAGGCGTATACTTTCGTACATTAGATGCGCGTTTGTTTTACAAAACAATCGATCATCGATGGTGATCCAAAAATTTGTTAGGAAACGGGAATTGTGTCAAAAAGACAAAAACCTGATCAAGGGTATCAACGCAGAGAGAATATCTCGCTCCCGGAGGCGGGCTACAGCTGGCGCTTAAAACATTATGTATACTAGGTCAGCTAAATCGACGTAAAGTAACAATACGACATTATCGATAAATACTAGACTAGTGCTATTACATAGAAATTTATGTATGTTTCAGGTTTGTCTGAAAGATTAGAAAACTTAAGGTAAACTATACGTGTTGTTATATGTTCAAATCTGTTTAAATAGTTAAACTAACTTTATTGTTATTTGCTGTGTTTAGTATACTAATATGAGACTATATAATACAAAATGGATTATGTGGCATGATTGTCAATGACACAACTCTTCACAAGAGACCAAATGACATGAATATGTATTTTCGTATAAACAACATGTTAATTGAAACTTACGGAAACAAATAGCATATAATACGTAAAAGTCCAACCTTTGCAATGTGAAAAACGATTGCAGATTAAAATCAATTACACAGTATTTGAATTATAGGGTATTTTTCTTTCATTTAAATGCGGGGGATCAAAATAATATTTTACTTTATATGATTGATTTTTAACTTTGGAAATTATTACTTGTATTCAATCATTATGGATACTACTGTATGATAAGTTTTGATATGATAAACATACCAATAGACATGCAATAATAGACAAAGTCACAAATACAGTTCTGTGTGAATAACAATAAAAATTAAACAGCTTATAAGGTTCGATTTTTATTTCTAAAACTAATAAGCGAAGAGAGATCAAAATAAAAAAAAATAGTTTGTTGGTATTGATTTCTTCTTACAAATGTATACAACCTTTTGTGGTATATCCTTTTCCAGAGAATTTAATAAAACCAAACAAAGCAACAAAGCGAGGAATAATCATAAATTCTAGTAAATTGTAGCGTTCATTTGAATGGTTTACAATATTCAAATATGTTGTATACATACCAAAGCAAATTAATAGAACTCTTACAATAACCATTGATGCAGATAAAAACATATATGTTATCTACAACGTCTATCTTCTATTAACACAATTATCATTTTCAATTATAATAATAACCATTATATTTTGTTAGGGGAGAAGATAAAGATCCTTATACTGAGCCTGATGAATCAGTATATGATGAAATACATTCTGATGAGGAAAACGCAAATGACGGATATGATGAACTCGGGCAACGATCCCCAAAAAATCCTTATAATCAGCTTCAACAAAAAAGAGCTGATAATCCAAGTCAGGATGAAATAAATGCAGATGAAGAATCGCAAACCAATGAACATAGTGATTATCTAAATGTTTCTGATGGCTACGAAAAACAAATATCCCGAAAAGATCACTTATATATTAATCAACTTCAACAGAAGCTGAAATAAAAAAAATCCTGACAAATCTTGATAAATGAAAAGCAAGGGCATGTGTTTCGCCGTCTGGTAATCAGATACTTACACTACATCTCTTACAGTTGTGCTGATTGATAGAAGTGGACACCATAATTACCTCACTGTTCTAATTGGCTTTGAAAAACATCTAGCTTTCAAAATACTCTGATATTGTTGCTATTTATTATTTGCAGTTTTTGTGTTAGTTGGCTTATTTTTGCTTCGTATCTTATATTAGTGTTGAACCCTTTATATAACAGTTCTGTTACATTTTATTCTAATGTTTTGCTGAACCACCCACTGTCCCAAGCAGGGGTTTAAGCGCTCAAAAACATGTTTAACCACGTCACTTACTTTATGGGACTGTCCAAAGTCACGCCCTTGTAATTGAGTTGGTGTAATTGATATATGTCTGTCATATTTGTATTTCGTCTTCTGTATTTATAATTAGGGCATTCATTTTCTCGTTTAACTTGTATCATTTTTTTTCACACCTTTTATAATTAGTTTTGTATTCTAATATGACGTGCTTCTTTTGCTTTGTGAATAAACTCATGCTCTAAATCCAATAAAATTTGTTTGCACATGCGTAAATTGACAACTGCAGAATAGTGAATTTTATTAAATTGTCATGCATTTAATATATTTAATTAATTTAAAGCACTTCCAAACTCTTAACTGCTGCACATGTTGTTACTAATTGATTTGTTATGACTGTAATGTGTTGCATTTGGAAATTGACATATTTGACCTAGATACGACAACCGTTCATGCTGGCTGTTCAAAATTCCCCCCTCTTGTTACTTGTATTTCATAACTTCCTCCAATAAAGGAGCACCTTAATCAATGAGTATTCCACCACCAGTTCAAAAGTACATATATCTGAATTTTTAAAATATAAAAGTCACACAGGTAGACATCTATCATCATAAAATGAAATATTAAAAGTGTTTTTTATATACAAATGTATCGGCATAAAAATGTAAGCGTATTCAATATCATGAAAATACTTCCTCGATATTTACAGTTTATTTACAAGTATCTATATATGATCAGCAGAAATCGTTCTTCTGCATGTTTTCTGGTTTTACTTAAGATATGGTTTACTTTTATCTGTATATCACAGTGTAGTGTGGCCACATACCCACGCTTACTGCTTCATAGGACTTTATTGGGCTGGGTTGTAATAGGTTTTAGTAAAGTGTGGCGAGATCCACGCTTATTCTCTAATAAACGATGACATATATTTAGCCTCTTTAGTAAAGTGTGGCGAGATCCACGCTTTTGTTGTGTAGACATGTATATTTGCATTAGAGGGCGTTAAGGACTATGGTTGAGTCAACAAGTGTGGCGAAATCCACGCTCATTTTGCAGTAATGTTGAGGTCGCTTCGTAGCTGTTTCCGTAGTGTGTGGCGTAACCCACGCTCAAGGTGTCTATTAAGCTAACTTCATGTTCAATCGATATCATTGAGAATTCTCGAGAAAGCATAGTCTCCTTGATTGAAATTCTATGTCCATTAGGATTGAATTGTCACAACTGGGTTCCAGTAATCCAATTGTGCTTGAATTAATTATCACTTGGATAAGGTATACTTCGATACCGTTGTGTTTGAATTGAATAATGAGCTTTTCGTGTAGCAGTTGGATATTGTTTAAGATTGATTTTCTCTGGTTCGACAGTGCAGGACAAAGCAGTAATACAGGTTCCAAGGTTTCATCTGATGTTTGGCACAAAGGACATGTTGCCAATAGTCCTTTGTCTTTTGAATGTCGTGTTCTACCAGCCATGATTATATAACGTTAATGAGTATTCCACCACAAGTTCCTGTTGCTATTCTTAATTTTACGGGTATTCTCTTAGCTTCTTGCACGGAATTATTGGCAGATAGGTTTACTAATACATGTGTCTTTCCTGGTATATATTGACTATTTAAATACTTTAGTGAGGGGCACAGCTTACAATGACTCTCGATAAAATGTTTCCAATACTTTGATACTTCTTTATTTACCATGGTCTTCCTTTTTAATTTTTGAATTTGACTGTCTAATAGATGTTAAGCTGATGGTAAGTTGTATTTCGCTAGAATCGTTTTAACAATACTATCATCCGTTTTCATAAGTAGTTGTCTATATGCAATTTTTTTTTCTAAACTATTATGTGGTTGTCTAGATATATTTCCAAATAATGATAAGATCTTTTTATGTATTTGGCCCTCTATTGGTAGTTGTCCAGAAAGAATGTATATGGCGGGCGTAGTTGTACTTGTTGGTAAAGAATGTAATTGCTTAATGCATGTTTTGTGGAATATGTCAATAATATCCAAGTTTTTTCCTGTAGGAGTTACTAATTCCAGGCCGAACAGAAGTACAGGAATGACATACTAGATGTTAAATATATGTAGTAAGGATTGTATGTCCAGTCCATTTCCCCCATGCAAACCAGCTGGCATTAGACTGTACATGGCTCGTCTAGCTTTTTTCACGTTTTCATACAACGGATTAGGATCATCTGGTTTTGATGTGCTTAAGACCCCATATGGGTTGTTTGGCTAACTATTGGCATTATTGAGTTACCTATACTTCATGGAAAGGAAGGTTCTTGTTGTTTTCTACGATTTGGATACACTGGAAGAATAACAGTCTTCACTTGTTGAAGCTTATATCTTCCTTTCGACTGTAATTGTATGCTATGTTAATAAGTACCTGTAGTTCCTCAGGGTTGTCACTCATTAGTGCCACATCATCTGCACATGTCGGAGCTGCGCAACAAATGGATCCTATTTTTGCTCCCAATCCGGAGTGTTCGATATCTGTTAAGAGATTATTGATGTACACTTGTACAAGTCGGCGCTCAGTATACCACCTTGTTTTACGCCTTGACATATTGAGAATGGTTCAGATATTAGACCATTAAATTTAACTACACTGCTAGAGTCTATGTGAAGACTATGTATAAGTTTCCATAGTAGCCCACATACACCTGCTATGTATAGCTTTCTTAGGATATTCTCATGCGTTACCACATCAAATGCCGATTAAGCATCTAGAAGCGCTATATATATTATTTTACCAGCATCCCTGCATTTTCTGATTAATTCTTCTATAATGAAGGAGCAGTTCATTGGAACTGAGTTCTCAGTAAATCCTCTTTGTCGCCTATTTTGTTCTTTTAATATTTTAGGTTGGACCTTAGCCTTTGCTACAGACTCAATTAGTTTCAGCAGTATTGGCATGATAGTAATCCCTCTATAGTTGGTGGCGTTCTTGTTACTTCCTTTGTTCTTGAATACAGGAGTGAGGAGACCCATTTTGAGTATTTCAGGTATTATTCCTAATTTAAATGATGATACTATCATATTTGTTGAACTGTTTGCAGCTTTTTACCACCATATTTGATATTTTCAGAGGATATACTATAAATGTCTGAAGATTTGTTTATTTTCAATCCATTTATGGCATCTTGAACATCTTTTCAGTTACAGGGATAGTATTAGTTTGATTGTTACATATATCAATTATATTGTCTAGATCTTAGTTAGCTGTTTATAATATTCATCGTCATATTCAGGATCATTTGCTGGTTTAGCTAATTCATTGAAATTTTGTTTCCATCCAACTATAATTTCATTGTCAGATTTATATATATTGTCTTGTACATTCAGTTCGGATATACAATTCTTCAGCCTTCCTTTTTTTACCAAGTAACTTGTAAAATGTTTGATCATGTTTAGTTCTAGCATTCTACATGTTTTTCGAAGTTTGTATTTCTCAAATTACATATCACAGTATAATTTGTTGTTCGGTGCATGATGTCGGTCTTTCATTTGCTTTCCATTTTGCAAAAGCTTCTTTACATCTTATACTCGCTTGATTTATGTTAAAGGATCTTATCTTAGGTTTTTGTTTCTTTCTTTTGTATACCTTGGCTCCAGGTGCTGATTCTATTGCTGCATTTTTCATAATGATTATCTTGTGTCATAACTTTAGTTAGCTCATGACCCGATTGAATTTCACTTGAAATAGCTGTTAGTTACTAAAGAACTACAGGAGTCAAGTTTAAGATAACTGGATTGGTTCTCGAACGGCTCTTTATCTAGTAATATGTAGTCAATAGAGGATATTTCTTCATGCTTATCGTTTATGAATGTTCGGCCCAGATCTTTTGTATAGAAGCAGTGGTCATCCATTAATGCTCTGGCTGCCTCGTAGCGTTTCGATTCACTTTGATCAATTATATTTTCGTTTATATCGCCACCTATAACAATATGATGTGTATTATGTTATAGATAATGCATATTTTAAGGTTTTTCTTGTCGTAAACACACCAAGGGGTGTCAGGATTGATCAAATGAAAGACCGACCGAAGGTCTTTCTTTGGGCAATCCTGACACCCCGAGGTGTGTTCTACGACAAGAAAAACCTTAAAATATGCATTATCTGACTTACATATCGTCGAAAAATATTTAGTTTTTTTACAATTTTTCAGAAATTTCTATCCTATCTTACCGATCATTAAAGTGGGAGATTCTGCTCAAATTATTTTGGTTATAACCACGCCTAACATTTAAATTATAATGTATATATGCAAATAAGGTGAAAATAATTCACTAAAATAAAACACACTAATTAAGATATAAAAGTGTGTTATCATTGTCCAGTTATATTAAAAGTAAACCCGCATTACGACCATGGATGATATAGATTTGTTAGAGTGGGACCCGATTTTTCTTACGCAAAGTTCGTATTCTCAAGTAAGTGAGGAAAAAGAAAGGGACATTCTAAGTTATTTTGGTTTAAAACCAAGTGATAATGATTTGGAAATTACCCGTCATCAGTTTAGACACGGTCAACCAGAGACAGTTAAATCCCTTCAAAACAAAATAGAGGAATCGGTGCCGAAAAATTCAGTCAAAAAATATAAATGGGGTTACAATGCTTTCAATAGTTGGCAAGCCGAGCGCCGTTTACGTCCGATATCAGATAATTTAGGAATTCCTCCGAATTGTTTGCAAAAGGATTTGGTACACATGGACAAAACAGAACTGTCCACTTCATTACAATATTTCATAGCAGAGGCAAAAAAAAAAAGACGAAGGTACATATCCGTCCAATAGTATTTATGACCTGTTTTCCTCAATACAGGGATATATTCGCCATCAGAAATCGTCCAGAATTAACTTCTTCACGGATCCCGAATTTCTTAGGGCTAGACAAGTGTTAGATGCTATCATGAAAGAAAGGGCAACTGAAGGTCTCGGTGCAAATGCGCGCAAGCAGGCTGATGTGATATCGGTAGATGAAGAAACGTCATTATATGATAAGGGTATTCTTGGCGTGGATAATCCCCAACAACTTCTAGACACATTGCTTTATTTATTTGGTTTACATTTTGCATGAAGGGGAGGCACTGAACACCGACGACTCAGACTTAATTCCAATCCGCAAATAACCGGCCCGTTTCAAGATAAGGATGCTAAATTGAGATATCTGTTGTACAAAGAGGATGTTTCAAAAGCTAACGCGGGTGGCCTAAAGCACAGAAAAGTTGTTCCAAAATGTGTCCGAGCATTTGTAAACCCAGAAAACAGAAATAAATGTATTGTATCAGTATTTGAAAAGTACAAGTCACTTTGGTAAGTAGCGTATTATTTATTAATAACTTTTAAAAAAAAATGGGGCAGTTATTTAACGCGTTAATGCTTTTCAACACTTACAAAAAAAAACCCGACAAATGGTATTCCATGTACGTTAAAATGAAGATAAAAGAGGGGAGAAGATACAAGAGGGACATTCAAACTCATAGGTAAAAAAAATGACAACGCAAGTGGTATCACCACCCCCTAATTTAAAAGCCGTCTCTGTACCAATTTCCTTATACATCAAATTTTCCAATACAAATCCGCCGGATTTCATACTGTTTTCTTTGATATATCTCCTCGTCGTGCTTCAAAGAATATGATAAAATCTGAAATATTTGTTGATCTTATCTAACATAATTTCCTTTTACAGCTTATTTCCTAATTCATGTAGGGTAATACTTTGGATGGCTTGTTTGCCCTGTTACATATATTGACAATTGTAGTTGGGATAACTTTCAATCAAATTTAAATATATGCTTGTTTAATAATACTATATTGACTGCAGATGTCAATCTTAAATACAATGCTTCAGCTTACATTGATACAAACAAATTAAGTAAGCCAGCCAAAGCGTTACTCCACAAGAAATAAGAAATTAGCTGTAATTTACCTATGATTAAAATCATCTTTACATTATTACATTATGTGTGTTTGAAGTGAAATTTTACATAAAGTTTTCTTCTATTTTAGTCCAGCAAATGGAGGAAAGGATTGTTTCTACCTAACACCTTTAAAACATATCAAAGATGGACAATGGTGTAGCAACAATCCTATTGGACACAACACTTTACAAGGCACTGTGAAACGGTTGTGCGCAAGTATTGGTCTGACAGGAAAGCGCACAAACCATAGCCTCCGAGCATCTGCAGCAGCACGCCTTTATAATGCTTGCATAGAAGAACAACGTGTTGCCGAAACAACAGGTAATATAATAGTAGAATGAAACATTATAATTTCTAGTCTTTTCTTTTCAATATTCTTATTTATCCAACACAAAATGGAATAACAAAAAAAGCACGAAGGTATTCCTTGTCTGCGTGATATTACCCAATATCTGTTCTTTTCCCCAGTTATTTTCAATTGCTTTAATAGAGAACTGATGATTGTAAGAAAAATGTATAATTATCTTTGTACAAAGACTTCAGGAAACTTATTATCAAGATAAATGATTGTATCTGTCACGACCACGATATTTCGGGTAATCAGATCTACCATTACTCGTCCGATCGTCTGTTTGTCCGTCATGCTTGAGTTACTTCTCTAAATTTTGAATATTATTTTATTTCTTGTATTGTGATTTTGAATATGCAGTTCAATAAAAAAAAAGTGTTAACTTATACACAAAAATAATTAAGCTTTATATTGCAGGTCATCGTAGTAATGCAGTTAGAGTATACAAAAGAACTTCTGCTGATCAACAATTAGAGGCATCGAATATTTTATATGGATTAAGACCGTCAGACGGAAGAAAGAAGGCAAAACCATCAGCAGCTGCGGGTGCACCAGTTAGTAGTGTTTCGGTTGAATATTCAACAGACGAGAGTGACAAGAAAACTGTGACTTGCAACTTTTCTTTAAACTTTTCGTTATGATCAATTTATGTAAAATAAAATGAATTAAATCTGTTAACCAGTTAAAGTAGTTTTTCAATCAGGATAAAATAATGATCTGCCACCGGTCATTATTTTATGCCTTGAAGCACATTGTATTGAAAAATGGTATCGTCCGGGTTTATTCTGAAAAAGAATGACCTATCGTTCTGAAAGAAAATAACTCCATATAGGTATATAATGTATTGAGAGCAGATATCCCATTCTTCAGTGTGATAAGGATTCTACTATTAGAATTCAGGTAAGGATCGAAAACAAATTAGGGTTTGCAGAACAGAAAAACTTCACAGTTTGTTTTTATTATATAACGACATTTGATTTCATCGAACGATAAAATGAGACATAGCTACAATCACTACTAAGCTATAACTGATAATCAAATCTTAAATTAACAGTTTAATACAAGTATTTGAATTCATAAAACAATGACCTAGTTATATTAATTATATAAACATGTTAAATAGAAGAAGGTATATACTAATTAACATGGTTACGTTAAATTTGTTCCAGATAATAAAAACTCTAGAAACGACAAACAGAAAAATATTTACAAATAACTAAAGGCTCATGACTTGGTTTTTGTGTGCCATTTTCGATTTTCTTTTAATGTTTTGTTATAAATATCAAGGTATTTAATATATTCGTTTGACTTGTTTTGTATTTTCCTTGTACAAAAAAGAAGAAGTGGTATAATTGTCCATGAGACAACTCTTCACAAGAGACCAAATGACACAACATTTAACAACTTATGCCTTTCATATCTTACAATAAAGTACGGATCTAAACTGTTGTGTAGTTCGTACATTTGTTTTCCAAATTTGATGTAAAATACAAATGCAAGTGTAATATTTACAAAATTGTTTTTTTATAGAAAAGACACATATTAAGTATGGCACTTCGTGAAGATTATCATATAAATATTGGATTGAAGCTTTAATTTCATTCAACATGTTCAACTTCTATCAAAGGTCGACTATGTCGATTTCATTTTGTAAATGTTTATAATTAAGAAAGATGAAAATGAATAACTATAGCTAAAACCAAAAAGGAACTTGATACACATTATCTGAAGCCATTTAATAAATTTTGTTTTGGTAATGTCAAAACCAAAAACGAAAGACATTCAACAAAAGTGTAGGAAATATCATAAATATGTGTATTCTTCTCCAGGTATTGAAGTTGTTCAATCAATTAGAAGATGGAGTTAGTTTTAAATGTTTTGATTTTTTTAAACATTTGGGATTTTAAAATATTAAGGGGCCCTGGATATATGTGAAGTTGTGCTCCTAACGTGAATTTAAATCATTAAAAACTACAAAGCTTATAGCTTGGTCCAGAAGATGTGTGTCGTTTCAAGACTCATCAGTGACATTCAAATCAAACATTTTCTGTTTTATTGAAATTCAAACTTAGACATGTTAAATACATGTATTGATAATCAGTTTTATATAGTTATTGAACTATCTTACCATGTCCAATACCTGCGATAGACCAGTGTTGTTGCGTGAAGTTGATTATAGTATACTGAAACAAAGCAAAGCTATCATTCCTTTTACTAAAGCAAATACGATGTTGACGAACATTTTTTTTTTGCACAACTTATTAAATGTGAATAAATTTCAAATTATTGATAAACAGAAAGTGATTTCACTGCATGTGAAACAATATTTACACGCTTTTCTAAAAAAAATGCCTAGAAGTTTTAAAAATGATCTAACAAACAAGCAACATGAGCAATGAAACTGTGAATTAAGTTGTCCATAGATTTATGAGTTTTGAACAGCGGTATTCTACTGTTGCCTTTATATATCCTAGGACCAACGTTGTCGTGAATAAAAAAAATTATTTTTGGTGATATATGAATTCGTTGATTTACAATCGTAAAACTATAAGCCTTCACAAAAGGTATGTTTCAGGCGACGGAACGTAAGGTAAAGTACTTTGCTATCTCCGCAAATCAGGTAAACCATCTAACTGAATTGTGTTATAAAACCTTCCCGACATAATTCATGATAAACTCCATAAAAAAAACTTGATTATTTTTTCTACAATAGACAAAAACAAGAAAAAAAGACCCAAATAGCATATATTAAACACAAGAGTAGCAATGGGTAGCTATTTTATATTTCATTATCATATTCATTATCACCATAATGGTATGAAGAAAAAAGAACTGACAAGCCTGATATAAAAATTCGTTTTCATGTGATAAGACGTTATGATTCCTGTATCCTTAGAAGATAATACATGCTGTCATAAACAATGTTTATGAGGCTAAGTTGACATGTTTTAAGTGAGTCGATAAATACGTATTAGCCGATATGAACAGGCTTTCAATCCTTTTTTATTATTTCATCATACTTTTCAAAATCTAAGCTATTTCGATTCAAATATTGAACTATCAATATTATATATAGATCTTTTTGAACATATTTATACAGAATGTGTATGCTTATGTCATGAAAATGGCAGTTGTTATTTTATGGTTCGTTTTCTCTGTGTGTTGAATTGTCGTTTGATTTTGTTCCCCTCAGTGTTTTGTTGTTTCCTTGTGTTCCTCTTGTAGTTGATGTGTTTCCCTCGGTTTTAGTTTTTAACCTTGATTTATATTCCCTCAGTCGATTTTTTACATTCGAACAGCAGTATACTACTATTGCCTTTATTTAAGCAGATTATAACTGGTGTTGATAATATTCCTCAACATTACATAGTAGAAATTCTTCAAGGTGTTACCTAACACTACAGGGAGATAACTCAGTGAAAATCAGCTTAACATTTTCGAATTAGTGTGCGGTTCAAGGTTTTTGTCAAAGGGTCAAAGTAAATATTTTGTCAAAATTAAATGAAAATAAAGAGAGCCAAATTTATTCTAGTCAAGGTGTTTGGTTCCACCTTAACTTTGCTATTTCCATTCATAATTGACTTTGTCATACATGTGTCATATTCATTACAATATCATAGTGACAATGATAGATGACATTTTACCAGCATGCTTTCTAGTTCCCTTCTTTCTTGTTATATCTTTTCATACCTGTATTCCATGTTCAGGTGTTGCAACCTACGAATGGTTTGTGTCATTTGCTATATATTCTCAGGTCTGTTTTTCTATTTCTCAGTTTGAAGGTTCGGTTTTGATATTTTAATTGAAGACTTTTTATTTACTATGCATACTAAACTTCAGTGGTATATATGTTTATCTATTGTTGCAATTTACAGAACACACATTAATTGGCACTTACAAATTAATAAAACAAACAAATATAGCATTTAAAAACTTGCGGGTTGACTATGAAAGGATGGTATAACTGTTTGAGAAGGGGAAAAAGTTACCAGCGGGAAATGCAAACTCATAGATCGATAACAAACTGACAAGGACATGGCGAAAAAAAGAAAAAGACAAACTGATACATAAAAGTACACAACACACAACTCAAAAAACTAAAGACTTATCAACATGAATCCTAATAGAAACTGTGGGTGATCTCATTTGCACCGGAAGTGTAAGCTACACATGTGGCACCCGTAGAGCTGCTCATGTTATTACAAACCCGATAAATAGTCTAATTCGGTAGGTCATATTCGTGAAAAGGGGACCCGATTGCAATTACGACATAAGGAACATATCCGATATCATTTGTGAAAGGGATATTCCGTTACGGTCAACTAACTTTAAATAAGCATTAATCACGCTTTTATATAATGTTTAGTGTGTTCGAGGCGAATGCATGAGATTGGTGTTAAAAATGAAATATTGTCCTAATCGTCCCAAGAACACCAACATATTGTTCATCACTAAATTAAATTATCCTTTCTTAAATGTATATATCCTGTACCAAATAATAGATTGTCTCCAAACATGTAGTTTTGACCATTCTTCATCAAAGTGTTGTTAGCGTAACGAAAATCTGTATTTCGATAGTTCAACTCAAATTCTTTAAGAATTTAAATAGGTCCCCATTCATCACAAAACAAAAATTTGACTTCGAGTTTATTTTAAAAAAAAATACACAATACGCAAAAAACATATAATAAATACAAAACCGAACCTAGAACAAAAATAATGGCATTATGTATGCATAAAAACACAAATATTGATTTCTATCTTTTATTATTATAACCTATCATTATCATTACCTTTTGTTAGGGCGGAAGATGAAAATGATTATACTGAGCCAGATGAGTCAATATATGATAAAGTAAATGTAGAAGAGGAAAACAATACACGTGTAAACAGTCATCTTGACGTATATGACGGATACGATGAATAGTAAACACTATCATTTTCTTTCAATACTCATAGGTATATCCGTATGCTCCTTTGTAAAGCCTCTGGATAGCAGAGTTGGTTGTCGTATTTATAGTTTGCATTTTATTAAAATTCAAAACATACTCGAACGTGCATTTTTTTTTCAATGCTTATTTATTCATAAATATTTAAGAGGTTTGTTTAAAGCCTGTCAAATAGAAAAAAATATATATGCTTATAATAAGATTATATTTTAACAAAAAATGATATGCTGTTTCTATATCTTCCTTGAAAGTTCCGTGTATATGAGATTTTTGGCAATGTGATTTGATGTTTGTTTTTTCTTTTTTCTTAGAAAACTGACAATTGAGATACAATAAACATGATAAATTATAACTATATGACTGTGTGTTTAACAGGTGTACTGTGGTATGACATTTATCAATTTTTAGACGCCAGTTTAAAGCTGAAGTCGTTGACAATCGTATAAGTTTGATAAAAGTTTTAAAGAATCATTGTAAATCTTACAATCATAATAAACGTCGATAACGCGGAAGCATTTAGTCGTTGTCGTGTACGCCCAGTTGTTGGGACCTACATTTTCCAGATGATCTGGTGTTATCTGTGTTTCATGAAAATGATCAATAGTTAAAAGTTAAAAATAGTTAACTTGATCAAGGTGTCTCTTTTAAGAATCAATGCTGTTTTTTACGAATTTTTATGTCTTCGTCCAAAAATGAAAATTTTATGATGATTATTCCTGTTATAGTAATGAACTCATGAATTGCAAGTTTAAAAAAAACGTTATGTCCATAGTTTAATTTAATGTACAAAAGAGCAAGATTTTGTATCTTTCTTCTACATGCATGTCCTCCATATACCTCTGTCCATTGGGAGGCGAATTGCACAATGAACTGTTGTTATCAACCGTAGAAAATATATATAAGTTGAATACAAATTTGCAAATCAGTGAATAGTTATCTGACATAGTTAAACATTGAACAAAATACTAAGTTAAGCGTTATTTATAACATTATGTCTAATGGAGTCTCAATGACTTTACTTCCAAATATTCTATTTCTTCAAATGTTCGTCTCTAGGAATTCGAATTACAGACAGTAGGTTACTAAGTACTCTTTTAATTATTATCTTCTTATAAATAAAGTTTATTGTACACAATCGAGACCAGGCGATCTGTTATTTGCTGTTTCAAATATAACGCAACTTAATCATCAGAAATATTAACGTTTTATGTAACAGATAACAAATGATAGTGTTTTAATAAATCAATAGTAACGTAGATATGAATTATGATAATCACAGAATATCTAGCAATTAGATAGATGTTTCTACACATTAATTAGAATAAATTATTTTTCAGATGAGTCATGCATACTTATTTGTTACAATTCTTGCAAACATATAATGTACGAGTTCATAAAATATTTAAATTGGTATTCTATTATCATTATGGTGGTATCTAAATAAAAAAAGGTTACTATTTCTAACACAAAAATTAATGTTCACTCAAAACGACTCACTTTTCTTTTCTGCAAAAATATAACACTAGTAACAGAAACTATGTATGCCTTGTTTACAACATGACATTTTGCAAGTTCAATATACATGCTTTGAATAGTAGATGTAAATACCTTTACCAAACAAAAACATAGATTTATTGAGAGGAAACAATACATATGTTTTACAAGAACGATGAAGGAATAGTATCAGGAACACAACAAAAATACTCCGGTCTTTTGGCTCTCTTGTTTTCTTAGTTTTTATCAAGGGTCGATTGTTGCACCGATAAAAGATAAATAACCAATTTGGTAAAAATCATATTCAAAAACCAATGAGATACTATACAGTTTAAAAATTGGTTTAAAGCGGCATTATATGTTAAATTCGTTTTCACTCAATAGACTAAAATTGTCACTTTTATTTTTAACATACTTTAACGTTTTTCAAACAAATAAAAGTTTTAAATTATACAATTTACCATGCATGGGCTATATAATATGTGTCAACAATTCGTGAGTGTTTTATTCTAAACGCTATGTAATTAACCATAATGATTGATGTGTCCTCCGAAGATTGCCGAGCGGCATATAACCCAATATTAATAAATACATAAGATTTCAATAGAAAGCGAGCTCGTACACTTTGATTTATATCCATTATGTGTTAATAACTGTTTTACATTTAAATGGTGTGTTTCTGCTGTGTCGTAGTTCTCCTCTCAGTTTTAGTTTGTTACCCGGATTTGTTTTTCTCAATCGATTTAAATATTTCGAACAGCGGTAAACTACTGTTGCCTTTATTAACATGAATAAGAACGAGGTTTTGTTGATCGAATTAGTCAATCAATTGGTTTACCCTTATTTCAGTTTCAATGATGACCTTCTTTTGCTTTTATTAACTGAACGTGCTTAATTCATGGGTAACCCATCCGTAGCTGAGGCGTTACATTAAAGGTCGAATTATTCACTTGCATCATTCATGTTATTAACCTGCAAGCTAATGAATAATTCTTCATCGATATTTCCTATTTGTTTTTAAACTTTTAACTTTACTAGCTGGTAAAAGCGATTTCTTTTTAGCTATTCTAATTTTATTAATGATAGAAAACTTTATATTACTTTTTGAATATCTTATAGCTCCTTTAAAACCTTAATTGTTTTGTACAATCCGTTATATAACTAGGTTTATACAGGTTTTTTATCTCTCAGTTTAAGGAGATGTTCATATATAGATATAGGAAGATGTGGTGTGAGTGCCAATGAGATAACTCTCCAATCAAATAACAATTTATAAAAGTAAACCATCATAGTTCAATGTACGGCTTTCAACACGGAGCCTTGGCTCACACCGAACAACAAGGTATATACATATATTACAGGTATTACGAATATAACTTTAAAATATGAAATAATTAATCGCTATAAATTATATTATATTTTTTGTTACATGTATTAGAATACATGTATTGGTCGAAACAGATCAATAGCATGTCGAAATATAATAGTATAAATCGATTCGTGGAAACATTATAAACTTCCTTATATATTTTGATCAATAAGGAGGTATTGGTTACTATTTGAAAGCAGACGTAAGAAGAGTTTCCGGCACCGATAAAAAATATTTTGAATTTAATACTTTAGAGATAGTTTTCATTACAGATCAATATTAATTTTTATCTCATTTACAGAAGGTAAGATTTCTAGTTTTATCCGAAAAATCCAGAATGAATCGATTTAAAGGTCATAACAAAATAAAAACTTGCATACTTTATTTTATATTCGTGTATCGTTTATTAATTCGTTATAAATCAATGCGTTGATTTTTATTTCATTTTAAAATATCTAAAAAGTGTGGCATCATTGGGCATTTATAGCTTCTTTTTCTCTTTATCTTCATTGTGGAAGACAAAACGACGACCTGTACATCCATGTTTGATAGAGTCTTATTCCAAAGCTTTCTACTAAGAATCATACTCAATATTATTGTAATAGTGATACCGAATATATGTTATATAGACATGAACAAAAAAATTAAACATGTACGATAAATGTTTATAATCGACACTGAAGACTTTAGAGTTGAAACATTTACCACGTTTTTGTCTGAGGACCGTCTGGTCCCACTTCCGGATGCGGTATTTTTCTCGCTGAGTTGAAGACCTATTGGTGGCCTTGTCAATCCTTTTAATAAGCGTCTTCTTAAAAGTTACCAACGTAACACTCTCATTAACATAGATCTTTAGATTTTTGTTTTTATTGGTATACATATTGATTTTTTTTATCAGTTAACTTTAATTCAAAGTAAATATTATTGTTATATACATATACACTAGCATGGATATACAATATGTCAACCCATGCATCTTGGCGTTGCACAAGGTCATGTTTTTCTCTAGCTGTGTATGACGTCTTAACACTCAATTCATTGGATGTTGGATGTGTATTAATTGAAATTTATTCTCATATGCATGATTTTTTTATATAAGTTGTTATTGGCTTTTAACTAGCTGTCAGTAATTGAAAATTCTCTCACATCTGTACTTAGTTTCTTTTAATTGTTGGGTTATACAAGTACCCAGCCACGTCCATCTTGACGTAATAGGCGGTTAGTTTTCTCGTTTGAATTGTTCTTTTTTTTTGGGGGTGGGGCTTTTGATACCTGCCTATGCGGCGTGGGCTTTGTTCGTTACGGTGACATATAGCTGCTGTCAATTTCTGTGCCATTTAATCTCTTGTGGAGAGTCATCTGATTGGGATTCATACACATGATAATTATATATTCGGCTGTTTCCTAGCTTTTATATAATGATTACCATAAATATTGAATAATGTGTGGCAAACTATTTTTATGAAACATTAGTTTTTGTTGATTAATGGCTTGGTTTGTTGATAAATGTTTACATCATATCAAGTGACAGATTCGTAATATCGATTTGGTAGTTTGTTGAAAGATGTTTTAGCTTATTTTTTATTGATTGATTGATAAGTAAAGTAATCCTTCAGAGGTTTATTGACATTTTTGCATAACGTAATAACACATATAAAAATGACAAATTCTTGACGGATTGCTCTTTTTAGTTCCAGTGCCGAATATTAAAGTTCCATTCTTTACTCAGAAACAAAAAACAACAGGTGAAGTGACCCCCTCCTGTTGAAGATATACAGGACGGGGATTACATTCATGATTGAATATATGGGGATGATTATATGAGAACAACTCAACAATTATAAGGAAATTTTCATTTTCACGTAGACTTCATTTTATTAAACATAGTTACGACGAGAGCAAAATACACATCATTCAACATATGAATATTGATAATAGCAGAAAAGAAAATCATAGTTATCCCTTATGAGGCAGTGTTAATACTTTCAGTTTCCCATTAAAATCTACCCAACAAAAAACAAGAATGTATTATCGTAGGGAAAACAACTAAAAATGTCTCCAAAATAAACAGACGCTTGTTTCAGTTTCAAACGTATCATGAGTGACAACCTGGCGATTTGTTTTAAAATGTCATAGTTGAAGAGCATGCATGGATAACCAAATATTTGTAAAGTATGCGTCTAAAATCACGTTTAGAAGGAATTATCTTCAAATACACGAATGAATGAAAATCTGTTTTGTGTGGCTTTTATCTTGTTATGATTGACTAGGGAAACATTGTTTTGTTATTGCTTAATAAATCAAAAGACATTATAAATAATTAGGTCGAAGTTTAAACCTGCCTGAGATTTAACTTTATTTATGAACACGATTGAAGATTTGTTTATTCTAGTGGGAAGGAATATTTTCGTTAAGTACGGCATTAAAATTTGTTAGATATTCTTTTGTGTCATTAGGTTATTAGCACAGCATATAGGAAGGAAAATGTCATTGTATTTATTTTTTATTTATTTTTTTTTATTCGCGATAACTTTTCTATTGTTGTTTCAGTATTTTAGTGTTTATTGTATTGAACTTTATTTTACGTATTTTCGTTCATTGTATACATAAATAGATCGTATACATAAATAATAGGAATGAGGTGTAGTACCCATAATTATGACTATGTAGGTTGACTCTTGTTACACATTTAAATATGTGTGAGTGTTTCCAAATAAAGTATATTGTTATTGTTATTGTCTTGTTGCGACCTGAACATACGATTAGTGCTGTGCTAGCGATTGAAAATCAGTAAGGTGGCCGATATTTGTCTACTACATGTTGATTGAGCTGAATAGCTGTCGCGTTGGCAATAATATCACACCGTCTTTTTCCATACGTCAACAAGGACAACACAAAAGGCAAAAAGCAACCACGATATCAGCGGACTTCAACTTAAAATGAAATTTTGAATACTATAGATTTGAACAACTATAAAACAACAGTCATCAACTATAACAAATCCTGTAGATTTGTCAACAGCAAACTCGCAAATCAAAACGTTAATAGAAGTTTCTTAGTTTTTACAACTATGCTATATTTTGATATGAGCGTCACTGATGAGTCTTATGTAGACGAAACGCGCGTCTGGCGTACAAAATTATAATTCTGGTACCTTTGATAACTAACAGGAGAGAATATTTGATCGATCAGCGAAACACCAATGGGTACAAAAAAATCAGGTTTCTAAGTTCGATCGAAACTCATTGACAGACTTGGCTGGGGATGAGTAATAAGTTTAATCTTCAGGCATATACATTAAATAACTTTTCCGTGTTTACCTGTCCAATAATTTCACTTGAATACTAATAATCTATCTTCTCCTTTATATTTGAAATACTGAACTCTAAGGAAAATTCAAAATGGAAAGTCCCTAATCAAATGGCAAAATCAAAAGCTCAAAAACACGTAACGAATGAATAACAACTGCCATATTTCTCAATTGATACAGGCATTTTATTGTGGAAAATTGCGGTTTAAACTTGGTTATATATTCACTCGATATATGAAATGTGGAAAAACAGCACAAGGTTTGTGTAAAATGTACGTGCTTTACGTATATAAGTATTAATATTGTTTACGATTGCATAACTATAGGAGGTAAAATACTTCTTGTTTGATATATAGAATGGCGTATATTCCTCATGAAACGTACGTGTTTAAGTTAAGTACTTCATTTTATTTGTTTTGTTGCTACTTATTCAAAGTAGGTTGAAAAAAAAGGCAGGAATGGCAAACTGAAAGTAGAAGTGGTTTCTATACAACAATTTAAAAAAAGATAAATTGTAGTGTTATGGTTTGTTGATGTTATGCGTACAGTGTTCTATCAATAATAAATAAACTCACCATAATCAGCAGGATTGACATGTTGTATTTACACCAGACGCGCGTTTCGTCTTTAAAAATACCTTTCGAATAAAAAAAGGTTTTAAAGGTCAAATAAAGTAAAAAGTTGAATAGATGTGTTTCTAAATATGATCATGTCTGTAACATCTCATTCATCAATCGGGGTTGGTAATGGCAATACACTGTGTTTTATTCTAGTTGTTGTTTTTGTAATGATTTTGATATAAGTATTGTCCATTTCATTTTATTTTCTGTATGTGTCATTAAAATTGTTCTATTTTATCTAATGCTATATGTTATATGTGATTTCACATCGTCATAGTAAATAATTACATAAACTTGCATATTAAATACACTTTCACACCTATGTCACATTTTTTGTTCCTTTAGCTCCAAACAATTTGGAATCAGAGATCATACAACAGCTAAATATGATATTAGTGTTACTAATTCACACAACTGTTATGTTGACCGTTACTGCACAACGTAAGTTATTAAAAGTGGACCATTTGATATCAATTTGATATCAGGTTATTTTTTATTTATACATTTCAACAACTTTAGCAATGCTTATATCATTCTAAAGATATTCAAAACAAATTCTTAATATTAGCGTTAACGCACAGTTATATATCTTTTTTTTTAACTTAACTTTTATACTGTCTATACTTACATTTTTTTTTATACTTTTTAACCTATGTTAATACTTCAATATGATATGAATAAATCGAAATGTAGAATATACTTCAATAATTTAGCAGACATCTAATACAAAATCACAAGCAATGTACATTGATGTCAAAACAAAAAACTGTATCCTCAAATAGTAAAAATTTTCACTAATATTTCATTTAGATCTTAGATATTTTTTAAATGTTTTTTTTTGTTTATGTAAAGTGCTTTTAAGGTAGCACAATACAAAGATTTTTTCACCTCCAATCTGAAAACTATAAACTGATGTAATTTCTTCATTCCAACTTTGAATTTTATAAATGAGGTACCAAAAGAAAGAAGAAAGATTAATCTTTCAAATGGTGATAATTTCATTATGACATAATTATTACATAATTAATTATAATGTAGTTAGGTGCTTTATTGTGATGTACACATTTGAATGAAATTAACTTCTTTCTTATGTATAGCATCCCAAAATGTTTTATAGATTCTTGTACAACACAGTTTGACCTCCAAAATCGTGTCTCAGATTTTTTTTATTGTATTTCATTCTCTCATAAACCTTCAATGAAGTTTGCAACCTCGATTCATAAGTGATCACTAAATTTAATTTGGTATAAAATGTGTGCTATTGATGTTTTTGGAAATCTGAGACACGGTTTTGTAGAAAACTGGTCAAGGAACAACATGTGTAAAAATCAGGCGTATAGGGGCACCCATCTAGGAGCTATTCTTATTTAAAACTACATTTTCATGACAAAAATGAATGTGTCACAATTGAATGAATAATAATTTTCCTACTTGTACCCCCATTAACTTCAATATAATTCACACATGTACCATTGGGATACTTCAGGATTGGCCTTTAATCATAAATCAATTAGGTTTTGACCAGTAAGAAAGCATTCCATTTCAGCAATTCTAAATATATAAAGAAAATGCATACCCTATGCAACAAAAATAAGATCTGACGGGATATGTTATATCATTAGTGACCTTGCTGGAAATAAAGGCAACAGTAGTATACCGCTGTTCAAACTCTTAAATCCATGGACAAAAACCAAATTTGGGTAACAAACTTTAACTGAGGGAAACGCACCAAACATATGAGGAGAACAACGACAAAACACTACAATGTAACACACACAGAAACGGACCAAGCATCAGACAAAATCCCACGAGAATAACAAATATAACATCAAAACCAAATACATGAATTTGGGATAGACAAGTACCGTGACACGTCTTATCGCAATGTGAATTTACACTAAAAAATAAGAGAAAACAAACGACGCAACGTTAAAATGTAACACACACAGAAACGAACTATAATATAACAATGGCCATATTCCTGACTTGGTACAGGACATTTTTAAAGGAAAAAATGGTGGGTTGAACCTGGGTTTTGTGGTATGTCAAACCTCGGGACTTTAATAGTAAT
Organism: Mytilus edulis; assembly: GCA_019925275.1. NCBI lineage: Eukaryota > Metazoa > Mollusca > Bivalvia > Mytilida > Mytilidae > Mytilus > Mytilus edulis. The sequence continues at coordinate 70,069,859 of CM034349.1, forward strand.
GTTGAATATAACATTGAAATGACAACATAATATTACAGGACTACAATACAAATAAATAGGAGAACGTATTAGACAAAGAAACACTGAATAATGGATAACAAAAAGCATCAGGTTTAAAATTCAATACGCCAAAAACGCGCCTCCTCCAAACAAGACTCACCAGTGACGCCCAGATATAAAAGATCGAAAGTGAAAAAAAGTACAAAGTTGTACACCAATGAAGGTCAAAAGTTGAAAAAGGTTGTGTCAAATACGGCTATGTTTTTAAGCTTGGGATAAGAACATACTTATCATTTAGAACAATTAATGCTATTGCAAACAGTAAATTTTATTAAATGAATATAATAGATATACATAATGAATTAGTATTAGTCAGTTACTAAGATATGGTCAAAACTCCGCCCATCATGATAAAACTTTTACTATTAATGATCTCAGAAGTTTAATTACACATTGCATTTACTTTCTTCAATATGGATTTTATTCATTTATTACATAAAATAATATGTTTTGATTTTTGCATTGTTACAAAAAGTAAATTATGCATGTATACACAAAATGATCAGTTGGTCAGTCTAGAGGATCCATATGG